>OW240920.1:112456085-112486447 GCA_933207985.1 Pelobates cultripes | reverse complement strand
TATCAGAAAGGATGTGGAACTGGGTCAGGTAGTATTTGTTATATATGCTGTGAGTATGGTCTCTTTTAAAATGGGTCTCCTGGACACATGCAATGTCAACTCTCTCTTTTTTTTTCAGGTCTCTGAGTAGGAGACTCCGTTTACTGGAGGTGTTAAGCCCCTTGACCTTAAGGGTCTTAATTTTCATAAATGGCTAAGTGTATGGTTGATGCGTTGGTGGCCCTGGGGAATGGTGTCCCTGTGGTTGGTGCTATGTGGAGTATTCAGCTCTTGTCGTAGCATTTTAACATAGGACTACGTGTCCTCTTTGGTGGAATTGGTGATGCCAGATGGTAGCGGTGGGGGGGAGGTAACTATAAGAGGGGGGGAAATCCCGCAACTGTGGGTGAGAAAACTCTCAGCAAGTATGAGCAACAGTGTGGTCTGGTTCTCCCAGACCCACACAGAGTGGGTGGCGGCATTGAGTGTCTCCATATAGTAAATAGAGTCACTCTGGTCTTAGGGCCCAGTCGGGGCTGCTGGGAAGCCATTGGTTTAGTGAGACAGCATTTCACATGCCATGACTGTGCTGCAGGGTACGCCCATGCTTACGGTTGTGTGATCCACTATTAGAGATGTGTTAAGTCTGACCGCAGATCACGGAGGCAAAGTAAACGTGAGATAATTCTTGACCATAGAAAAACATGTACATAAACATAAACCTGAAAACATTAAACAAAAAGACATCTCTCACACGCGAGGATATATAGTGTGTAATTAAGTATGATGCCCACCTTGGGCGGGCGTCCATCCGTCCCAGGGTATGCCTGTGT
The DNA here is from genome assembly GCA_933207985.1 of Pelobates cultripes. Taxonomy (NCBI): domain Eukaryota; kingdom Metazoa; phylum Chordata; class Amphibia; order Anura; family Pelobatidae; genus Pelobates; species Pelobates cultripes. The sequence goes on along the minus strand of OW240920.1, from coordinate 112,485,635 downwards.
TTTGCTAACATGGGCCCTTTTAGGATATTTAGCAATCAAACCGTAGTGGGTGTTGGCTATAAACAGCTGAATGTACTACTCTGAAGTCTAACCCCAGAAGAGTAGATATAGAAACTTTGAGTCGTCGCATATGCTAGGGCGTAGTATGTGCCTTGGTATAAGGTGCCCTACAACTAAAGGTTTTCTGCTTTGAAGCGTGACTGGGCTCAAGTGCTATACAATTGTTATTTTTATTTTCATTTTTAATAAATTTTTTTTCCTTTTTTTATTTTATTTATTTATTTGTTTTTCTTTTAATTTTTTTTCTATACGTTCTGCTTTACTGCTATACATTCTTGTATCTGCACTTTAATGCTTGCCTGCAATTTGTCAGAGAGCTCTGCCATCAGGGTTCTCATCCCTGCAACTGTGAGGGGGCCTTCCTCTGAGGCTAAGCTCGGTGAGGGTGGGGGGGAGGGTGAAACCTCGCCTGAGCGGTGGCCATCTTGGGCCTGGTCTTGCGAGGAAGAAGGAGGCTTTCTCCGTTCTGGGGGTCTTCCCCTTGCTTCTGCCATGGTGGGGGTAATTATGCTGATTGCTGCCATCGGGTGGCTTGTAGTGCCGGTTATTTGTGCCCCTAAAACTCAGGCTGCGGGAGCTTCACATGGATGCGGCTGGTCCCGTCGAGCTCCAAGCCACACCCCTAGTAAACTTACTTTTAAAGCGTGGTCAAGAATGCTCAAAAGTACTACAAGTTAATCTGCATCTAATAAATTTGTATTTTATTTATAAATCTGCTGGACCTTTATCAACACTTTGTCACAATTCTCACCGTGACATCCAGATGTGGTCATTCCAGAAGTGCCCAACAGGGGATTTGAACATGAGGCCTTATGCATCCCAAGCCTGCATTCCTGCCTATGTCCTATCCTGCCTTGTCTGCAGCACTAGGGGGCTGGACTTCACCAGTGGCTCTCACCTATCAATCTCAGCCCACCTGAAGCTGATATCCCAATTAGCCAGGTATAAGACACTGCCTCTCCCGAGGGCAGTGTCAGTTCATTGACTCTGGTTCTGCTGTCTGGTTCCTGTTTTTGAGTTTCCAGATTGTTTGCTCCTGCAATGCAATCTTGGCTTTCTTACCGTGATATCCTGACTTCTGGCATCCTCTAACTTTGGCTTACCCTTGACGATTCTCCTGCTTGTGTCCTTACCTGTACTGCGACTTGGAGCAATATCCTGCACAGCCCCCATGCACAGACTCACAGGCCAGGTGAATTCTTACATGACCACCTTGCCCTGTGTTTAATTGCAAGGGTGAGCATAAATCCCTGACTTCCAGACTCCCAACTAAGGTAAGCCATGACACACTTCCACTGGGTTATCAAGAAAACCTTTTTTTCCAAGTTCTTTGAAACTAAATCAATCTCAGCTATGACTGGGTCTGGACACACAGTTTTGAGAGTACATTTTTTAAGGAATATTATTTTCACAATTTCCATGTGTGACGGTCACCCCTGGTTAGTCGGGGTATTTACCGCCTAGATGTCCTTTTCCCCTACCTGGAAGGCGCTGTGGAGTCCCAATACAACATCCCACTGTACTGCTGTGGTAAGCAAGTTCCCTAAAGCTCTGAGAAGAGCAGGTATAGCATTTCCCTACAATACGAGACGAGGCTGCGAGTTGAGGGTAAGAAGATCTGAAGGTTTCTTGGTACAGGTTGGATTTCTATACAATTCCTCAGGCCAGAGGAACACCACCTGGACCTGATGGGGCACTGAATTACAAAATGTACAGACCAATAAGAACAATGTCTAACACTCCCATATACAGCACACAATCCCTCCCCTCTGCTTGGGAGATAATTGAGCAAGATACTGTAAGTAACTTAATTATCCCCAAGAAGAAAAAACACATTTTACACAAGGTATAGTTACATCCCTTGGTAGCTCTGATCTGGGTGACCAACATTTCCAAAAATCAACCAGATCAGAGCAGGGGTTCAGAAAATGCCTGGAAGTCTCTTTTGACCAACCACACGCATGGTTTGATGCCCAAAATAGTTCCAGAGAATTAGGCTGTGCGGCCGGTCTATTTCCAATGGTTAAAGTGCACTTTGAATAGTCGAATGGGACCGTTCGTGCCAGGGCCAGCCTTAGAGTTGTGCGAGCTGTGCGGCCACACAGGGTGCCATGTGACTGACACAGCTTGCACATGGCTGGGTGAGTGCAGGGGATGCTAAAGGAAGTCTCTGGGTGGAAGATTCATTATTTTCCACCAGGGACTATGAAAAGGGGACAGGACTTACTGGAAGGCGGGGGCAGAGCTTACTATGTGGAGGAGGTGGGGCTAAACAGTGCTGAAGCTGTACTGCACATAAAAGAATCGCTGCTTCCACTCCTCCCTTCCAGCCATGAGGGAAATAGGTAATTGTGACTGTACTGTGTGTGTGTGTGTGTATGTGAGACTGTACTCTGTGTGTGACTGTAACAGTGTCTGACTGTCTGCCTGTGTGTGACTGTCTGCTTGTGTGTGTGTGAGACAGTACTCTGTGTGTGACTGTAACAGTGTCTGACTGTCTGCCTGTGTGTGACTGTCAGCTTGTGTGTGTGTGAGACAGTACTCTGTGTGTGACTGTAACAGTGTCTGACTGTCTGCTTGTGTGTGTGTGAGACTCTACTCTGTGTGTGACTGTTACAGTGTCTGACTGTCTGCCTGTGTGTGTGTGAGAGACTGTACTCTGTGTGTGACCGTCTGCCTGTGTAACTGTGGCCAATTGTATGCCTTTTTGTGTGACTGTAACCAGGGCCGGTCTCTGGGGTGTGCTAGATGTGCAGCCGCACAGGGCGCCATGGCAAGAGGGGTGCCAGGTGGCCGACACAGCTCGCAGTGGGGGACTCACAAACTGGCCCAAATTGAAATGCAGGAGGAGCGTGGGGGTGCGACGTTGGAAGTATCTGCTCATTGGGTGTCAGGGCGGCAGGTGCTCTTCAGTCGTCGAGTCAGCGGAGTTGGAAAAACTGACAGCTGAATACAGGGCGCAGCAGCCTTTAATGTAAGTGGTTGTCCTTATTGCTTTTAATATATATATATATATATATATTTATTTTTTTATATAACGATTGCATTTTATTGAAGCGGGCAGGGGGCTAGTGATAAGGGGCAGAGGGCTAGTGATAAGGGGGGGCTGGTGATAAGGAGGGCAGGGAGCTAGTGATAAGGGGGGCAAAGTTTTGTTGAAGGGGGTGCAGACGACACATTCTGAATGTGACTGAAATTCTCTAGAGGGGGTCAAACAAAGATGGCGGGGGGCACCATAAGACTGGCTTGCACAGGGCGCCTGAACACTTAAGGCCGGCCCTGGTTCGTGCACAAAGTCAAGGATGAAATGTGTTCGGTAGATTACTTCTTCCGAACGGCGCTCTGTTCGTGGGGATTTAGTCGAACTTAGCTGCTGGTGGAAGTCCCAGTAGTGTTCATACCGTTGAGTGTCCGATTTTTTGTTCCATGAACTCGATGGCAAAACACCACTGACTGCGTTCGACTAAACAAGATGGCTGCCGAAACGGGTTTGGCTATACGAACGGTGACCACCCAGTCGTTCGTCAGTTAAGGTGCGGTTAACCACAACTTCCGGGAGGTTAACAAGCAGCACACTTCCAATTATGGCTGGTCTGTTCTTTCGACATAACATGGGGAAATAGCTTCGTGTTTGGGTTTAGCTGAAAAAGGGAAACAATATAATCACTGGGCAAAACAGAGTGCTCCTGTTACACCATGTCCATCTGTAAAAATATCCCACTTATATATATTATGCACAACCTTTGTATCATGTTATGAACAACCTTTTGTATCAGGTTTTGCAGCATTGAATGTAGCCTTAACCCCTTCCCGCCGTTACGGCGTTCTATGCCGTCGCGGCTTTAATGGGCTTTAAAGCTGTTGTGGCGGCATAAAATGCTGTAACGGCTTTGAGCCCCAGAGGACCGGCGGTACTTACCTCCGCTGCGATCCTCTTCTGGAGGGCTGCCTGACAGCCCGGGCAGCCCTCCTCTGGTGAATGAGGCCCCCGGGGGCCATGTGATTGCTCTCAAAGAGCGATCACATGGCCCCCTATAGCTGGCTGTGGGTCTGCTAGCAGGGGGACTGTCTGAAATAGCAGACAGTCCCCCTGCTGGTGGGAAATGAAAAAAATAAATAAATAAATAAACATGTTAAAATAAATGAAATATATATTTATATATCTAATATATGTGTATATATTATATATATAATATATATACATGTTATATACATATAACGTCATACGTAATGTATTTTAATATTAATATATATTAATATTAAAATACACTTAGAATGACGTTACATATATATAATATGTATATATATTAGATATATTAGATATATACACATATAATATATATATACGTATAATTACAATAATAAATTAAATAATAAAATAAATAAATAAAATATTGAAACAAAATTTTATATAAATTATATATTCATATGTAATTTCATTCTAAGTGTATTTTGTTATTAATATATATATATATATATATATATATGTGTATATATATATATTGGTAACAAAATACACTTAGAATGACATTCTATATATATCTATCTATATTTAAAATACAAATAACCGCAAATAAATATATATAGATAAATACATATAATTACATAAAATATTACATTAGTATACACGTAGAATTTAAATACCTATAAATACATATATATTAAAATTCTACGTGTATATTTAAGTAATCTTTTAACATAATTATGTGATTTGATTAATAAAAATTTGATTGACATGCCTGACAACACAGGGAGAAAGTGCAGAGAATTTAATTCGCAAGCATCATATTTGACCCTGTAACTCTCCAGGACTCCATAAAACCTGTACATAGGGGGTACTGTTTTACTCGGGAGACTTCGCTGAACTCAAATATTAGTGTTTCAAACTGGTAAATTGTATTACAACGATGATATTTCAAGTAAAAGTGACGGTTCTTGCATTTTTTACAAACGAATGTCATGTTTATGGACTATATTATTGTTGTAATATGTTTTACTGTTTTAAAACACTAATATTTGTGTTTAGTGAAGTCTCCCGAGAATAACAGTACCCCCCATGTACAGGTTTTATGGTGTTTTGGAAAGTAAGAGAGTCACATATAAGGCTTGCATTTCATTTTGTTGACATTGAAATTTGCCAGATTGGTTATGTTGCCTTTGAGACCGTATAGTAGCCCAGGAATAAGAATTACCCCCATGATGGCATACCATTTGCAAAAGGAGACAACCCAAGGTATTGCAAATGGGGTATGTCCAGTCATTTTTAGTAGCCACTTAATCACAAACACTGGCCAAATATTTGTTTTTTGCTTTTTTCACAAAAAAAAATATGAACGCTAACTTTGGCCAGTGTTTGTGACTAAGTAGCTACTAAAAAAGACTAAACATACCCCACGTTCAATACCTTGGATTGTCTACTTTTTCAAATGGTCTGCCATTATGGGGGTAATTCTCATTCCTGGGCTACCACACCGTCTCAAAGGTAACATTACTAATCTGGCAAATTTCAATGTGAAAATGGAACGTTCTATATTTGACCCTGTAACTTTCCAAAACACCATAAAACCTGGTAATGGGGGGCACTGTTGTACTCGTGAGACATTGCTGATTACAAATATGTGCCTTTTGATTGCAGTAAAACCTAAAAGTATTATGACATTTACAGCTAAAATGTGAGGCGGAACTACAAATTTTAAAAAAAATTAAAAATTTCTCACAGTTTTTTAAATTTTATTCATAATAAATTATGTTTCATATATAAATATTTGATATGAAATGAAAGCCCTGTTTCTCCTGAACAAAATGATATATAATAAGTGTGGGTGCATTTACTATGAAAGAGTTGAATTACGGTTGGACAGACATGTAGCGCAAATGCCAGGTTTTGTTTACATTTTGTTTTGTTCACAACGTGTACATTTGGCTCCGTCCTTAAGGGTAAAAGTCCTTTTACCTAATTGTGATTTCAATGAACAAATTTTAGACATGCAGTCTGAGTGACCAGCTTTTTTTCTGGCTGCTGGAAACAAGGAACCTAATATCTCCCTCTGCATCCTTCCTTGGTTTAGGAATACTTTACTTACTGCTACTAGTCATCATCCTCAATGACTGAAAGACTTGTTACCTATATCCCAATATATGCATGTGTTATGCTATAACAGTGACCCTGAAAACAGAGAAACCCAATTGATTGAGATGACTAACAGATTCCGGGAGAGGGGATACCACTCGCACACTCTTGAAGCTAAAGTTCGAGTGATTGAGAAATGGACACAGGAGAACAATGGAATACAGCACAATCCAGGCACAGTAACACCCAACATATATTTCAGACCAATTAGCTTTTTGGCAAGTCTACTTCTACTATGTGGAATCACCAAGACTGTATATGCATCCATTATTACAATAAAAATCAATCAATTGATACTGTCTAATTTGTCCATTGATCTTCTAAAAAATATATAGAAGAGTGAAAAGTCAATGGCATGTGCCCCAACTTCAGAATAAACACTTTAAATGTTTCGGGTTCCTGGGATGCTTGATAAGGGGATATTGAGTGTCACACAGAGATACTTCCAGGGTCTCTAGCTGAACTTCAAACAGCAATCACGACCGGACCTTAAAGGAGACACAGAACAAGCTGCATAGCGTAATTCTGCGTTTATTGATAAAAACCAGACGGTACAAAATAGAAAACCCCCTTCCCCTGAAAAGGACCCTTACATCTGATAGTTGTGGAACTTGTTTCCAAGCAACCACAATAAACACTTTGTAATAGCAAGTAATGATACCGTCCGATGCTCCTATTTCCCAAGTTTCGGCTGAACGTTCAAAGCCAGATGACAGGTAAAAATGCTGGGGAAAAGCTCACAAGACGGACCACTGCTGTTACAGAGATAAAGCAATAAATGGCCGCTTGAACATCAACGCGTTTGTCCCTTCTTCGAGGGCTTTCTCAAGATAGTGCGGCGGCCATTCACAATGCTCTTTTATGTTATGCCGTTAATCATCCATAAAAAAGCCAAATCAACTAAGTAGTTATATTGAGGTATTATCAAAATATAAATCTGCAACAATGTTGCTATTAGAGAAAGAGGGAATTGTTCTTCATGTTACATATATGTACATACAAAATATCCAAATACAATATATATATTGAAAATATATAAAAAATATGAAAAATACAACAATAAAAAATACACATACACACATAAAATCAAAACACATGCCTTAAAAGAAGCTTCAGCTCAATATCATAATAACAATGTGTTTGTATTCCTATCTATAAACCATAGTTCCCAATACTATAATCCACTTGAGTTTGTGCAGGCTAACAGCATAACAAAAAAAAAAAATATATATATACATATATATATATATATATATATATATATTTAAAATCAGCTCAAAACTCATCAGCTCTTCTTAGCTAAAGATATTCCTTACATAAACTTCGTGCTAGTGTCAATAAATAATGGTACCGATTATTGGATTGCCATTAATTGTCAAATTATCAGTTGATATATAAGTAACTATAATAGTACTGGTAAGAACCTGTTTGCTGGCCTCTTACTAAAAAGGAAAAGAATAATAAAAAAAGCAAAACAAGCAAACTTCTTTCTATCTGTATCAATTTTGAACAGACAAGTCTGGTCTCTATTTCAATTCTAAATATGTTAAAAAGCCATTCCACACTAAAAGCTTCAATTAAAAAAGACAAATTCTAAATATGACTAAATGAATAATGGTTAAAATATAAAATCCAGAAAAATAATAATGCTAAATATGTATCTAATAATCTATTTCATCTTATGATAAAAACATGCTTGCATTCCAAGCATATAAGTTTCCTATATTTTCTTAACGCATCCATATTTTACTATACAATACCCGAGAGTGCAAACTCTACATTCAAGCCTCGAGGCACTAGAGTTTTCAATTTAAAAATCCAAGACATCTCTTGGGATGTTAACCTCTTAGCAAGTTCTCCCCCTCTCCAGGGAATGTTAACTCTTTCTATCCCACAAAACTGTAGGCTTGCTGGATTACTTGCATGGTACTCAAGATAATGTTTTGATAAGGAATGTTTTTCATACTTGCTTTTAATATTATAGACATGTTCGTCCAGTCTTACTTTCAACATTCTCTTAGTTTGCCCGATATACTGTATGCAACAAGGGCAACTAATTAAATATATAACTTGTTTAGTATGGCAAGTTATACATTCTTTAATATCAATCTTTTGTTTCGTAGCAAATGATTGAAAGTTGTTTACTTTCCCATACGGAGGGCCGGTAATTTTACAGATACTACAGTTCCCACATTTAAAGAAACCTGTTTCGGTATTTAAGAAGTTAGTTTCTGGCTTTGGTTGTCTAAAGCTGTGCTGTGCACTAGTTTATTCTTAATAGTCGGTGCACCCCTAAAAATTACTCTCGGTTTAGTGGGTATCAATTGAGCCAAGACAGGATCTTCCCTTAGCAAATGCCAATGTTTGTGCACACTCGTCTTTAAAAATTAGGATTGGCTGATATAATTAAAAATAATAGGACAATTAAGAGGATCTAGTGTCTTACGTTCTTTCTTAGATGGATTAAGGAGTACACCTCTATCTAGGGAATTAACCCTTTTTAGTGCATTTTCCAAAATAAGTAGTTCATACTTCTTTTCTATAAATTGGGTCTTGATTCTCTCTAATTGTTGTTGGCATACTTGAGGATCTGTGCAATTCTTTCTTATTCGTTGGAATTGGCCGTATGGAACATTATTGACAACAACAATTAGAGAGAAACATAGAAACATAGAATGTGATGGCAGATGAGAACCATTCGGCCCATCTAGTCTGCCCAATTTTCTAAATACTTTCATTAGTCCCTAGCCTTATCTTATAGTTAGGATAGCCTTATGCCTATCCCACACATGCTTAAACTCCTTTACTGTGTTAACCTCTACCACTTCAGCTGGAGAGCTATTCCATGCATCCACTACCCTCTCAGTAAAGTAATACTTCCTGATATTATTTTTAAACCTTTGTCCCTCTAATTTAAGACTATGTCCTCTTGTTGTGGTAGTTTTTCTTCTTTTAAATATAGTCTCCTCCTTTACTGTGTTGATTCCCTTTATATATTTAAATGCTTCTATCATATCCCCCCTGTCTCGTCTTTCCTCCAAGCTATACATGTTAAGATCCTTTAACCTTTCCTGGTAAGTTTTATCCCGCAATCCATGAACCAGTTTAGTAGCCCTTCTCTGAACCCTCTCTGAACCCTCTCTAAGGTATCAATATCCTTCTGAAGATACGGTATCCAGTACTGTGTACAATACTCCAAGTGAGGTCTTACCAGTGTTCTGTAGTTTAATCTGTATTTAATATATATCTCTACAGATACCTGTACTTATATATGCCACATGGAGATTTTAATGCCTACTAAATTTTGGGCCTAGCTGAAATCCCATCACATAAGGGTGTGTTTGTATGTAGTGTTGGTGTTAAAATGCAGGCATGCATTTGTGTGTAGTGTTGGCAAGATGCAGTGGCATGGTTAAATATAATGGTGATGTTTTAATACAGATGTTTGTATATATTGTTGTTTGAATGCAGAGGTTTGTTTATATGTAGTGTTGACATTGGAATGCAGGGGTGTGTTTTTGTGTAGTGTTGGCAAGATACTGAAATGTATCCACATATACACATGCACAAACTGACACACATGCAAATACATTTACACACAGGTACACTCATGCAGATGCACAAATACAGAGACACACACAGACACGCACGCAGCTACACAAACACACATACAGATACACACACAGAAATAAACTCTGATACACATACAAATGCACAGATACTCACAGACACACATACAGATACACAATGGCACACATGCTGCAAATCAAAATGTTTCCTACCTGCTGGCTGAGGCTGTTGTGAGTTGGGCTCTGGTTCTCTCCCAATCAGTGTCACCCTCAGTCCTGAGCATCTCAGTGGTAGCTGGGAGGAAGTGACGGATTTCATTTCCACCCAGCACTGCCATTACATTATTACAGAAGCCGGTCGCACTGTTAAAGCACAACCAGGCCCCTGCAGCAGTGGTGACTCTAGGAACAATATATAGGGGAGACACATAAGATACCACAGCCACAAGTTGGTGTAGGGGGATGGGGGAGGGGGGAATTTATCCTTTTTACTAGGGGATGGGGTAATTTGCCGCCATTGGCTGCATCAGACAACAAATTTACACAGAATTCACATTAGCCACCCAGATTTCTTGTTCTGGACTGGCAGAAACCTCTTATCTTCAATCTTTGTTTAGCAGATAAATACCATATTTGCCATACTTATGTGAGATTGCCATATTTAACCCCTTAAGGACACAGCTTCAGAAGACAAAGACTATTTCCTGCATTTTTCTGCTGTTTGTATTCAAATGCAATTTGCATCTCTGTCATTTATTACACCAACACATATTATACATCATTTTTTAGAGGGTAAACATGGCTTCAATTTGATGTCACATATACATAGATACATGCTCATTAGTTATATAAAAATGCCAAAAAAGTGGAAAAACAAAAACAAAAAAAACTTATTTTTTTCAGTTTTGGCAATAAAAGCGTGTGCATAACATGTCCAGCTTAGAAAAAGTAATTCAAAATAAATTGATTTATAGAGTACACCATATGTATAGGATTTCAGCTTATTTTGAAAGTTACAGGTCACAAAATACAAGGACCAAAATAAAATTTAAATTTGCAACAATTTTAGAATTTGGTATGTTTGTCTTGTAGGTTTAGTAGCCATCACAGAAAACAAAATTGCCACACAAAAATATATATATTTATATAAAGTAGACATCACAGGCTATTTATCTAAGGTTAGTTTCACACTTTTTACTTAGCCATTTCACCGCCAATCTCTGCTAAATATTGGAGTAAAATTGTGCTTTTTTTTCTTTATTTTGGCATATACACATATAACAAGATTTTTGTAATGTGTATTTCATAAAGCTGGTGTGTGCTATTCCTGCACAGAACCCCATATTGTGTTCAGCTACATCTGCTGAATATAACAATACCCCAATTGTATGCCTTTTGCACTTTTCTGTAAAGCTACAGTGCCATTATCTCATTTTAGAGTATTCTAGCAGTGTGACTGTTCATTTGATAAAGCAGACACCCCAGGGTATTTTTACATATATGTTGCATTTTTGCAGAGTATTTCTTACACTTAATATGTACCACTGTCATAAAAATCCCCAAATTATACTCAGTTACACATTCTATGTAAACCAATATGCCCAATGTATGACCTAGACACTATTTTGTGAAGTTACAGTGCTGTAAAAGAGACGTGACAAGTTCAGGTTTTTAAGTGTGAATTTTCATGGAGGGTTTTGATGTATCCATGTCCCACTTTGGAGCACTTGAGCAGGTTACATAATACATCTACACCAAAAAGGCATAGCATTTCTTAAAGAAGACATCCCAGGATATTTCAAAAGGCATATTTTGAACCTTAGCATGGGATCATTTTTCCAGTAGCTTGTACCAAGTGTAGTGGTAATAAGCGTTTTTTCTGTCTTTTTGACACATAGTGAGTTTGCACAGTATATTTTGCTAACCCTATGTGTGCTACGAGTGTATAATACTACATATGTTGCTCAGCTATGTCGTCTGAGTACAGCAATACCCCCGTATGTACCTTTGCCAGGTATATGTGGATGTGGAAAGGGCACATTTGAGACGCAGCCATTCAGTTTTTTTCTAACTTTTAAGTTTTACGCTGTGTCCATGTTCCATTTTGGAGTAGTTTAGATGGTTGGTTATTGAAACTTCCCCACAAACACATACCATTTATTAAAGAATACACCCTGGGGTAATTCAACAGGCGTATTTTGAACCTTAGCGTGGGATAATTTTTTCTCTAGTTTGTTCCAGGTGTAGTGGTAAAGAGCATTTTTAAATGTATTTTTTTTTTTTGCTTATTTTTTTAAACTTTCTTAAAACTTTTTTTACAGATTTACCCTAAGGGGTTAAAAAAAAAAAAAAAAGAATCGGATCACAGAATAATACTGTGATCTGAATTTTGATCACGGTAGGTAGTGATCAACTGGCAGGGAAGGGGTTAATTTTTATTAGGACTGGGTAAAGGAGGGTGGGATTTTTTTTACTTTAAAAAAAAAAGTTATTAAAACTTTTTTTTAACTCTAAATTTTTTTTAAACTTTTTCAATGTTAACCACTAGCTAGCCTAACACCAAATTCCCCAGTTCCCCACTAACTTCCACCCACCCACCCACCCAGATGGCTAAATATATTATTTTAATATATTTAAATTAATAAAATAAAATTAACCCCGGAGGGTTACAAAAAATAAAAGTTGACCCTCATGGGGTTAAAAAAATAATAATCAGATCACAGTAAAATGTATACCCTGCCAATTGATCACTAGTCAGTGATCAATTGGCAGGGAAGGGGTTAATTTTTTATTAAAATGGGTAAAGGGGGGTGGGATTTTATTATAACTTTATTTATATATATTTTTTTTTAACAGGAAGCAGATCATCACTGATCTGTCTCCATGCACTTCACACTAAACCCGGAAGTGCAGGGAGGTGGATGGTAAGTCCCTGCAGAACATGTCCTCGGACCAGGTCCATCATCCGGTGGGAAGGGGTTAAGGACACCGAATAAAGGAGCTATCTGCTAAACATCACCCTAATTTGGTATCGTTACATGGAATCTCACATAATCTCACAATTTAGGGAAAATCCATTTTCTTAATTTTAATCTTTCAGTTGTTTAGTTGATAACTCCCTTATTTGTTATCCTTATGTAGGATTGACATATTTAAGGACATCGAATTAGTATGGGTGTATATGGCAGGGAGGGTATTATGACAAGGCGGTGGTGTATATGGCAGTGGGGGTATTATGACAAAGCGGTGGTGTATATGGCAGTGGGGGTATTATGACAAAGCGGAGGTATTTATAGCAGGTAGGGTGTTATGACAAGTTGAGGGTGTATATGGCAGGGAGGGTATTATGATAAATTGTGGATATATGGCAGGGCGGGTGGGCGGGTATAATGTCAGGGAGGGTATTATACGAGGAATGAGGGGATGTCACAGTGTGAATTTACAAGTGCTGTATAATAGTATTAACTCACCATTCAGGGGGTGCAAGAACAGCAGGCAGGGCCGGACTGGGAAAAGAATTAGACCCGGGCATTTTTCAATCAGAGCGGCCCCCTAAGAAGGGGGCGGGGCCAGAGAGGGTGTGTTTTGTCATGACTAATGACAAGCACGCCTCCTCTCAAAGTGAGCATGTTGGTTCAATGCGCAGAGCTGCGCTGAAGAGCTCTGGCATTAGAAAAGGGCCCTGTATTTGTTCTGTGCAGCGCAAGCAAATTTAATAACATGCTTGCGCTGTGTTTGCTTTTAAATTGTCTCTGGTGTCTCCACAAGTGGGATACCAGAGGACAAAAGGGCCAGGAAAGTGTATGGTGCATGTGTTTGGAGCCTGCTTGTGGGATTGCGTGTGTGTAGAGTGTGGTGTGGTATTGTGTAAATAGGTCAATTTCATTTGTGTTTGTGGTGTAATATGTGAGGCTAGGGGCTGTAGAGAGTGTGTGTATAGGGGGCATAGTGTTATAGGGGATGTAGCGAGTGTGTGCATACGGGCTGTAGTGTGTGTGTATAGGTGACGTAGTGTGTGTAGGGGTTATAGAGAGGGTGTGTTTAGAGAATGTTGTATGTGTTTGTTGACAAGGAATGTAGTGTGTGTGTAGGTGGTGCAGTGTGTGTGTAGGAGATCTAGTGTAAAGGACCAGAGTGTGTATAGGAGATTGTGTGTGTGTGTGTGTGTGTGTATAGAGGATTAAGAGTGCATATAAGGTAAGGGATCTAGCGTGTATCTGGAGCGTAATGTATGTAGTGCTGTAGTCTGTGTATATATATATATACATACATATATATATACATACATATATATATATTTGGACGTATTGTATGGGTGAGGGGCGCAGTGTGTGTGTATGTAAGAGGGGTGCTGTGTGTGAGGGTGTTGTTATCTGCCGTCACATTCTAATTTTCTTTGTCTGTTAACTCACTGAGGGTTATTTTATATATTATATATATATATATATATATATCTGTAAATATATATATATATATGTATATATATATATATAAATACAAATGGAACAAATTGAGAGCACTCATTGGATTTAGTAAACAAAAAAATATATTAAATCAAACGCATATAAATCAACGTTTCGACCATCTTGATAAAGACCGCTAGACGGTCGAAACGTTGATTTATATGCGTTTGATTTGATATATTTTTTTGTTTACTAAATCCAATGAGTGCTCTCAATTTGTTCCATTTGTATATTTTGCACGGAGAGGCACCTGGTCATTGCTGAATTAATGCTTTTGCTATGGGATGAGTGCCAGAAACTATTGTGATTTTTATATATATATATATATATATATATATATATATATATATATATACACATACATACACACACATATATATATATATGTGTGTGGCGGGGAATACTGTCTGTCTGAGGTGCTGTGTGTGTCTGGGGGTGCTGTGTGTGTCTGGGTGCTGTGTGTGTCTGGGGTGCTGTGTGTTTCTGGGGTGCTGTGTGTCTGGGAGTGCTGTGTGTGTCTGGTTGATGTGTGTGTCTGGTTGATGTGTGTGTCTGGTTGATGTGTGTGTCTGGGGGTGCTGTGTGTGTCTGGGGGTGCTGTGTGTGTCTGGGGGTGCTGTGTGTGTGTCTGGGTGCTGTGTGTGTGTCTGGGGGTGCTGTGTGTGTGTCTGGGGGTGCTGTGTGTGTGTCTGGGGGTGCTGTATGTGTTTGGGTGCGCTGTGTGTGTTTGGGGTGCGCTGTGTGTGTCTGGGGTGCGCTGTGTGTGTCTGGGGTGCGCTGTGTGTGTCTGGGGTGCGCTGTGTGTGTCTGGGGTGCGCTGTGTGTGTCGGGGTGCGCTGTGTGTGTCTGTCTTGGTGCTGTGTCTGGGTGCTGTGTGTGTCTGCGCGCTGTGTCTGGGGGTACCGTGTGTGGGGGGTGCTGTGTGTCTGGGGTGCTGTGTCTGGGGGGTGCTGTGTCTGGGGGGTGCATTTGCCCGGTATGCCCGATGGCCAGTCCAGGCCTGTTAGTGGGCTAATAGCTTCTTGATCCAAGGATAAATCTGACTGCCATGCTGGGGTCAAGGAGGAATTTTACCTAGATTGTTGCAAAACTGGAAGTGCTTCAAACTGTTTTTTTGCCTTCTCTTGGAACAACAACCAAAACAGATGTGAGAAAGGCTGAACTTGATGGATGCATGTCTCTTTTTAGCTGCATGGTTCACTTTCTAGATCGTGAACAATCTTTTTTTCGCAGGCAAATGTAAATTCTACTTTCATGTCTGGTACAAAGAGAATACAATTTGTTGAAATTCTAATTCTTCCATATGTCTGCCTATTTGGCTGTATCATCAGTTATTGACTATGCCCAGGACTGTAGCACTCAGTGTAGGCACAACATCAACGACCTCTCAGCATGTCATTTGCACAAAGCAATCTGACAAATACAGGACTGACAAGAGTGGGTCAAATTTCTACTGTTTCTTTTCTCCCTGGCTGCTGGTATTGCATCTGATAAATCAGTAATATGGGGGAGGGAATAACCACCGAATTCCACTTTACAGGCTCCCTTACCTTTATAGCATTGTCAGTGGCATTGATGATAATACGTTTCTGTTTCCAAGCATTCTCTTCTTGAAGGGGAAAGTCACATCAGGCATTACAGGAATTGTGTCATTTGTATGGTAAAGACAGTGGTTATAGGGACTCTTTCGTGAAATTTAGATAATTAGCTTTTACAATGGCATTTCATCTTTCATTCGGTTTTGCTGTTGGCATTCAATTTCGTTTTTATTGACACTTGCTTTCAACGCTCTAAGCCACGTCTGCCTTCTAGACATATGTTGTCTTCTAGATCTCTCTAAATGGTTATGCATCTAGCATTCCCTTCTCTCCTCCACCTCCCTACCTTGGTCAGTTTACACACTTAATTGATTTCCTGCTGCAATCCTCCTATTTGTGACAGCAAGGTCCATTCATAGGCTTCTCAATGAGCTGTATTACATCTCATTGAAATTTTTTTAAAAGAAAGGCATTCTATACAAGCACGTCTTTAAATTTATCTCCACGCTGGATCAGGATACAGTAATATAGCTGTATAGCAGTCTTACCCAAACACTAGCTGAGACTAAGTGAAGGGTGAAGTAGAACTGATTTTATTGAGTGAACCACAGGTATATATATAGGAGTAATCATAACAGGGGGTCATCAAACAAAAAAAATACAAGTCACTCCTTGGTGTCTAGGACAGAATTAGGTCAAGAATCCATAATTGAATTATCAGCCTGACACCAAGATCCATTGCACAATAGCTATTGTATAATGAACTAATTATCTTCCCTTCTGTTTTACCTTTTATACACACAGACACGCTAACACAATTATCTCCCATAGTACAAGAAAACTCCTAAAACACACAATACTATACAGCAGACAAAAGGGGTCTCTGAAGCATTGGGACAACACCCTTCTGCGAAAACAACAAGGAAAGAGGGGAGGAGAATAACTAACAGACAAATACATTACACACCCTGAGCCTATAAGGGGCACAGGGTGGTTAAAACATAGGAGTAATCGGGAGACCTACATAAAGTATCCATCTTCAGCCCCCAGCGATGGTGACTGCTGTCACAAAAAGTTAAACTTCACTAGTTGTCTGCACTAAACCCAGAATACACAGAAATAAAAAGGTGAACAGCACACTAAAATAAGTCTTTGTTTGTGACTGTAGCGGAGAGCAATGGTAGCAGGGCTTATTCTCTGCTGGTCACTTCAATAGCTATGCAGGAACAAGCAAAACATCATACGAAGCACAGCATAAATCGTAAATAAATCCATGAATCTCGCATCACCCTTCCCAATAACTGGATTACACTCGGCATCAGGAGCAGAACTGATTTTTAATGCCACATACTCTGCTTTTATGCAATTCTCCCATGCAAGGGAGACACCCACAGAAAATTAGAAATTATCACTAGCTGGTTACAGCACACATATTCCCTCCCCTTAGCATGAGAGATAACCCCAGGCACCCAGACCACTTCTTCCCATTGGAGTGGTCTGGGTGCCAACTCCCACTACCCTTAACCCTGCAACTGTAAATATTGCAGTTTTCATAAACTGCAATATTTACATTGCAGGGTTAACTCCTCCTCTAGTGGCTGTCTAGACATTGGTGTGACAGAATGCACTTAAACAAGCAGAGTATTTTTGAGTATTGGAGTATTTATTTTATTATTTCAATCCTCACATACATAGTTATTAAATATAGGGTCAATTAAACTTAACATTACACATCCTGGGAGGTGACATTTTTCCTGTAATCCCCGATTTCCGTAAATTTGTGTTTTACTTTATAGATACCAAATATTGAGCATTGTAGAAATTGTGTTTATTTATTATTGTATTTTCTTATTTGTAGGCAGTTCAAGCTATAAATGGCCACCAGGGCATGAACCCCGAAGAATTCACATCTATGTTGTTTGAAAAGATTGATGTCAATGGAGACGGTAAAAAAATATATACTTGCAATGTTTTTACATGCAATGGTTCCCCCAGTTTTGTTTTGCTGTGGCTGTAGTGTATTCAGGGCCGGATTAACATAGAGACTGATGGAGCTGCAGCTCCAGGACCAGGCATTTTTTTTTTTTTTTTGCACACTACTCTTAGGGTTGCCAGGTATTTCTCATGTATTTCTTATGGTTGCCAGGTATTTCTCAGAAGTATTTCTCAGGTATTTGAGGCTGCCTAGCTGGTGCTACCGGCAATACAAATGTCTGTCTCAGTATAAACAGAGATTATTCTGCAATACCAGCGCCAGCCAGTTGGAGTTGCTGTTTGTTTGGAGAGAGGCAGGGAAAAGAAGTTACAGCATCCCCCTCCCTGCCACTCACTACTCACTGATCCGCTGGGGAGCATCTCTGCACAGTCCAGACAGCAGCTCCAAGCCTGCGAGACATGGGGACGGTGAGAGACGGGGACACTGAGACACTAGGGGACACAGAGACATGGAGACACTGGGGGACACGGGGAGACAATGAGCGACTTTGAGACCTGGGAGACATGGGGGTTTCCCTCCAGCACCATCTCCATCAGATACATGACACTTAGGAGGTAGGACTATTTTAGTGGAAAAAGAGAGAGAGGTTGGCGCACACAATGGATAGTTTTTCAACAATCTGTAATAAATATAACAGAACCTTCATAGGGCAACATATATGAGAAAATGTTCAAATATATGTATAACAGGAAAAACTCACAATTTGGAGAGCCATATAAGTCGGCTCTCTACTGTAATAGCAGGTAAGTAGTTCCAGAACGACAAATAGCCGCAGTGGTGATGGTCCCCCAGCAAAAAGATGCTTCAAATCCACCTGGATAGAATTTCAGGAACTAAAAAAAGGACTATTTTAGTGTTTTTGGTCAATAAGATTTTGTAATTAGGCCATCATAATTGTCAGCACCAGGCCCACTTGGCTCTTAATCTGGCCCTGAGTGTATTGGGCGAGGGTTTGTTTGTACAGTGTCAACCAGGGAAAGATTAATGCATCATAGCCCTAAAAGTATCTGGCATTTAAAAAAAATTGTGATCTGCTGCTGCTAAGTTTCTCAGTTTTGCCATATTCATTACAGTGCAAATATCCTACACAGAAATTACTGCCAATAAAACAAAGTGCGCAAGATAGTTTTGGCATTGTATGTACAAATTTCTATCTGGTTTTTGCTTTATGTACATTACATACATGCCATCTGTGCTTCATAAATTTATAGACAATGACCACTTGTATCGTTTGCTCTCCCAGTGGATTTTGCTGCTTGTGAATATGGATTTCATAAGTTTAGAATCTCCGGGTTATAAATCTATTTGAAGATAGTTTTATATATAGCTGCAATGTCTATTTGCATATGCAGGTCAGGCTCAAGATATTTACACAAGATCACAAAATGCTGGAATCAAAAATTGAAATGTCGTAATTAGGTTCAAAGTAGTTTGGAGTCAACATTTACAGTTTTTGTACTGTATGTAATTTTTTTTCCCAGTTTCACAAACTGACAAATGTGTATTAAATTAAGTAACTGGAAATGTTGTAATGCACATTATTGTCAACCCTCACAAACTGGGGTAGAATTTCAGCTATTGAATCCATTGCACTCAAAAATCACTGCGGTAAGCACTACATTGATTGACATTTTTGCTGTGAAAATGCTGAATGATAGTAAATTACAACCTAAAACTACATAGTGTATGCAGTAATTATTGAAAACTATCTGTGCTGTTTTTTTTTGTTGTTTTTTTTTTAGGAGAATTGACTTTGGAAGAATTCATAAATGGTATCCAAAAAGATGATGATCTTCTTCAGCTTATTTCAAAAAGTTTTGATTTATCCAATGTTCTCAAAATAATTCAAAATGGAAGACGAAGAAGTGTATGACGATTCATTATTGTTTGGTAACGTGTTATTTTGGTGATGTTTACCTACAATCATGTTTAAGAAGTCAATGTTTTATACCAATTATATTAACACTTTCAATAGTTTTGTTAAAAGAATTAAGCGCAACAAATATATAAATAATGGAATATACAGCATATCCCACTTACAATTTAGACAAAATACCAATTTTCAGAAAATAGTGACATTAAAATAAAATTCAGTAAATTTTAAGGATTTCAATTTTTCACATATTCTCAGAATAAGCCAAGTCAGAACAAGTAGTGGTGTGAACGCTGAGGTATATTTAATTTCTCTTTGAAATGCTAAATTTGATTGACATATAGGAATATTGTTAGTAGTGAAGTGGTTATTAAAGGTGACGCTTTATCGATCTATAGAAAATTAGTGGTTTCAGCACATAATAGTTACATTATATCCCAACAACATACAAATCGGATATTGTTTTAAATTCTGACCATTTCATTTTAAGGGACTGACTTAAATGGACACTATAGGCACTAAAACAACTATGGCTTAATGAAATTTGTTATTTAGATCATGCACCTGCAGTCTCACTGTTCAATTCTCTTCCATTTTGCATTAAATCACTTTATTCATGCAGCCCTAGCCCTGCCTTCCAGCATGTTATAGCCTTCCTATTTACAGAGCAGAAAATAAAAACTTCTAAAACTAAATTAACATCTGATACCATTTTTTTCTCATGGAGGCAGTGTGAGTCACATTAACAGAAACAAAAGTGATTTAACTCTTAAATGGCAGAGAATTGGTGAGACTGTAGGTGAATGATCTATACACGAAAACTGGTTTATTAACCCCTTTACTACCATGTAGTTTGCAGAAATACCATCCCGAAAATCCCAGTAGGGGGCATGATGTAAGGGTGACAGTGGCAGGTAGCAGGTTGTGAGGATGACAGTATGAGGGCAGGATTGAGGATGACAGTATGGGGGTGACAGTGGTGGATGGCAGTGTGTGGAGGTGACAGTGGGAGGCAGGATGTGAGGGTGACAGGGTGATTGTGGGGGGGACAGGGTGTGAGGGTGACAGTGTCAGAATGACAGTGGGGTGCAGGTTGTGAGGGTGACCGTGGTGAGGGGCAGGGTGTGAGGGTGACAGTGGGGGGCAGGGTGTGATTGTGACAGTGGGGGTCGTGAGAGGGTGACAGTGGTGGGTGGCAGCATGTGAGGGTGACAGTGTGGGGGTGATAGTGGTAGATGGTAGTGTGAGGAGGTGACAGTGGTGGGGGCAGGATGTGAGGGGCAAGTGGTGGGGGCAGAATGTGAGGATGACAGTGGTGGGGGCAGGATGTGAGGATGACAGTGTAGGGGGCATGATGTAAGGGTGACAGTGTAGGGGGCAGGATGTGAGGGTGACAGTTGTGGGGCAGGATGTGAGGGTGACAGTGGCGGGTGGCAAAATGTGAGGGTGACAGTGTGGGATGACAGTATGTGTCACCCTCACATTCTGCCCCCCACACTGTCACCCACACATCCTGCCCCCCACCACTGTCACCCTCACACTGTCATTGTCATCCTCACATACTGCCTCTCACCAGTCACCCTTACACCCTGCCCCCCCACTGTCACTCTGACACTGTCACCCTCACACCCTGCCCCCCACCACTGTCATCCTCACAACCTGCCCCTCACTTGCACCTCCACGTACTGTCATCCGTCACTGTTACCCTCACATCACGTGGGGGGCAGGGTGTGAGGGTGACAGTGGGAGCACAGGGTGTGAGGGTGACAGTGGTGAGAGGCAGTATGTGAAGGTGACAATGGCAGTGTGGGGGTGACAGTGGTGGGGGGCAGGATGTCAGGGTGACAGATGACAGTATGTGGAGGTGCAAGTGGGGGGCAGGATGTGAGGGTGACAGTGGTGGGTTGCAGGATGTGAGGGTGACAGTGGTGGGTTGCAGGATGTGAGGGTGACAGTGGTGGGGGGCAGGATGAGAGGATGACAGTATGGGAGCAGGATGTGAGGATAACAGTATGGGGGGCAGGATGTGAAGGTGACAGCTGTGGGGCAGGACGTGAGGGTGACAGTGGAGGGAGGCAGAATGTGGGGGTGACAGTGGTGGATGGCAGTGTGGGAAGGTAACAGTGAGGGGCACAATGTGAGGGTGACAGTGATAGGGGCAGGATGTGAGGGTCACAGTGTCAGTGGTGGGGCAGGGTGTGAGGGTGACAGTGGTGAGGGGCAGGATGTGATTGTGACAGTGTCAGGGTGTGAAGGTGACCGTATAGGGGGCATGTTGAGGAGGTGATAGGCTGTGGGAAGGCTGTGACCAGCCTCCCCACCATTACATACCTTTTTGCTTTTTCAGACCTGGTTCAAAAGGTCTGCAGCTCCACCGGGTGTTCGCAAGCCCTCTATCACATGGTCTGCAGCTCTGCACTCGGCAGAGCTGCAGACCGGAGGCTCTCCCCAGGCAGACTCTTCGTATTGGATCCTCGGACACTGACCGAGGACCTGACTAATTAGTCTTCCCCAAGGTTTAGAGAGCAGCAGAGGTGGCGGGAAAATGCCAAGCCTGTTAAAGTGCAGCCTGGGGCCATTGCCCCAGTCCATCCTATGGACGGGCTGGCCCTGGATACACTTACCGCTATAGAGGAACTAGGGTATGAAGAAATCTGGAACTAGATATAGGAAATATAAGGAAAAAAGGACATGTAGTGTAGTATGTCCAACAAATATGGGTGAATGAGAGAGTAAATAATTAAACGCACACAGATTAGAGCCAAAACAGGTCTCAAATCACAATATTTCTTTATATCCTAGTGCCTCCATAGGGGTAAGTATCTATTTTTTTATTACGCGCTTCACAAAAGGGATAGGTGGTGGATTTCAACCACCAACTCCTTATTTTATGATGTTGTTTTGATGCCTGTAGTGTTCCTTTAATTATGGATTACAGCAGGGTTTCCTAATTAATTTTTCCCATGGAACCCTTTGACTTAGTGTATCAACATCGTAAAACCCCAACCCCCTCCCCCCGGGAAATAAAATAAATAAAACGGCGCCTTTTTTTGTATGTGCCGGTGTGTGTCTTTGTGTCAAGGTGTGTGTATCTATGTTTGTATGTGCCAGTGTGTGTATCTGTGTGTCAATGTGTATCTGTGTGTGTGCGCACCCACGGATACAGACACTGGCACATACACACTCAGATACACACATATACACACACACACTGATACACACTGGCACATACACACACACACACACACACACACATACTGACATATGCACTTAGATACACACAGTGAAACATACACAAACCTTGACACACAGATACACACACTCAGACACACATACACTCTCACTGACACATGCACAAACACATACATTCACACACTCACTGACAAGCACACAAACACACATACATTTTTTATTTCTTTTAAATTTTAATCCACCCAGCCCCCCTACCTTTGGGAGTGCTGGCATGGAGTCTCTATGTCCCATTGGTCCAGTGGGGCTGGCGTGCAGGCGGTGAGGGAGCAGTGATCTCCCTGCTCAGCTCCCTTGTGCGCCTCTTTGTGATGCAGGAGCCGGAGTGATGTCATATTCCGGCTCCAGCATCACTGCTGTGCGCGCGAGGGAGCTGAGCAGGGAGATCACTGCCCACTGCTCCCTTGCCAACCACGGCCATTTTATTGTTACAAATTTTGGGGAACCCCAATTGTGTTCTCTGAACACCAATTGGGAAACATTGGATTAGAGTATTATATATAGAATGTTTTTATTTTTCTTGTTAAGTATCCACTTAAATTAGACATTAGCTAAACAGATCTTGGTAGCTTATTGTTCTAAGGCTTTCCCTGGAGGTTATGATAAGATTGAATTAACTTTAAAATGTTACATAAAATATTTTTGTAATTTTCTTAATGTTCTCTGTTAAATATATGTGACAATTATTTTATTACTTATGTGTAATGCATAAATATCACATGAAGATATAGTGTACTTTTTCTTTTGTATAATTATGAAATAAAATTTGTATTTTTCTAATAATAAAACCAAATAAAAAGAAAGTGTTTGGTTTGTCTATGCTTGGTTGATATTCAAAGTAGTTACAGTCCACAGGATCTGGATTAACCCCTCAAGGACTGAGCCAAATGTACACATTGTGATCAAAACAAAACGTAAACAAAATCTGGAATTTGACTATATGTCTGTTCAACCGCAATTCGACTCTTTCATATTAAGTGCACCCACACTTATTATATATCATTTTATTCAGGGGAAACAGGGCTTTAATTTAACATCAAATATTTATGGATGAAACATAATTTAATATGAATAAAATATTTTAAAAAATGGGAGAAAATAGGAATTCTTTTTATTTTTTTAGTTGTACGTGACATCTTAACTGTGAATGTCATAATACTGTTTGCTTTTACTGCAATAAAATACACATATTTGTATTCATTGATGTCTCGCGTGTAAAACAGTACCCCCTATTTACAGGTTTTATAGTCAAATATAGCATGTTACATTTTTCATTTTCACATTGAAATTTGCCAGATTGGTTACATTGCCTTTGAGACCGTATGGTAGCCCAGGAATGAGAATTACCCCCATGATGGCATGCCATTTGCAAAAGTAGACAACCCAAGGTATTGCAAATGGGGTATGTACAGTTTTTTTTAGTAGCCACTTGATCACAAACACTGGTCAAAGTTAGTGTTAATATTTGTTTGTGTGTGAAAAATGCAAAAAACGAATTTGAACGCCAATTTTGTCCAGTGTTTGTGACTAAGTGGCTACTAAAAAAGACTGGACATACCCCATTTACAATACCTAAATTTTCATTCCTGGGCTACCATACGGTCTCAAAGGCAACGTAACCAATCTGGCGAATTTCATTGTGAAAAAACTGAAACGCAAGCCTTACATTTGACTCTGTAACTTTTGAAAACACCATAAAACCTGTACATGAGGGGTACTGTTCTACTCGGGAGACTTTGCTGAACACAAATATTAGTGTTTCAAAACAGTAAAACATTTCACAACAATATCGTCAGTGTAAGTGCCATTTGTGTGTGAAAAATGCAAAAAATGTCACGTTCCCTGACGATATCATCGTTGTAATACATTTTGCTGTGAAATACTAATATTTGTGTTCAGCGAGGTCTTTCGAGTAAAATAGCACCCCCATGTACAGGTTTTATGGTGTCTTGGAAAGTTACAGGGTTAAATATAGTGCTCTCAAATTAAATTATCTGCACTTTCTACCTGGGTTGTCAGGCATGTCAATCAAATTTTAATTAATAAAATCACATAATTATGCTAAAAGATTACTTAAAGATATAAGCAGAATTTTAATATACATACATATATATGTATTTAAATTCTACGTGTATACTTATGTAATCATTAATGTAATTATAGATTGCCAGATGTTTGTGATGATCCTGCAGGAGTCTTAGTTTTATTTTTCTTCTTAAAAAGGTCCTGTTGTTGCTTTTTAGTGTAGATCATGTTCTAGTTGTTCAGCAATATATGTATTATCCTCACGTAGATTTTGGAGTAGATATGTATTTTTATGTTGTATGCTATATTTCTTATATATATATTTCTTGGATACACACACACACACACTTATATTGTGTTTTTGTGTGTGTAGATAAATGTGTATGTGTTTAGCAGATAACTCCCTTATTTGGTGTCCTTAAATATTGCTATCCCACATAAGGATAACAAATAGGGGAATCATCTACTAAACAACTGAATGATTAAAATTAAGAAAAGAGCTTTTTAAATTTTGATCTTTTAGCTGTTTCGTAGATAATTCCATAAATGGGTGCCCTTTATCAGTAATCTCCATATTTAAAGATACCAAATTAGGGTGCTCCTCGGTGTCCTGAAATATGGCAATCCCACATAAGTATAACAAATAGGGGAGTTATCTGATAAACAAAGACCAAAGTTAAGAGGTGTCATTGAGCCCATAACAAAAAATCTGGGTGGCTTATGTAAATTCTGTGCAAATTTGTTGCCTGATGCACATAAATACACCCCTGCTTTCCAACAGCAACACTGCATACAAACCCCCACCATTATATATAACCACACCACATTCAAAATCCACACTACACACAAATGCATGCTTGCATTCAAACTCAACTGCTACATACAAACACAACCATAGATTCACTCACACATACTCCATACAAAAACATGAATACAACCAAAAAACAAACACGAGTCCTGGGCATCCAGTATAGGTGTGCACACCCAGGTGCTACCACAATTTATTTGAGGATAAAGTTAAAGCAGCAAACGTTTCGAGCAGACGCAAATTGCGATATACCAGTTGATTACAAAGGCGATGCTGGTAGATCATGGTCGACTACTTACTCTCACATAGGACGAGTGCCAGGCAGCACTACAGGATCCTGGAGGAGAGTGAAGGCACGCGGAGGTGCACCACGCCAATACCGACTTTTTCCATTTTCCTCCAGTAATCCATGGCAGCGGAAGGATTCCTGGGTGCAGGCGGGCCACGATGGTAGAACGTGGAGCCTGGAGCCAGCATCAGGGAGCAGCAAGCAGAATTTAATCAATTGTGAGTGGAGTGTCTACTTGCTGATATTGTGCTTTTTTTAATGGATACTACTGTAAGGGGATGGGCAGGGGTTTAGTAAAGCGGTGATATGGGTTTTGTAGAGGGGGCATGGGTTTAGTACAGGGGGGCAGGGATTTAGTAGTGGGGCAGGAGTTTTGAAGAGGGGGCAAGGGTTTTGTAGAGAGGGGCAGGTGTTTTGTAGATAGGGGCAGGGGTTTTGTAAAGGGAGGACAGGAATTTTGTAGAGGGGTGACTGGTTTTGTAGAGGGGGTAGAGGTTTTATGAAGGGGTTTTTGTAGAGGTGGAGAAGGGTTTTTGTAGAGGGGGCAGGAGTTTTTAGAGGAGGCAGAGTTTTTGTATAGGGAGGGACAGGGGTTTTGTAGTGGGGGAGCAGGGGATTTGCAAAGGGGTGACACGGGATGACAGGAGTTTTGTAGAGGGGTGGCAAGGGCTTTGTAAAGGGAGGACAGGGGTTTTGTAGAGGGGTGACAAGGGCTTTGTAAAGGGAGGACAGGGGTTTTGTAGAGGGGTGACAAGGGCTTTGTAAAGGGAGGACAGGAAATTTGTAGATGGGTAACAAGGGGTTTTGTAAAGGTAGGACAGGGGTTTGTTGAGGGGTGACAAGGGGTTTTGTAGTGGGGGCAGTGGCGTCACTGACAGAGGACCCGACGCCAGGAGGGGGCCCGGTGGCTTGCTCGATATGCCGCCAGGTGAGATGCAACCTCCTGCGCCCATCGCAGACACCAGTGCAGTGAGCAGAGGATATGCAAAAGGGTGAGAGGGGTTTTGTAGAGGAGTGACAGGGGGTTTTGTAGAGGGGGCAGCGGTTTTGTAAAGGGAGGACAGGGGTTTTGTTGAGGGGGAGCAGGGATTTTGTAGAGGGGCATGGGTTTTGTAGAGGGGGCAGAGGTTTTGTCAAAGGAAGAACAGGGGTTTAGTGAAGGAGTGACATGGGTTTTGTAGAGGGGGGCAGGGGATTTGGAAAGGGGGGACAGGGGTTTTGTAGTGGGGGCAGGGGAATGCAGTAAGGATTTAAAGGTACACTTTAGTGACCAAAACAACTTTAGCTTAATGAAGCTGTTTTAGTGTATAGATCATGTCTCTGAAGTTTTACTGCCCAAAACTGCTTCATTAAGGTAAAGTTGTTTTGGTGACTATGGTGTTCCTTTAATGTATTTCTTTAGTAAGAAACCATGTGTTTTTATAGAAGGTAAATCTCATTGAGCTAGTGATTTAAAAAGTAGATCATGATACTAAAAAGTGTGGGCATTCCTGGTCTAGATGAAAATTCTTGTTCTTGAGTAGAACATTGGGTGAGAGAGAGCTGTCACTTATGGCAAATGTTCAAGCTGGACAAAAGCAGTAAGTGGTGTCACTCAGGGTTCTGTTCTGGGACTGCTTCTATTCAACCTATTGTGACAAAACACATCCTGCTGCTATAAGCTTGTCTGAGATTTGTTTAGTTGCACAGCCCTCTGGGATAAGGAAAGCTTTTTTTGTTTCCACAATCCTTGTTTAAAGGTAAAAGGTCTTTAGCCTTCTTTTATTACGGAAGCGCACGGAGATAAACCAAAACAAATTCTGTTCATCTGAGCTCTAACTGAACAAATTATAACCTCTATACTAAACATCAGTTGCTAAGACCAGTAAGATATTGTCATGGATAAAAAGGAGCATTCATTTTTGGGATGAAAATATAATTGTGTCTTTATAAAGCAATGATAAACAACACCTTGAATATGCTGTGTAATTTTGGGAATCTCTTATAAAGAAGGATATTATGGTACTATGGTACTCGAAAAAGTACAGGGGACACAAAGTTATTAAAAGGATGTCATGATTCCCTTTTATTCCATAAGTTTGGTCCTTAAGGGGTTAAATTCCTGGCACTAATGTCCCTTTGCCTCTCCCCCTGTACCAGCAAGTGCAGTGGGCATTAGGTCCTCTCCATTAGGAAAGCACTGAATCAATGCTTTCCTATGTGGAAATATAGGATGCAGAACTTAAAAAAAAATATATATATTTCCAATACAAACAATAAACATTTACATACCAAATTACTGAAAGCATATATCTAAACAATAAAGACTTTGCCTTCAGAATATGCAAATAGCTTTTACAACACATAGCTTGTGTATATTTAAAAGATGAACAATAAATAATCGTGGTATTACAAATTATTGCCATTGGTAATGACTTTAAGTTGCGTAGTATTTCCATACACAAACACTTAGACAATACAAGTTTACACAATGGTGATGGGTGCCAGGCCCAGAGGCGGCTCTCTAATTAGGCGATTTAGGCGGCCGCCTAAGGCCTCGCGCTGGCTGGGGCCTCGCGGCCGCCTAAATCGCCCAAGGGCAGACTGACATGTCGGGTCCTCGGTCTATGACCGAGGATCCGACATCAGGGGGAACCCGGCGGCTTGCCCTTTATGCCGCCGGGTGCGAAGCCCCCTCAGTCCGCCCGGAGAGCCAGCCTTCAGTCTGCAGCTCCTCCGGGTGTGAGCTGCAGACTGAAGTGCCTCACGATCCCCAGCCAATCAGAGCGTTTCCGCGGGTTACCACGGCAACGCTCTGACTCCTGGAGATCGCGAGACTCCTATCACGTGGTCTGCAGCTCACACCCGGCGGAGCTGCAGACCGGATAGGATGCCCACCGGACCACCAGAGAGCCAGGACACTGGACCACCAGGGACACCTGCAAAGGTAATTCCCCCTGTCACCCCCTAAGTCCCCTGTCACCCCTCAGCGTCCCCTGTCACCCCTCAGCGCCCCCTGTCACCCCTAAGTCCCGTCACCCCCTAAGTCCCCTGTCACCCCTCAGCGTCCCCTGTCACCCCCCCTAGGTCCCCTGTCACCCCTCAAGTCCCCTGTCACCTCAGCCCCCTGTCACCCCTGTCACCCCTAAGCCCCTGTCACCTATCAAGCGTCCCTGTCACCCCTAAGTTCCCCTGTCACCTGAGTCCCCTGTCACCCCTAAGTCCCCTGTCACCCCCTCAACCCCTGTCACCCCTCAAAGTCCCACATCACCCCTAAGTCCCCTGTCACCCCCTATGGTCCCCTGTCACCCCTAAACCCTGTCACCCCTCATCAAGTCCCCTGTCACCCCTATGTCCCCTGTCACCCCCCTATGTCCTATGCACCCCCCTACCCCCCTGTCACCCCTCAAAGTCCCCTGTCACCCCTCAGCATCCCCTGTCACCCCTCAGCATCCCCTGTCACCCCTCAGCGTCCCCTGTCACCCCTCAGCGTCCCCTGTCACCCCTCAGCGTCCCCTGTCACACCTAAGCCCCCTGTCACCCCCTAACCCCCTGTCACCCCTCAAAGTCC
>OW240920.1:112445335-112455985 GCA_933207985.1 Pelobates cultripes | reverse complement strand
CACCAAGTCCCCTGTCGCCCCCTCACCAAGCCCGCTGTCATCCTCTCACTAAGCCCGCTGTCACCCCCTCCCTCCTTGACTCTGCCCTCTGTCACCCGCTCACTCTGCCCCCTGTGAGCCCCTCCCTCACTGACAACTGTCACCCCCTCACTGTGGCCCTCACTCTGCCACCTGTCACCCCCTTTACCCTAATTCTAACACCTGTCACCACCTCCTTCCCTCACTCTGTCCCCTGTCACCCCCACCTTCCCTCACTCTGTCCCCTGTCACCCCACCTTCCCTCACTCTGTCCCCTGTCACCCCACCTTCCCTCACTCTGTCACCCCATCGCAAAGCCCCCTGTCACCCCCCTCCCTCAGCCACCTGCCCACCCTTCACTCTGCCACCCCCTAACTCTGTCACCCCATCCCTCCCTCAGCGACCTGTCACCCCCTTTCACACTCTGTTAATCCCTTCCACAATCTGTCACCCCCTTCCACACTCTTTCACGTCATTTCACACTCTGTCAGCCCCCTCCACTCTCTTTCACGTCATTTCACACTCTGTCAGCCCCTCCACTCACACACACAGTCTCCCCTTTCAACACCCTGTCACCTCCCTCCACACACCCTGTCACCATTCCCCACAGACAAAATGCACAAAGGCCACAGTCCATATAGAAAAAATACCACAAGCAGCTACCACACACACATACGGTCCTAGACACAAACATACACATGCTCACAGAAACATACATTCACATACAAGGGTACTCACTGTCAGACGCACTCTCAGGCACATACACAGATAGACAATGACAGGCACATTTAGAAATACACACAGCCAGATAAACACATTGTGACTGTATGTCTGTATTAGTCAATATGTGTGCATCAGTGTGTTTATGTGTGTGTGTGTGTGTGTGTGTGTAAATGCATGTGCATGTATCAGTGTGTATATGTATTAGTGTTTAAATGTGTGCGTGTGTCTGCAGTGTGGTTGTGGTATGATATGGGCAATGCAAAGATAAAGTTGCAAGCAACATATATATATATATATATATATATATATATATATATATACATACATACATAATACATAGGGAAACACATATATGATAATATACATGTTAAGGAATTTAGAATATGTGGGGAAATGTCAGGCTATACAACCATACCCAGCAATCGTATACAAATGATTAGCAATTTATGTAATATCTACAGTAAGTGCTCACAACGCAGCGGCATAGGGAGTTGCGGCAATTTTTTTCACTAATGGTGTAAATGGGGGGCCTCATGTTTGACTTTCGCCTAAGGCCTTGCAAAGTCTAGAGCCGCCTCTGGCCAGGCCTATTCAATTTCATTAAAGAGGTAGAAAAGAAAATATATATATACATTTAAAAATGTATTTTTTTTAAAATAAATAAATAGGAATCATACATTAATCAATGTTTGAGAAATTATTTATCCAATGCTTCCATATCGTAAGAAAAGAACTATATCTTTTAAGGGTATACAAAAAGCTGTTCTCCATTTTAAGCAGAAAATTTAATTGATTCATTACTATTGGCATGAAATGTCTATGTTCTGTTTCCATGATCTTGCTATCAACAGTATCATGGTCATAAATATCTGAATAATTAGGTATGTTGCATTTTTATTCATGTTTAAATGTAAGTGAATAATGGCCCTTTCTGTATAAAAAGGAAGCATAATTTTCAGCATGTCCGATATTAAACTAAAAATCTTGTTCCAAGTTTTATTTACTAATACGCATGACCACCAGATATGCTCCTGTGCCTTCACGTCAGCCACATCTCCAACAAATTGAGGAATGCTGAGGATCTATTTTCTGTAGTCTGGTGGTGGTGAAATGCCAACAATGTATAATTTTATATTGCAGTTTTTAAATTTAGTTTAGACATAAGGTAGCTTTCCCTATTTGTAACCAGCTTTTACCCCAATCCACTGTGTCTATGTCAATTCCCAATTATCTCGTCCAAGCAATCTGTGCACTTGTTTTACTGTCTGTTTCTAATTTTTGAAGCAGAATTTGACATTTCTAAAAGATATTTTTATGGGACGAGTGCAACATTTTTTTTTCTAATGCTACCAACAAGTTTACATTTATTGGATAAAACAAGTGAGCTGTGACATAGTATTTAATACGTATCAAGTTATAATAGTCTTTAAGGCTGTATTTCAAATTCGGAAATAAGTTGTTCAAAGGTTTTAGAATAGGATTCCATAAATACCTCGGCAGCAGAAACAAACTATACCCATACAAGATACCACCAGGCACCAGGGCACAACCAGATACCCACCAGATCGAAGACGATCATAGGATCTCGCACACACACATCGCCCCAAGTCGAGCGAAGGCACTAAAAACACACACATTATTAATGACATACCAATTTAAATGTTTCTCTATGAACGTAAATGGCCTAAACAGTCCTTTCAAAAGAAGTTCAGCGATTAAGGCAATGCACAAATCTCAGGCAGCTATAGTATGTCTTCAAGAGACACATATGTGCAAGAAAACCCCCCCATCTTAACATCCTCTAAATACCACCAAGTGTACCATGCTCTTTCCCCGACTAAAACAAAAGGAGTAGCAATATTGTTCCATGTAGACTGGGTATTCCAACTCAACAATACATACGTAGACGAGCAAGGCAGACTCCTAATTGTGGTGGGCTCACTGAACGGCATGCAATTGACGATAGCATCCATATATGCACCTAACAACTCCCAAACATTATTCATAAAACAAGCGTTAAACAAGATAATCAGCCTCTGGGTGGGCCACACTATAATCTGTGGGGATCTAAATTGCACGTTGGACCCCGAGTTAGATATCAAACGTATCGAGAGTAAACAGCCACTTCAGCAAGCCAACACTATGAGCCTTAATTTCAGCACATTGCTCCATACGAACGACCTTCACGACACATAGCGTGCCCTATACCCGAAAGAGAAAAACTACACCTATTTCTCACAGGTACATACTCTCGCATAGACATGTGTTGGGTAGATAAAAGCTCAATATCGAATGTTATAGAAGTGCAAATAGGTGACAGGACCTGGTCTGACCATGCACCAGTAATCACTACGTTCAGGGCCATGTACCCAGCTCGGGGGCGGAGTACATGGCGCTGAACGAAACCCTCATAGATAACGTAGACACGGCCACCAAAATACACATAAACATACAATCGTTTTATGAGAACCATCAGACAGATCCTTCACGCATAGACACCAAATGGTTGGCCCTCAAAGCTGTACTAAGAGGCTTTTTAATCCAAGCAGGGTCGATAAATAAACGGAAGGCTTACAACGAAACAGACAAACTGCTTTCACTACTTAAAACACTAGATAAGGACAACAAACTAAGACCAACTAGAACATTGTCCCAACAGATTAAAAAGACAAGAGAAAAGCTACATGCACTATTCCTAACCAACATGGAAAGACAGCTACGCAAACTAAAACTAACATACTATATGCAAGGGAACAAGGCGGGCAAAGTGCTTGCAAAACGCCTAAAATCCCGATATATACAATCAAAACTCCCATACATGACAACAGCCACAGGAACAAAATTATTTAACCCACAGGACATAGTGGACGAACTGGCGAACTTCTACAAAGGTCTATATAACCTCACACAAGACAAATCACTGCACCAACCACTAGAGTCAGAAATAAACACCTTTCTAAAAGAAGCGAAATTGCCACGTCTGACTGCACACCAAAGCTCGACACTGACAGCTAAATTCACAGAAGACGAAGTACGAAACGCAATACACAAACTACCCAAACACAAAGCCCGGGCCCGCATGGGTTCCCTAACCACTTATATTACACATTTGAAGCACAGCTCACACCATACCTCACAGATCTTTTTAACTTCTTTAGGGAATAAGGATCCATACCGGAGAAGATGCTGCTAGCCCATATTGTTACGCTCCCTAAGCCAGGCAAACCACCCACTGAATGTGCCAACCTGAGGCCCATTTCGCTGCTGAACGCAGACATAAAACTATATGCCAAACTATTGGCTACACGCCTCCAACCCATTTTACAAGACCTTGTCTCTCCAGAGCAGGCAGGATTTGTTCCGAACAGGCAACCAGGGCACAACACACGCCACTTTTTGAACTTAATTACATGGGGCCAGAATACTAACCAGAAATGCTTACTACTAGCCCTAGACGCGGAAAAAGCGTTCGATCGCTTAAACTGGACATACATGCGGACTGTACTGACATATATGGACATCCCTCCAGAATTCTTGAAATGCATAATGGTCCTATACTCCAGACCGACAGCCAAAATATTCAATTCCGGGTTTTTATCACAACCTTTCCAAATAACAAATGGTACTAGGCAGGGGTGCCCTCTCTCTCCATTAATCTTCATCTTGTGTATGGAACCCCTAATCAGACACATTAAAAGTGAACAAAACATTGAGGGCCTAACAACACCAATAGGGGACCAAAAAAATAGCCCTTTTCGCAGATGATGTTCTCCTCTTTTTAACACACCCGGAGACATCTTTACCAAACTTGCTAGCTTTACTGCAAAGATACGGAAAGATGTCTTACTACAAGAACAACGCCAAAAAAACACAAGCGCTGGTGGTAGGGCTGCCACACACCTCTCTAACACACCTAAAAATATTGTACCCATTTGATTGGCGGAAAACCTCTATCTCATACCTGGGCATAAAACTGCCAGTATCACAATCAATGATAATATGGGAAAACCATACACCGCTCATACACAGACTAGAACAACAACTTAAGGCCTGG
Organism: Pelobates cultripes; assembly: GCA_933207985.1. Lineage (NCBI taxonomy): Eukaryota > Metazoa > Chordata > Amphibia > Anura > Pelobatidae > Pelobates > Pelobates cultripes. The sequence continues at coordinate 112,451,190 of OW240920.1, read as the reverse complement.
GAGAGAGATCTCTAGGTTCGGGCGAATCCACACCATAAAAATGATGATTTTACCACATATCCTATATCTATTTCGCACCCTGCCCATTACAATCCCAAACCCCATACTAAAAAACTTTCAGGCTATAATCAATGCACACATTTGGAAACGGAAACCCCCAAGAATAGCACAAAACTCACTTTGGTGATCATTCACAAAAGGTGGGCTGGGCATACCCAACAAAAAACTATACTACAAAGCTTCAATACTGGCACAAGGCCTTACGATCCTTGAGAGGTCGTCTTCTCCGGTATGGCTAGCGTTGGAGAACACATGCTTACCCACTGGCATGATCCCACTGATCCTTTGGGCAAGCACAAAACTACCTAAGACCAAAACCCTGCTACCAGTCACAGAAACGCTGCTCCAAACTTGGAAGCAAGCTACCCCACTATTCCTACGAGAGAATGACCTACTCCTTGCAGCACCGCTTCAGGCCTTGGCTGCCCGAACGACTAACCTGCAGCTAGACAACTGGCTAAGTCAAAGGGTCTGTCAGGTATGCTCCTTATTGACCCCAGAGGGTATCAAACCATTCCCGGACATAACCAGGGAATACCACATACCACCTCGGGAAATATTCTCTTACCTGAGAATAAGAAATATAATACAAGAGTGCAGGATTAGCTTGAAAGAACCCAATCTCTTACCACCATTTATCCACAAATGTATGGGGAAACTACCCAAGGTTAAAGCAATGTCCCTCTGCTACAACACACTACTAACCCAGAATAAAATAGCAAAACCCTCGTACATGACAAAATGGGAAATGGATCTGGGGTTGCAATTCCAAGTAGCTATATGGCACCATGCTCAGAAGAAAACAAAACAGGCCTCACATAGTCTTAACCAGTGGGAAACATACTGCAAACTAACCATGCGCTGGTACCTGGTCCCTACCAAACTGTCTCATGTATATCCAGGGTCAAACAAACTTTCTGGAGATGTCAAAACCAAGAGGGGACCCTCTACCATATATTTTGGACATGCACACAGATTACAACATTATGGCGAGACATACAAATACTTCTTTACAAAAACCTAGGGATTAGGGTACCCTTGAAACCAGAGTGCTTCATATTACACATTTTCCCAGACACCCTCCCTGAGGATGAGAGCTACTTAACGATCCACTGTTTAATGGCAACCAAAACTGCAATTGCCCACAGGTGGAAGTCCACACAGGCACCCACACTACCAGAGATTCAAGGTAGACTGGACTCGATATATACATACGAAAGCATGGCAAGCCGAATAACAGAGACAGAGTAGACATGAGACGAGGTGGCGCAGATGGGTGGAATATAGGTACGGTGAGACACAATAGGGACTACAAGTTACACAGCACAACACCAGGGATACCTGGTTGGGAAGGATATCCAATGCAACAACCATCAACAATATAATATCTGCTGACATAGAACATTAACGCTATTATTTTATAGGAGTTTGTTTTATTATTTTATTTTTCAGTCCCAGTTTATTTCTTTTATTCTATTCCAAAATTAAATAATATTTTTACGTACAAACATTCCCTGAGATTGGAATAATCTTTTATTTAAAGAAAATTGTGATTAATCCATATTATATTGTTGAGATTGAGCATTCCTAACATATTTTGTTCTATCAGGAAACACTCTTCGTTTCTAGATGCAGAAAGTTTTAACACGTGTATGTACATACATGTGTTAGAGCGACTATATTGCAATAGGTTAGGAAAGGCCTTACCCCCCTTTAATCTACTTCTATATAATATTTTCTTTGCAATATATATTTGAGAAGGTGACCACAAATCCTGAACTCTCTAGCATACAACTGTACTGCACAGTTCTAAGGTGGAACAGAATTAATAGTAAATCACTGTAGAAGAAGAGAGAGAAATTGAGCTAGAGATAAGGCATAACACAGAGTTTCAGGGGAGCATGGCAGTGTGACTAGTTGCTCCATGAACGGCTGCAAGTTTTACCCAATGCCCAGACTTGGAAGTGTATGGTGATATTTGGTAGAGACATCTAGGCAGGGGTGAAGGATAGTGGCCCTCCAGCCCCAGGCCGTCATGAAGGCATGCATCATGGAACCATAGTCTTGGGTACTCTTAAACAAGGGCAAGTCTGTCCCACCCTCTGAGCCTGCTACTAAGCTAAACGGTGATAGACTTCAGATAACAGATTCCCGTTCCTATCACTACCGACATGGTCCTGTCATGTAATCAACTGCACATACAAATGTGGTTAATGGCATTTACCGTCCTTACAGGAAAAGTTGTGCCGAGCAGCAAGCATACACATGGAAACCTGGTAATTGCTTTTGGGGTCAAAGGCCGGTTACGGCCAATCAGATCCACAGGAGGGGCATTTAAACCCACTTCTCCTTTTGCTCATTGCCCTGTCGTGGTTTCAACCTGATGGTAATCCGAGAGTGCGTTCCTGATCTTGATTTTTTGGGTATTTGACTTAGGCTTCTTTTTTACTTCACTGAATTCTGGTATCCATGACTTTTGGCTTTCCCTAATTGTTATGTCTGATTCTGTGTTCCTAACCTCGGCAAGTAGTTAGACTATTCTTGGATACGTTAAGTTCGGCCATTCTAAGGTCCAGTTATACGTTATACTTAGCCTAGGTGGGACACAGTTCTGCGTGCTGGATCAACTTGTAATCCTGACTACGACATGGCCATAGATCCTGTGTCAGCACATAGTAGCTTGCGAGAGAAAGTTAGAGGAGAATGATCACCTTATGGATCAATTTGCCCAGGCTTTTAGCAAGCTCCTTACTAGGACGGCTCATTTACAACCTGAAGCTTCTCCGATTATGTCACCGTTGCCTAATGTACCTCCACCTATAGTATTTAAGGCACCTACTATCTCCTTATCTCCTCCCCTGCATTTTTCTGGTAATATCCAGGAATGTAGGGGATTTCTCAATCAGATTGAGTACCACTTTGAGGCCTCACATGGTTCATTTCCTTCAGGTAGAGCGAAGATTGGGTATCTGATGAACCAACTTAAAGGTAAGGCCTTAACTTGGGCTAATCCATTATGGGAAAGTAATAGGAATGTCGCTCACTGTTACTAGGAATTCCTTGCGGAATTCAAACTGACGTTTGAACCATTAGGCAGTAAGGAAGATGCCTCCACTGCCTTAATGTATATCAAACAAGGGAACCGGTCTATCTCGGATTATGCCATAGAATTTTGTACTTTGGCATCTGAGGTAGACTGGACTAATAATGGATTAATCGCCGCTTTTAAAAAAGGACTATCCGAGAATATTCTTGACGAAATTGCTGCCAAAGACCTACCTAAGGGGTTAAATGACTATGACTTATATGATGCAGATCAATAATAGACTCAGGACCAGGCAGTGGCGGATCCAGGGCCTGATCTCGGGAGGGGTACTTGTAGTATATTTAAAGAAATAATCCAGACACAATAACCACTACAGCTCAGTGTAGTGGTTATCGTGTCAATAGTGCCGGGACCCCCTCCCACGGTAAGTAGTCAAACTGTTTAAGAACAGTTTGACAACTTACCTGAGATCTGCTGGGAAATGGGGCTATAGTAGGGCATAGGAGCAGTGGTGTGTGTGTGAGTGGTGCAATGTGTAAGGGGTGCAGTGTGTGTGTGAAGGTTGTAGTGTGTGAGTGAGGGCGGCAGTGTATGTCAGGGATGCAGTGTATGTGTGGGACAGTATGTGTGTGTAACAGTTGCAGTGTGTGTGTATGGGGGGCAGTGTGTGTGTATGGGAGGCAGTTTGTGTGTATGGGAGGCAGTTTGTGTGTATGGGAGGCAGTGTGTGTGTATGTGGGGGCAGTATGTGTGTATGTGGGGGCAGTTTGTGTGTATGGCGGGCAGTTTGTGTGTGTATGGGGGGCAGTGTGTGTGTGTGTGTATGTGGGGCAGTGTGTGTGTATGTGCAGTTTGTGTGTATGGGGGCAGTTTGTGTGTATGGGGGCAGTGTGTGTGTATGTGGGGGGCAGTGTGTGTATGTGTGGGGCAGTGTGTGTGTATGGGGGCAGTGTGTGTGTATGGGGGCTGTATGTGTGTATGGGGGCAGTATGTGTGTGTATATGAGGGGGCAGTAAGTGTGTGTATGGGGGGCAGTGTGTGTGTGTATGGGGGCATTATGTGTGTGTGTATAGGGGCAGTATGTGTGTATGGGGGCAGTATGTGTGTATAGGGGCAGTTTGTGTAGATGGGGGGGTTTGTGTATTGGGGCAGTTTGTGTGAATGGGGGCAATGTGTGTGTATGGGGGCAGTGTGTGTGTATGGAATGTGTGTATGGGGGCAGTGTGTGTATGGGGCAGTGTGTGTGTGTATGGGGGCAGTATGTGTGTATGGGGGTTTGTGTGAATGGGGGGCAGTTTGTGTGTATAGGGGCAGTTTGTGTGAATGGGGGGGGCAGTTTGTGTGTATTGGGGGCAGTTTGTGTGAATGGGGGGCAGTTTGTGTGTATAGGGGCAGTTTGTGTGTATTGGGGGGTTTGCAGTAGGGGGCAGTTTGTGTGTATAGGGGCAGTTTGTGTGTATTATGGGGCAGTATTGGGGGCAATGTATGTGTGTGTAGCTCTTTTTTAATAATATATAGATTTTTTATTTAATTAAAATAAATAAATATCCTATGTCCCCCCTCCCTTCTTACCTTTACTGGGGAGGAGGGGGGACATATTTCATTCCCTGGTGGTCCGGTGGGCGATTCATTGGTGGTCCCAGTGGGGAGAGTGAACTCTAGCCCACGCTCCCGGGCTAGAGTTCACTCTCGCGAGATTTGGAGCGTTGCCGTGGTAACCGCGGCAACGCTTCAAATCACACGAGAGGAGGACCCGGAGGAGCTGCAGGCTGAGCTCCGGGTCCTCTCTCTCACTCCCTCCCTCCGCCGCCAGCTCTCAGCACAGTGCCTGCGGACCGGGGAGGGAGATCTCTGATCTCCCCCCCGGTCCGCAGGCACATTGCAGGGCTAGCACCTGTATGTTCTGCTGGCAGGGGAGGAAGAGGGAGACCGGCGGATTTCTCGGGGGGGGGCAATTGCCCCGTTGCCCCCCCCCTGGATCCGCCACTGGAACCAGGGAAATTGCTAGAAACAGAACTAGACGTTTGACTTGGTCACTAGCACCTCGATTCTCCAAACCTGTTGTCCCTGACCTCTTGATGCTGTCTGAACCGAACCTAGGCAGTTAGGGGTTACTGGACTGCCTGAGGCAGAGAATCAGTATAGGAGAAAAGAGGGTTTCTTGTTGTTGCTACAATTTTATGTTTCATATAATAAAAATGAAATCTTATAATTATGTCTTGCGGGACATCAGGAAGCTAGGTTTTGATACCCTATGGACTCTTTCCATTATTTCTTCTGAGCTGGCATCTTGGAATTTCATTGCTGTAAACAGGTTCAGAAGGAAGGGTTTGATTTTATCTTGACTGACCTTTTCTGGAATTCCTCTAATTTTTAGGTTCTTCCTGACTGTCTTCTGTGTCTGACAGTTGTGACTCTAGAAAAGATATATATTTTTTCCATTTCCGCAAACATTTATTTTTGTATTTTCGCCTAGATCAAATCGAAGGGATTCAACTTTTTGCTCATTTTCTTTGACTCTCTCCTAATTTAACAATTTATTTTTTATATTCTCCCATATGATTGTTAAGCTCTTCTTTAATTTGTAATAATTGGGAATCTAAACATTTTTAATATACTCTTGAGATGCATATTGCACATTTAGGGAGTTTGGGCTTGCTGTCTGAGATCTAGATGTTTCTGGATCTGTTGATGCATAGGTGTTAGGTTCAATGTGTGCTTTTATATTTGTTGCAGTAGTTCTAGGAGA
>OW240920.1:112424985-112445235 GCA_933207985.1 Pelobates cultripes | reverse complement strand
TTGGTGTAACATTCCCTATTCTGCTCTGTGTCAGTGTGTATCAGGGATCCTTAGGACAGGTGTCAATCCATATCTGCCAAGTGACCCGATGTTGGGGTAACATTCCCTATTCTGCTCTGTGTCAGTGTGTATCAGGACTACTGAGGACAGGTGTCAACTATCTGCCATGTGACCCTAAGTGTAGGAGGAACAGTCCCTATTCTGCTCGTGTCAGTGTGTATCAGGACTAGATAGATATCCAGGATCCCTATGTAAAAAGGCCTGATGAGATGAGCCAACCACGGTCAGCTCTTGAATGCCTGTTGACTTAAGCGGGCTTATCCGCCACCAACTTGGGTTCAAGTTTCAGTGTGTACTTTTATAAATGGCTTTATAAAGCAGGTACTTATAAATGGCTCCACCTGCCACCCGCATACAACAACACAGCTCCCCAGTTAGGAGGACCAACCAAGCATCTTCTTCCATCTGCCTGTTACATAAATTACTGCCGGTACACCCACCACTGATAGGAGACGCTGAAGGTATTAAACTGATAAAATAGTACTAACACACCACCTCTATCTGGTGTCACATTAGCTTGACCGCGCAGTGCCCCAAATTTGCAGTAAGAGGACCGACCAAGCCTCTTCTTCCATCTCCCTGTTACAAAAATCAATGCCGTGTACACTACCACTGATAGGAGACGTGGAAGGTATTAAACTGATCAGAACAATACTAAACACACCACTCCTATCTGGTGTCACATTAGCTTGACCGCGCAGTGCCCCAAATTTGCAGTAAGAGGACCGACCAAGCCTCTTCTTCCATCTCCTGTTACAAAAATCAATGCCGTGTACACGACCACTGATAGGAGACGCGGAAGGTATTAAACTGATCAGAACAATACTAAACACACCACTCCTTTTTTTTGGTGAGGCTTTACAGGACAGAGTGCTTCTCCACTGGACATGTTAACTCATGGGCAGCTGGCTCATCAAGGAACCAGAGCAGCTTTCCATGTACAGGTAAGACACGTGCAGCCGGTAAGGGTTCAGGCTCTTCTTCCTGGAGGATACGCTGCAAGCCTGTTGAACGAGGTGACCTTGCTCGGGTCCCAGGTGTACGGTTCCTAAAATGGCTGCCATATACACGCCCACTGATAGGAGACGCGGAAGGTATTAAACTGATCAGAAAAATACTAAACACACCACTCCTATCTGGTGGCACATTAGCTTGACCGCGCAGTGCCCCAAATTTGAATTAAGAGGACCGACCAAGCATCTTCTTCCATCTCCTTGTTACAGAAATCACTGCCATATCCATACAAATTGTACAGAATGTCCAGGATAGTTTTCCAGGAATGCACTTGCTGAACGAGGTGACCTTGCTCGGGTCCCAGGTGTACGGTTCCTAAAATGGTTGCATACACGCCCACTCGATAGGAGACGCTGAAGGTATTAAACTGATCAGAACAATACTAAACACACCACAAATAAGGTTTCTCTCCTGTATGGCTCCTCAAATGATGCTTAAGATTAGAAGCGGCTGAAAAGCATTTCTCACACTCCGAACAAAAATATATTTTTTTAACATTCTCTCCACTTTGAACGAAATGACGTTTGGGAAGAGATTAACATAATTAAACACAGGCAGTAAAAATACAGTTTTTAGCCATACCCTGTAACTTTAAAACTACACATCCCATCTTCATAATTACATATTTGGAATCAGCACACTTAAAACATAAACATAACCAAAAATCAGCCAAATCCATCCAGGGGTTAAAAAGTTAGCTGGAGGTCCCTTTATGACCGACCGCAAGCACATTTTCCTGCCCAAAACAGTTCCATAGATTTGGGCTGTGAGGTCGGTCTATTTCAGGCTGAAAAAACGACTAAGTCCCATCGCGAATGGGACTTAGTCTCTGCAGCTGAAATAATTTCCCATTTACTGAACCAAGTGGAAAATAGCAAGGCAGGCACAAAGGGTTTGCACCAGGTCTGGGGACACAGGGGACACAGGGGACACCGTCTTAAAGGGGCCGTGTCCCCAACAAGTCTGGGGACACGGCCTTAAAGGGGCAGTGTCCCAATCTTCCTGATGTCCCAAAAAAGGTGTTTAAAGGGCCAGCACCAGTCACATAAAGAGTCCATAAGCCCCAATATGCCCACCGCCAGTCTTAAAGGGCCATACACACCAAATAAAAGTGCATACATTTTCACAATCTCCCAGGGGCCATAGTCATGCGGGAGGAGGCTGGCAAGTAGGCTTCTCCACAACCCAGGGAAGCAGGGCAATTTGCCATTTAAAGGGCCCGTTACAAATAGCAGTTTGTAACAAGGTGTCAATCCATATCTGCCAAGTGACCCGATGTAGGGGACCAGTCCCTATTCTGCTCTGTGTCAGTGTGTATCAGGGAACCTTAGGACAGGTGTCAATCCATATCTGCCAAGTGACCCGATGTAGGGGGAACAGTCCCTATTCTGCTCTGTGTCAGTGTGTATCAGGGATCCTTAGGACAGGTGTCAATCCATATCTGCCAAGTGACCCTATGTAGGGGGACCAGTCTCTATTCTGCTCTGTGTCCGTGTGCATCAGGGGCTCTGAGGACAGGTGTCAATCCATATGTCAAGGTGTCAATATGTCATATGTCAGGTGTCAATCCATATTATTGTGATTTAGGAATGTTAGGTGATTTCTGCCCTTTATGGATTAAAACCAGACTCTATCAACTGTGTAATTTTCCATGGGAGTTTTGCCATGGATCCCCCTCCGGCATGCCACAGTCCAGGTGTTAGTCCCCTTGAAACAACTTTTCCATCCCTATTGTGGCCAGAAAGAGTCCCTGTGTGTTTTAAAATTCGCCTCCCCATTGAAGTCAATGGCGTTTCGGGCGGTTCGCCGGTTCGCGAACATTTGCGGAAGTTCGCGTTCGCCGTTCGCGAACCGAAAATTTCGGGTTCGCGACATCACTACTCCCTGATCTATACTTCTACTTACTTCTTCATAGAATGCAATTAGGTTAGTTTGACATGACCTATGTTTCATAAAAACCAAAGGAAAAAAGTTACCTGCGCTCTCTCCTTAATCCCTATGTATATTAAAACAAATGGAGGTCATTTAGTTACTCCAATGGCCACTGGAGGGAATGCCCGCCTGCCAACGTCAAGGCAGACCCCCCTAGACGGGTCCTACTCTGACCCTTTACCTTGCTTCTTTGAGCTTCTGGCAAAAATATCTCTAATGAGACAAAAAGGGATATTTTTTATATACACCCCTATATACTTGTTAACCCTTAATAAGGAACACATGGGATGGGCGGCAGCATTGTAACCTAGCTATGTGATACAAATAGTGAATACAAATATTAATGCGCTCACTCCCATCACTCCTGGGTGGCAGCAACGACAACAGTACACATCAGCTAATACATATAGTAAAAACCATAGAAAAAAGTTACCTGTGCTCTCTCCTTAATCCCTATGTATATTTAAACAAATGGAGGTAATTTAGTTACTCCACTGGCCACTGGAGGGAACGCCCGTCTGCCAATGTCAAGGCAGACCCCCTGAGACGGGTCCTACTCTGACCCTTTACCTTGCTTCCTTGAGCTTCTGGCAAAAATATCTGTAATGAGACAGAAAGAGGTATTTTTTATATACACCCCTAAATACTTGTTAACCCTTGAAGACTAACCTATTGTGAGGAACCGTATCAAATGCCTTGGCAAAATCCAAGTAGATCACATTCACTGCAACACCCTGATCTATACTTCTACTTACTTCTTCGTAGAATGCAATTAGGTTAGTTTGACATGACCTATGTTTTATAAAACCATGCTGATTGTTGCTAATAACAAAGTTCTTTGCAATGAATTCCTGAATATTATCCCTTAATAGCCCTTCAAATATTTTCCCAGTCACAGAAGTTAAGCTCACAGGTCTATAATTTCCAGGTAAGGATTTTGAACCCTTTATAGGAACGACATCTGCCTTCCTCCAATCCTCTGGTACAATTCCTGAGACACACATGGGAACCAGCTCGTCACTAAATCACAACTGCATCACCTCCATAGCCACCCCTATGAGAAAGGGGTGAGTCCCAAACTGGCTCATACGTAACCCTACTCTCTCCAATCTGGACTGAAAAACCCTGATAAACTGAAACCAGGAAAGCAAGGAACCATCCCGATACACCAAAAATGAGCCCTACACTGCCAGCTGCCTAGTCATATACCGTGACACTGTGGTAACTTGGCACAACCACGATCCTGAATAAGTGCAAACCACGATATCTTTATCTTTACTGCAGATGTCAGTCTTAGAACGGGCCAGGTGAATCAACCTATCAGCAGCCAGGCAGACGTCCACAGACTGAATGTCCCCATGTCCTACCTGATTAGCACTAATGAGCTCCCCAATCCGAAAAGCTCAGAAAAAGGCTAAGATAAAAGTCAACCCAAACAAAAGGAATTCAAAATAAATTACCAAGCAGAACCTGTACATGTAACCTGGAAAACCAAAATAGCTGCTTGTGCAAGGAGCACACATATTTTAAACTACCTCCTGGGATTGTCTTTAAAACAAGTCATTGAGGAGCCAACTCGTAAGGAGGCCATAATAGAATTAGTGTTAACAAATGGAGATTTGGTATAAGATATTACTGTAGGTGAACCTTTAGGATTTAGTGATCATTAGTCAGTGTGGTTTAATATAAGAACAGTGGCTGAGTCAAACCACACAAAAACAAAAGTTTTAGACTTTAGATAAACCTACTTTTCTAAAATTAGAATATATGTAAAGGAGTCATTATCAAACTGGAGCAGTTTAAATAGAGTCCAGGAGAAATGGGATTATTTAAAAGTTTCACTAATGAAGGCAACAGAAAATTTCATTAGGCTTTTTAGCAAATCAAAACATTTAAAAAAAACTACTGTGGTACTCCGCAGATATGACCAAAATAGTAAAACGCTAAATGTTAGAATTTAGTAATTATATAAAAAACAGAGTGAGGAAGATAGACAGATCTATAAGATTAGGCAGAAAGAGGCTAAGCAAGTTCAGAGAGCTTCCAAATCACACACAAAAGAGAAAATAGCTCAATTAGAAAAAAAGGGGACAAAACATACATAAATAAGAAAAGGAAAGTAAAACAAGGATTATTTAGATTAAAATGCCACACTAGCGCAATTAAGGGAATGCAGGATAGGAAGGTAAGTAGAAGAGGATAAAAGTCTAGCTGAGTGCCTAAATTAATATTTTTTGTCGCTATTTACAGATGAAAATTAACCCGTTAACGCCGTTACGGCGTGCTATGCCGTCCCGTCTTTAATGGGCTTAAACGCTGTTAGGGCAGCATAGCATGCCGCGGCGTTTAAGCCCACCCACGTTTCCCCAATTCCTCCTAAGTTGCAGTTTGCGGTGTGGGGGCCTGCCAGGCAACCCAGGCAGCCCTCCTGGGGCCAATGAGTGGTGATCTGAAGTTTGTGATAGCAGTGATAGCCAGTCACTGCGATCACAGTTACAATGTGTCAGCCAATGATTTTAAATCACTGGCAGACACATTGTCTCTGACCCTTTCCTCACCTCACTTCGATCTGAGAGAGAGAGGTAGAGAGATCGTTGTTGGTGGATCCTGTAGGAAAAAGAATTGTAAACTTTTAGTAAAATTAAAAAAAAATTTTTTTTTAACCCTTTCAGTGCTGATCACTGCAGTAACACAGTGATCAGCCTGATTAGGGCTGTTAGTACATTTGTACTATTATAAAAAAAAATAAAAAATTAGGGTCAAAAAATATTTGTTTACATTTTTTTGATCCTTTGTCAGCTGCAGGAACTCAAATCTCCCTTAACCCTTTCCCCGCTGCCGTGATCACTGTACTGTACAGTATCGCTGCTATACGGTACTGTACAAGTGATCACTGTGATCAGAGGGCTTTTTTTGGGGGGGGGGTTATTAAAATTAACCCTTTCAGTGCTGATTGCAGCAGTCTAAACTGCGATCAGTACATTTATTTTAATTTTCCTGGGTTTTTGAGGGTGGGTAGTGGGTATTAGGCAGGCAGGAATTTAGTAATTTGCCCCCTAGTTTTTTTTATTGATTAGTCCCCCCTAGAATGGCCCGTCGCTACTCAGCGGAGGAGGCGTACGCCATTCTGTCAGGCAGTGATAGTGACACTCTGCAAGACAGTGACACTATCACTGCCTCTGACATTGAGCCTCTGAATGAGTCCTCAAGTGATGGTGCCCCACCACCACCTACAAGAGGAAGCTCAGCAAGCTACCAAACCAGACGTCGCCAGAAATACCCCCATTCACGGCGGCCCCTGGCATCACTGTTATGGTGGATGCTTGGGAGCCAATTAAATTTTTCGAGCTGTTCATGTCAGAAGACATTTTTCAGCTAATGGTTGAGAAAACCAACTTCTTTGCCAACCAATATCTGACTGCGAATCCGGTGTCACATTACAATCGGCAAAATATGTGGCACCCCCCGGATCTCGCAGAAATGTGCAAATTTTGGGCCCTAACTCTAGTTATGGGTATTGTCAAAAAGCCGAGTATCAGGTCCTACCGGTACAAGCACCCCATCCTGGCTACCCCTCTTTTCCGAGGGGATATGAAGAGGGATCGCTATGAGCAGCTGCTGCATTTCCTCCACTTGAACAATAACGCACTGTGCCCCCCAAGAAACGACCCATTGCTCTACAAAATTCGGCCCCTAATCCAACTCCTGTCAGACAAATTCTCCCAAAATTATGTCCCTGAAGAAAATATTTATGTAGATGAGTCCCTAATGAAGTTTAAGGGCAAATTACTTTTTAAGCAGTATATCCCTTCTAAACGGTCCCGATATGGTGCCAAATTTTACAAATTGTGCGAATCCAAATCTGGATATACATGGGCGTTTCATATTTATCAGGGGAAGGATAGCCACCAGGATGCCCTGATTCTGTGGGTACAAGTGGCAAGATAGTATCCCTTAAATAAGGGATACAGGCTATGGGTTGACAACTATTATTCAAGCATAGAGTTATTTAAAACTTTATTTTGCTTTGAAACCCTAGCCTGTGGCACAGTGTGGAAGAACCGCAGCGTTTTCCCCCAAACCCTGGCAAGAGGCAGATGCAGTAGAGGCTCCCATTCAGCGCTCCACCAGGATGAGTTGCTTGCCCTTCTCTTCACCGATAGGAAGGATGTATTCATGCCGTATACAATGCACGACAAAACTGAGGTGGAACTGAGCAGCTGGAGAAGCCAAAGTGCATTGTAGACTACAGCAAGTTTATGGGGGGAGTAGACTTGGCTGATCAGTGTATACAGCCCTATCTGGTGAACCGAAAGAATAGGACCTGGTACAAGAAAATTGCAATCTACGTAACCCAGATTGCAATTTTCAACTCCTATGTGCTTTATAAAAAGGAAGCCATAGGTAGACCATGCCCATTTCTAGAGTTTATGGTCCAAATTTTGTCTCAAATTTTATTTGCCTAGGCCCCCAATCCTAACCCTCCTTTGGAATCTGAAGATGTCCAAAGACTTTTTAGCAAACATGTCACTTCCCGAATCCCCCCCACACCCTGTAAAAGGTCACCCCAATGTAAATGCCGGGTTTGCTGGAAAAGAGGAGTCCGAAAGGACTCCAGTTATTATTGCCCCTCCTGCCCATCCCTATCTGCCCTCTGCATAACAGACTGTTTCAAAGTCTTCCATACAGAGGTGAACTACTAAATCACTCTGTATGGTACTTTGGCAGTTTGTTTGCTTGATTACCCTGGATTCCCTGACCTCAGCTTGTCCTGACCATGCTTTGTGAGCTGCCTGTACCGACCCATTGGCTTGTTTTACCGACTACTCTGACTTCTGGATTCCCCTGACCTTGACCTGTCCCTGTTTTACGCTAGACATTCTAAAGTGGCTACACCAAACAACTCAAAATACTACATTTGTAGTACCTGTTAAAATATGACTTTACAAAGTAAAACTCTAATCCCAGGGTTAATACTGTGATTAGCACTGAAAGTGTTAAAAAAAATAGCTTTTTAAAAAAAACTTCTCAAACTTTTCACACAGTGACTCTGTGTGAGATCAAAGATCTCTCTCTCTCGCCTTCAGAACAAAGTGTATGTGGGGGGTCTGTTCTATTTGTAGAAAACCTGCAAAAATGGTAAATGGGGTTACTGTTATATTCAGGAGACGATTTTAAATAAAAATACAGATTTTTTTATTGCACTTACTAATATCAAGATTATGACATTTCCTGTGAAAATGGAACGTGTGTAAAAAAACACAAATAAAAGTAGAAATCGCTACATGGGCACTGCATGTCTGTTAAAGTGGCTAGACCAAACAACTCAAACTATGCCATTTGGAATACCCTGGGCTGCCTGAGTTAAAAAACAATGCCATCATGGGTGTAATTGTATCTCCTGGGCTGCCATACTTTCTCAAAAGTGACACATTGTCAAAAGTGACACATTTTGAAACTTACAAGCTGAAAAGGGCATCTAATATATTTGGCCCTGTGAGTTACTGAAACAAATTGAAATAATGGTACGTGGGGGTACTGTTATATTCGTGAAACAATGTGTAATCAAAATACAGAGGCTCTATTGCAGTTACGCATATCAGGAATATGAAATATCATGTGGAAATTGAGTTAATGTGTTTGAAAAAGCACAAATAAAACTATAACCACTATATGGGCCCTGCATATCTGATAAACTGGTTAGGCCAAACATATCAATACACACCATTTAGAATTCTCTGTTGCCTACTTTTGAAACTGGTATGCCATAATAGTGGAAATGTTATTACCCAGGCTGCCATGCCAGGCTGCCATCTCAAAGGTGACATAGACCCAGCAAACCAATCTAATACATTTCTATGTGTAAAAACATAAATGGATAAGACCTATATTGGACCCTGTAACTTTCCAAAACATCATAAAACATATACATGTGGGTTACCGTTGTACTCATGAGACATCACTGACCAGAAATGTGAGCGTTTCAGATCTGTGAAATGTATAAGAACGATAATATCCACACTGAAAGTACAGTTTTTATGTAAAAAATGCACACAAAAAAGTCTGAACACCAACTTTGGCTACTGTTTGTGACTAAGTGGCTATTACAAAAGACTATACATACCCCATTTTGAATACCCTGGGTTGTCTACTTTTTCAAATGGTATGCCATGACGGGGGTAATTTTCATTTCTGGGCTGCCATACGGCCCAGCAAACCAATCTAAAAACATTCTATGTGTAAATAAAATTAATGGACAAGCCATATATTGGACCATGTAACTTTTGAAAAACCCATAAAACCTGTACGTGGGGGGCACTGTTTTACTCATGTGACATTGCTGAATACAAATGTGTGTGTGTTATTGCAGTAAAAGTGAACAGTATTATGACATTCACAGTAAAAATGACATGCAGAACTTTAAAAATAACCACATTTTGTCATTTTTCTATGTTTTTTTATTTTATTCACAAAAAAGTTAGTTCCATATATAAAGTTTGATATGAAATGAAAGCTCTGATTCTCCTGAACAAAAATGATATATAATAAGTATGGGTGTACGTAAAATGAAAGCTGTAAATTATTGTTGAACAGACATATAGTAAAATTCTGTGGTTTGTTTAAATTTTTTTGGATCACAACTTATACATTTGGCTCCATCCTTAAGGGGTTAAGGAAAGGGACCTCAGGTTAGGAAAACAAACAAATTAGTAATTTGTTACGTGGTAGTTTACAGAGGAGGAGGTTCTATTTCAACTGTCAAAAGTAAAGACAAATAAGCCAATAGGGCCTGATGGAATAAACCCTAAGGTATTAAAAGAGTTTAGTGGTGTACTAGCAAAACCATTAACAGATTTATTTAACCAATCATTGTTAACAGGAGTAGTCCCAGAAGATTGGAAAGGAGGAGTCAGGCAACTATAGGCCAGTAAGCCTTACTTCATTAGTGGGGAAAGTAATGGAAACCATGTTAAAGGATAGGATTGTTGAACATCTAAAATCACATGGAATTCCAGATCAGAGACAACATGGATTTACTTCAGGCAGATCATGCCAAACTAATATTATTGATTATTTTTTATTTTTGATTGGGTAACTAAAATAATAGATCATGGTGGTGCAGTAACATTGCTTTCCTAGCTAACATAGAAGGCTTATCAATAAATTGCAATCTTTAAGTTTGGATTCCAATATTGTTGAATAGCAGTGGCTGAGGCAACAGAGTGTTGTAGTCAATGGAGTATATTCGAAGCATGGTCTTGTTACCAGTGGGGTACCTAAGGGATCTGTACTTGGACCCATTCTCTTTCAAATTTTTATTAGTATTATTGCAGAAAGTCTTAATGGTAAGGTATGTATTTTTACTGATGATACCAAGATATGTAACAGGGTTGATGTTCCAGGAGGGAAAAGACAAATGGCAAATGATTTAGGTAAACTAAAAAATGGTCAGAGCTGTGGTAGCTGACATTTAATGTTGACAAGTGCAAAATAATGCATCTTGGGCGTAAAAGCCCAAGGGCCGAGTACAGAATATCTGTTAGAAGGGGTGTGTCTTGGCCACCATTTAGAGGAGCTCCTGGGACATTGGGACAATAATGTTCCAAAATAACTATTCATCTCTTTAATATACTTATTTTATTCATCATTATTGCTTTGAGAAAACCTTCACAACATGTAGAAGCAAAAACAGCTGAAAAGACTGTACCTTTTATTAAGAAAACTGTCACTGCAGCGCAGTGGCGGATCCGGGGGGGGGCAACGGGGCAATTGCCCCCCCCCCCCCGAGAAATCCGCCAGTCTCCCTCTCCCCTGCCAGCACATGCAGGTGCTAGCCCTGCAATGTGCCTGCGGACCGGAGGGGAGATCAGAAATCTCCCTCCCCGGTCCGCAGGCACTGTGCTGACAGCCGGCGGCGGAGGGAGAGGGAGGACCCGGAGCTCAGGCTGCGGCTCCTCCGGGTCCTCCTCTCGCGAGATTTGGAGCGTTGCAGCGGTTACCACGGCAACACTCCAAATCTCGCGAGAGTGAACTGTAGCCCGGGAGCGCAGGCTAGAGCTCACTCTCCCCACTGGACCACCAGGGAATCCCCACCGGACCACCAGGGATCGAAATATGTCCCCCCTCCTCCCCAGTAAAGGTAAGAAGGGAGGGGGGACATAGAATATTTATATTACAAATTTAAATAAAAAATATATATTTAAAAAAAAAAGCCCCCCTACCCTTATCACACACACACACACACTTTACACACATACACTGATCCCCATACTGCCCCCCCATACACACATTGCTCCCCCCCATACTACTGCCTCCCCCATACACCCATGCTCGCTCCCCCATACACCCATACTGCCCCCATACACACATTGCCCCCATACACCCATACTGCCCCCATACACACACATTGCCTCCCATACACCCATACTGCCCCCCTATACACACACATGCCCCCATACACCCATACTGCCCCCCCATACACACACATTGCCCCCATACACCCATACTGCCCTATACACACACACTGCCCCCCATACACACACACACTGCCCCCCATACACACACACACTGCCCCCATACACACACACCTCCCCCATACACACACACACTCCCACACACATACACTCACCCTCGGACACACACACTGTCCCCATACACACACGCTGCCCTGCCCCCTATACACCCATACTGCCCCCCCATACACACACACATTGCCCCCATACACAATCTGTAAGGGCCTGCCCCCATACACACACACATTGCCCCTGCTCTTATACACCCATACTGCCCCATACACACACACTGCCCCCCCCATACACACACACTGCCCCCCATACACACACACTGCCCCCATACACACACACACACACTTCCCCATACACATACCTCACACACATACACTCACCCTCGACACACACTGTCCTCTATACACACACGCTGCTCCTGCCCCTCATACACACACACACTGCCCCCTGCCACACACACTCTCTACACACATACACTGCCCCCATACACACACACACTGCCCCCTATGCACACACACTGCCCCTATACACAGCCACACTGCCCCCTATACACACACACACACATTTCCCATACACACACTCTACACACATACACTACCCGATACACTGTCCCCCATACACACATGCTGCCCTGCCCCCATACATATACACACACTGCCCCCCATACACACACTCTACACACATACACTACCCGATACACACACACTGCCCCCATACACTGCCGCCCCATACACACACATACACTGCAATACTCACACACACACTTCAACTGTTACACACACATACTGTCCCACACATACACTGCCGCCCTCACACACACACTGCGCACACACTGTCCCCCTCACACACACACACACTGCACCACTCACACACACCACTGCTCCTATGCCCTACTACTGCCCCATTTCCCAGCAGACCTCAGGTAAGTTGTCAAACTGTTCTTAAACGGTTTGACTACTTACTCTGGGAGGGGGTCCCGGCACTATTGACACCATAACCACTACACTGAGCTGTAGTGGTTATTGTATCTGGATTATTTCTTTAAATAATCTACAAGTGCCCCTCCCGAGATCAGGCTCTGGATCCGCCACTGCTGCAGCGTGTGAGTAAAAATTCAACTCCCTCCCCCTCTCATATAGCAAAACCACGGCTTATTTCGCCACTGACGTCAACCCCAGGGACATCAGTGGCAGTGGCTCCCTTCCACCCACAACAACAAAAAAGCGGCGGGACCTCGGCCACAACCGCTGGTAGCCCGACAGGCAGTCCCACTTGCTCTGAGTACACAGAGGGCTCTGAGCACACCAGACTTTTCCCCGCGAGCGGTGCTGCATGCAGGACAAGCCGCGAGCGGCTTAATATTATAGTTGCCTGATCGCTCACTTATAAAAGCGATTGGGATGGAGTGAAAAAAGGGGGTGCAGTCAGGTCTCGCTCCGCTTCGGGTCCCTTGGCCTCACAGCTGTCAGTATCTGAGAGGGGGCCACTGATCTCTGCCTCCATAAGATTTAAAGAGACATCACATATATGTGGTGCAGAGGAGTACAGTATGGAGGAATTAAACACTGGAAACATGACAAAGACAAGATTGGTTGCCACTACCAAGATGGCCGACAAGGCACAACTTGAAACTTCCACAACAAAGATGTCCACTGCCACCTCCAAGATGGCCACTACTAATATTAAAGCTGCAACATATAACCTAACTTTGCCACTTGAGTTGGCTGCGTATTTGCAACCATCGCTGGCATGCTGATCGACCTTATACAAGTGGATTTTAAAAATTATTTTAAAAAGGACTTTGAAGCAATTTATGGCATCATGGATGACTTTAATCAACGAACAGAAGAAGTGGAACATTGCATTCTCAGGAACAAGCACATCTGGAGTTAGAGGACACAGTGAAGGTGTTTCAAGAACAGTTAAATCAACATGTGGAGAAATCAGCAGACGCTGAGGACAGGAGCAGACGCAACAATTTAAGGATCAGGGGTATCCCTAAAAATATTGATAATATAGAACTGCCAAATTACTTTCAACAAATGGTGAGGGCAGTTAAACCTGCTGCTACTGATTCCAAACTGGACCGGATTCACAGAGTGAGGCTTCGCCACTATCACATTAAAGAGGATAATACAAACATTAAAACCCTTCATGGAACGTGTTTTCTATTTGAAAAGATACATCGATAATGTATTTCTAATCTGGTTAGACTCATCCACTAAACTTGATGAGTTAATTCACAAGCTTAACAACATTTGCCTTACAAGCAATATAGGTGATAATAGTCTAAACTTTTTTGATATAACCATTAAGACACAACCCAATGGGAAAATTACAACTACACTATTCAAAAAGAAGACGGCAACTAATAACCTTCTCAACTGGTCCAGCCACCACCCAACTCCCCTAAAAGCAGGGATACCAACAGGCCAGTACCTTCGCCTATGACGGAACTGCTCAACAGTAGAAGGATTCAAAATCAAGGCATGGACATTATGTGGGGCCTTCAAAGAGAAGGGGTACACTAACAAAATTCTTAAAAGAGCATACACACGAGCTCTACTTACTGATAGGGAATCCCACATTAATGAACACATCAGGGACAATGTGGCCACCCCAATATGATGCATTGGTACATTCGATGCTGGCTGGGAGAATATACAAGTGATTCTCAAAAAAATTT
The DNA here is from genome assembly GCA_933207985.1 of Pelobates cultripes. Classification (NCBI taxonomy): domain Eukaryota; kingdom Metazoa; phylum Chordata; class Amphibia; order Anura; family Pelobatidae; genus Pelobates; species Pelobates cultripes. The sequence continues at coordinate 112,431,018 of OW240920.1, read as the reverse complement.
GGCCTATCCTTATCTCTGATCAACACATTAAAAATACCATTACCCCTCTCTCATCAGTTAAATCATGTAGGGGGAGTGTCAGGGTACCTGTTGGTGATGTATCCAGGGAGGACATCCTCTCTGCTTAGGGGCTCCCTTCCCCTAGCATTTCGGCATATTTCGGCCGTTTTCGCGCCGGCCGCGCTAGCTCCTCCCCCTTTTATGACGCGACGGCTAGCGTCGACGTCATGACGTCGGCATTTGCATAAAGTGCCGGGAACCGCTATTCCGGACCTTTTGGGGGCGTGGTCTCTATTTAGGTAACAGGGTATTTAAAGGAAACCTTTACTACTGCTCATTGCCCTGTCGTGGTTCTAGCTTGCTAGTCACTCAGCGCGTTCTTTATCTAGTGTTTCCGGTTTTGACCCTTGCTTGCCTTTTGTCCTGTTGTCCTCTCCTCTCCTTTGACTCGGCTTGTATCTCGCTTACCTGTCCTCCGGCTCCCTTGACCTCGGCTTACCTTTTGACTATTCTTGCTTTGTCCTTACGTTAGTCCGGCCATTCTAAGGTCCGGTATACGTACCTCCTTCTGTGCGCACTCTGCGTATTGGATCCCTGTCAGTTTCCTGACATTACGACAGGGCCATGATGGATCCTGCAGGTGCTAGTCCTCCTGACCCCAGATTTGAGGCCATGGACCATAGAATGGACCAAATGGCTTTAGCGCTACAAACTTTGTTGACACGCTCCAGTACCCAGTCTGAAGAAATACGTTCCACTGCTAGCCACTCGCTAAGTACTGGTTTGGAAGTAGCCACTGTAGGCGCATCTTCCCATGTCACGTCACCATTACGATATGGGGGTTCGCCTGATGCTTGTCGTGGTTTTTTAAACCAGATAAGTATACATTTCGAACTACAACCCCGGGCTTACCCCACTGACAGGGCTAAGGTAGGCTTTATTATAACCCTGCTAATAGATAAAGCACTTAGATGGGCCAATCCCCTTTGGGAGAATGACAATCCTTTAGTCTACAACTACACTGCGTTTGTCACGGCTTTTAGAAGAACCTTTGACCCCCCAGGGAGGAAGATTAATGCGGCCAGATCCCTGTTACGCCTTAAACAACAAGATAGGACCCTTGTAGAATATGCTCTAGAGTTTAGATCATTGGCAGCAGAAGTGAAATGGAACGAACAAGCTTTTATGGATGTTTTCTTGAATGGGTTGTCTGATGAAATTCTAGATGAAATTGCCACTAGAGAACTTCCGGAAAATTTAGAGGATTTAGTATCCTTCATTTCCAGAATAGATGAACGCATGAGACAGAGGCAGAACACTCGGGAAAGAGTTACTAGACTTCCTGTAAGACTCGCTCCCTCATTTCAGAACCCTGACTCCTATAATCCTACTCTACCAGAACCTATGCAAATAGGTAATACTCGCTTATCTGAGGCTGAGAGACAGTACAGAAGAAGGGAGGGTCTCTGTTTATACTGCGGGCTGAGAGGTCACCTACGTCTCAGTTGCCCTAATCGTCCGGGAAACGCTCGCACCTAAGTTCCCTTAGAGGACGGGCCTTGGGTGTTTCATTACTGTCCTCTATGCATAATAAAAAGACCATAGGCTTCTGATTCCTGTCTCTCTAGCTTGGGAAAAGGGGTTTATTGCTACGATGGCATTATTAGATTCTGGAGCAGCAGAAAGCTTTATAGACCAAACTTTCGCTAATAAGCATTGTATCCCATTCCAATTGAGAGATACACCCTTGGCCGTTGAGGCCATAGATGGTAGACCTTTATCTGAACCAGTAATATTCCATGAGACCGAACCCGTTAAGCTTACTGTTGGTATTTTCCACGAAGAGTTGATTTCCCTTCTGTTAATTTCCTCCCCGGCAGTCCCAGTGGTTCTAGGATATTCTTGGCTCAAGAGACACAACCCTCAGATTGACTGGGAGGGTGGAGAAATCGTTTCTTGGGGTATGGGTTGTAGGAAAGAATGTCTGCAGAGAGTTACTTCTGTTTGCCCCGTGAACTCTTATGCTAACACTTCTCAATCCACAGACGTTCAGATACCATTACAATATCTAGACCTCAAATCTGTATTTGACAAGGGTAAGGCGGATACTTTACCTCCCCACCGGTCTTATGACTGTTCTATTAAACTTTTCCCTGGTACTATGCCTCCCAGGGGTACGGTATACCCTCTATCCACCAAGGAAAACTTAGTTTTAGAGGAATATATCAAGGAGAATTTAGACAAGGGATTTATTAGAAAGTCTTCTTCTCCGGCGGGGGCGGGTTTCTTTTTTGTAGAAAAGAAAGACGGTACCTTACGTCCTTGTATAGACTATCGGGGATTGAACAAAATTACTATCAGAAATGCTTACCCTATTCCTTTGATTACTGAACTCTTTGACAGACTAAAGGGGTCGAGTATTTTTACTAAACTTGACTTAAGGGGAGCATATAACTTAGTGCGAATTAAACAAGGAGATGAATGGATGACAGCATTTAATACCCGTTACGGGCATTATGAGTATACCGTAATGCCGTTTGGGCTTTGTAACGCCCCGGCCGTCTTCCAAGACTTGATCAATGAAGTTCTTAGAGAATTCCAACATGAATGTGTAATTGTATATTTGGATGATATACTAATCCATTCTAGAGACATTAATTCACATCATAGACAAGTCAGAAAGGTATTACAGAAACTTTTACAACATGGATTGTATTGTAAATTGGAAAAATGTAGCTTTGACCAGTCTCAGGTAACTTTCTTAGGTTACGTAATTTCCAAAGACGGGTTTATGATGGACCCGACCAAACTAAAATCGATTTTAGATTGGCCTTTACCTAAGGGACTCAAAGCCATACAAAGATTTCTTGGATTTTCTAATTATTACAGACGTTTTATTAAAGGGTACTCCTCTGTTATCGCTCCTATCACTAATATGACCAAACAAGGAGCCGATACCAAAACCTGGTCTACTGAGGCTTTATCTGCTTTTGAAACGCTCAAACAGTCTTTTGCCTCAGCACCTGTACTAGTTCATCCTGATACCTCTCTACCCTTTTTACTTGAAGTTGATGCGTCTGAAACAGGGATAGGCGCAGTGTTATCCCAAAGACAAAGTTTAGATAAGCCGCTGCACCCTTGCGGTTTTTTTTCCAAGAAACTGTCACACACTGAAAGGAGATATGACATTGGTGATAGAGAACTTTTAGCTATCATTATGGCATTAAAGGAATGGAGACATTTGTTAGAGGGCACCGTCCTCCCAGTTACTATCTTGACTGACCACAAAAATTTATCGTATATGGGGGAGGCCAAAAGATTATCTGCCAGGCAGGCACGTTGGTCTATGTTCCTTACACACTTTAATTATGTGCTTACTTACAGGCCTGGTTCTAAGAACACTAAGGCAGACGCTTTGTCACGTCAGCACGAACCTACCACCTCTACAGAGGATACTTTGTTCCCTATTATTCCTGAAGTCAATATTATCGCCAACACCAATGTCAAAATACACTCTCCATTGCTCGCTGATATTCAGAACGAACAATCTCTTGCTCCCGAACGTACTCCTGTGGGCCGCTTGTTCGTGTCTCCCAAATTCCAAGTGGACATTATTCGCTGTTTCCACGATAGCAAGATCGCTGGTCACCCCGGCATCCACAAAACTTACTGCCTGATCTCCAAAGACTTCTGGTGGCCCGGTTTACGTAGGGATGTGGAAGACTTTGTCAAGGCTTGCAATGTTTGTGTCAGGAATAAACTTCCGCGGGATCTCCCTTGTGGTTTATTGCAGCCCTTAGTCGTTCCCAACAAACCTTGGGCTTGGGCTTGGCTATGGATTTTATTGTTGATCTACCAGCTTCCAGTAGGCATACGGTTATCCTCACGGTCCTTGACAGGTTTACTAAAATGGCTCATTTCGTTCCCTTGCCTAAACTTCCGTCCTCCCCCGAACTGGCCGTGATATTTGCTAGAGAAATTTTCCGTTTACATGGTATTCCCAATGAGATTGTGTCAGACAGGGGTTCCCAATTTATTTCCCGTTTTTGGAGATCCTTCTGTTCACAGTTGGGCATCAAACTGAATTTTTCTTCGGCCTATCATCCTCAATCTAACGGAGCAGCCGAACGCACTAACCAAAAAATTGAGCAATATCTACGTTGTTTTGTTTCTGAACACCAGGATGACTGGGTCGGTCTGATTCCTTGGGCGGAGTTTGCTCACAACAACCTTGTTTGTGGTTCCACTCATAATAGCCCCTTTTTCTTGAACTATGGCTTTAACCCTACTGTTCTTCCGTCGGTGTCTCCTTCCCAGGGTATACCGTCGGTTGATATTCATATAGCCAACCTGAGAAAGTTGTGGGATCAGACTCGACAAATTCTTGAACGTAGTTCCGCGGTGTTTAAGTCACATGCTGATAGGCGTAGACGTCCTGCTCCTATTTTTTCTCCGGGGGATAGGGTCTGGTTGTGTACCAGACACATTCGCCTGAAAGTTCCTTCCTTGAAGTTTGCTCCTCGTTACATTGGTCCTTACAGGGTACTGAGGAGGATCAACCCGGTTTCTTATTTGCTGGATCTACCTCCTACTCTACGCATCCCTAACTCTTTTCATGTGTCGTTATTGAAACCTCTTGTTTGTAACAGATTTTCCTCCCGCTCTGCTCCTCCATCCTCGGTCCGTGTGGATGGTCAGGAGGAATATATCATCAAGTCCATCCTTGATTCTCGTATTTCTAGGGGGAAGCTGCAATACCTCATAGACTGGAAAGGTTATGGTCCAGAAGAGAGGTCTTGGGTTCCTGGTATAGACGTGCATGCTCCTCGTCTTCTTCGGGCCTTCCACGTTCGTTTTCCTTCTAAGCCAGGTCCCATCCGCCCGGTGGGCGTTTCTAGAAGGGGGGGTACTGTCAGGGTACCTGTTGGTGATGTATCCAGGGAGGACATCCTCTCTGCTTAGGGGCTCCCTTCCCCTAGCATTTCGGCATATTTCGGCCGTTTTCGCGCCGGCCGCGCTAGCTCCTCCCCCTTTTATGACGCGACGGCTAGCGTCGACGTCATGACGTCGGCATTTGCATAAAGTGCCGGGAACCGCTATTCCGGACCTTTTGGGGGCGTGGTCTCTATTTAGGTAACAGGGTATTTAAAGGAAACCTTTACTACTGCTCATTGCCCTGTCGTGGTTCTAGCTTGCTAGTCACTCAGCGCGTTCTTTATCTAGTGTTTCCGGTTTTGACCCTTGCTTGACTTTTGTCCTGTTGTCCTCTCCTCTCCTTTGACTCGGATTGTATCTCGCTTACCTGTCCTCCGGCTCCCTTGACCTCGGCTTACCTTTTGACTATTCTTGCTTTGTCCTTACGTTAGTCCGGCCATTCTAAGGTCCGGTATACGTACCTCCTTCTGTGCGCACTCTGCGTATTGGATCCCTGTCAGTTTCCTGACAGGGAGGAATTTAAGGGACCTACTAGTACCCAGTCATCTCAATACATCATCACCACTCAATCTCAAACAATACCTTCTGATGGATACCTACCATTGCGGACACTGCAGCGCATGCCCATATATACAAAAAACTCGAAATAATTTTTAAACAGTGATGCAACTGAAAGCTTTAAAGCACGCTCCTTCTTTAACTGCAAAACAACTACCTACTGACCTGCTCATGTGGTATGTTATATGTGGGTAAGACATTTAGACCCTTTAAATGTCGTCTCAGAGAACATGTCAATTCAACAAAAAGAAGACTGGAGACTCCCATCTCCAGACATCTTCACCAACATCACTATCACTCCTCGGAAGGCATTAGATTCATGAGGATTGAGTCTATAACACAGTGTAAGGGCAACTGAGATATAAAATTGCGCCAGAGAGAAGCCTACTGGATATATAGACTCAAAACTCTATCACCACATGGACTGAATGAGGGCTTCTCATTCCTGCCATTTGTCTAGGATCTCCGTCAGATATTCTCTGACATGAATCAATTGTGGTAAATATACTGTAAATACTGTACATATACGTAACCTTTTAC
>OW240920.1:112340015-112424556 GCA_933207985.1 Pelobates cultripes | reverse complement strand
TGTAGGTGGGGGTATCTAAATCATAATATAAGTTCACTTGTATTATATCCATCATATATTAAACAATTCTGACGATAGTTTACATACTTATATTATCTACCTCCAGTGCATCTTCAAGTGTCTATGGGATAGATATCCTGATCTATGCCCTTATCCTCTAACTCAGCACAAGATTAACGTATCATCCTGTCTTTGCGTATTATTCAGTGTAGCATCCATCCCTAATTTACGTATTATCATACTGTCTCCGCCCCCTAAATGTGACTGATTAATTTTTTCCAAAGATCAGCCATGACTCCACCCATTTGGAAGCGTTTCACCTTTTGCAGTCCCCACTCAACCAGCTCCAGCTGAATCCACAATAAACGGCTGATCAGTAAGGTACTTAAATGCTCTTCCCAGGTCTGTTTGTTTACTTTGCCCCTGACAACGGCGTGTTAGCACGCTGAAACGTGTGTCGGGCTTTCTAGCTCTTAGCACTCACTTTGCACTTTAGGTAGCACTATGAGCACTATTTTATTTAACTTTTCTTTAGTTTGTTTGTTTGGTTACACTAGGGTCAGTTGGTTCAAGTAGGCACTAGCTTTGTGCGGTGCCGAGGTAACTCAGGGAGAGATCTTTACAATATTCCTCTCAGGTCTCGCTTATCCTATCCTCATGGATGTTATCTTTTAGGGTTTTGGCATATTGCCTCTGTTACAGGGTTGTTGATAGTCTTAGCTGATGGTTGGGAGACTAGGTATTTAACTTACTGGCCATAGATTCTAGCTAACATAACTCACTGTGTGTGGTCTATCCCTTAGACTACGTTTACTTTTGTTGAGCCTAGCCGGTTACTTTCCTTATAGTTACCGCTATCTAACCCAGCTTACATCCATACCCACTGTTCCTCTCTCCCCCCTAAGAGGAGGTTTTTCAGGGACCCTCATCTAGAGATATGTCCCTGTTTTATACCAGTTTTTTTGGTATTTATCCTCCTCTAGTGTACAAACACATTGGTTACAGATGCTTCAACTGTCTAAGATTTTTGCTAAGAGTTTTCTTTTCTACTTTTACAGGTAAGATTCATCTGTAGGAAAAGGTTACTGATTGCACAAGGTTTGATTTCCTGTTGGTAATCTGTTGGTAAGTATAAGATTTATTTGATTTAAATTATTCACCTTATTGAAATGGCTGACTTAGTTCAGTGTAATAGTTGTTTTGCATTTGTTTCACGTTCCACTTTTTGGAGATTTGGATGCTGTCTAATCTGTAGACAGTTCTCTATGTTGCGGCAGGAGATTGTATTTTTGAAGTCTGAGATTTGTAAATTATCTGGTAAACAAACTCAGGCTGGAACTGTTGCAAAGCCACTGCTGCAGAGACGTACTAGAAATGGCAGATGGATTATTGTAGGATCTGGTAGACTTAGAGTTGTGGATAAAAGGCATATTGCACAGTCTGTTGCTCTACATAATTCATTTTCTGCACTTTCAGAGTGTAATGGTATTATGGAGACATTCTTAGGCACCAGGTGTAGTGGTGTTATGGAGACAGGCACTGAGGGTAGTGGTATTGTGGAGACAGGCTCAGGAACTGAAGGTAACGAAATGGCTGTGCTTACATTAAAAAGCCTGCAAAGACATGCTATAGACACCAGAACTACTACGTTTAGCTGTTGTGGTTCTGGTGACAATAGTGTCCCTTGAATATAGAGAGGAAAAAAGAATCATCACAAATGTAAGAAATAAAATGTCTGTATCATTATTCTAAAAATTATTTTAAAAAAATATGCACATTCCTAGCTTAATTTTTAGCACGACATATGACATAAACATTTTGTACTTTGCAGATTACTTTTTTATATTTTTTTATACATATACAGATTGTGTAATACTGCCCCTGACTTAGGGTGACCACATTTCCTAACTGCCATTCAGTGACACTTTCAGAAATGCATTCCATACATTTTACTACCCGTCTCTACCCCTTCCATTTATATTAGAACCCCTTTCCATGTAAATTAGAGATTAGTGCCACGAATAATATGCTAGATTGCCTACTCACAACCAGATGAGGATGATGATGGGCTCTAGCTGCAGTCTGGCTCCACTGGTCTGGTGTAGAACAGGCTCTCTGGAGGCTGTTTGTAACATTTTTTGGGGGCCCTGTACACAGCTCAAGGTCTGGGTCCCAGGGTCCACCTTCATGTTCCACCAATGAGTTTGTTCACAGGGGGTGGAGTGTGTAGGGGATGTTCTGATATGTGTGTAAGGAATGCATTGTGTAAATCTGTGTTTGTATGTGTAAGGGCTGCAAGGTGTGTTTCTGTGTATGTATGGGATGTAGTGTGTGCGTCTGTAAGGGGTGCATTGAGTGTGTGTACGGGGTGCATTTAGTGTGTGTAAGGAATGCATTGTGTGTTTCTGTTTGTGTAAGGTTTGCATGATTGTGCGATTGTGTGTGTGTGTATGATGGATGTCAATCTCTCTCCCTCCCTTGTCACTCTCTTTCTCCCCCTCCCTCCCTCCCTTGTCACTCTCTTTCTCCCCCTCCCTTGTCACTCTCTTTCTCCCCCTCTCTCCTTGTCACTCTTCCCTCCTGCGTCCTCTCTTTCACCCCCTCCCTCCCTTGCAACTCTCTTTCTCCCCCTCTCTCCCTCCCTTGTCACTCTCTTTCTCCCCCTCCATCCTTGGTCACTCTTCCCTCCCTTGTCACTCTTTCTCTCCCTCCCTCGTCACTCTCTTTCACCCCCTCCCTCCCTTGGCCGCTCTCTTTCTCCCCCCTCTCTTCCTCCTTGTCCGCTCTTTCTCCCCTCCTTGTCCGCTCTTTCTCCCCCTCGTCCTCTTTCTCTCCCTCCTAGTCCTCTCTTTCTCCCCTCAACTTGTCGCTCTCTTTCCCTTCCTCCCTTGTCACTCTTCTCCCCTCTCTCCTCCTTGTCGCTCTTTCTCCCCTCCCTCCCTCCTTGTCACCCTTTCTCCCCTCTCCGTCCTCTTTCTCCACCTCCCTCCTTGTCACTCTTTCTCCACCTCCCTCCCTCCTTGTCCTCTTTCTCCACCTCCCTCCCTCCTTGTCCTCTTTCTCCCCTTCCCTCCTCCTTGTCCACTCTTTCTCCGCCTCCCTCCCTCCGCGTGCTCTTTCTCCACCTCCCTCCCTCCTTGTCCTCTTTCTCCTCCCTCCCTCCCCTTGTCACTCTTTTCTCCCACCTCCCCTCCCTCCTTGTCATCTTTCTCCCATTCCCTCCCCTCCTTGTCATCTTTCTTCCCTTCCTCCTCCTTGTCACTCTTACTCCCCTTCCCTCCACTCATGTCCTCCTCTCCTCTCTCCCTCCCTTGCATGCGCTCTCCCTTCTCCCCCCTCTCTCCCTCCTTGTCACTCAACGCCCCCTCCTCCCTCGTCCTCTCTTTCTCCCCTCTCTCCTCTTCTCCCCCTCGTCACTCTTTCTCTCCTCCCCTGGGCGTCCTCTCTTTCTCCCCTCCCGGTGTCCGCTCTTTTCTCCCCTCCTCCCGCTGTCATCTCTCCCCCCCTCCCTCCCTCCTTGTCACTCTTTCTGCCCCTCCCTTGTCACTCTCCCCTTGTCACTCTTTCCCCCCCTCCCTCAGTTGTAGCGTGGCCGAGCCCAGTATAGTCCGCGGGTACAGGGAGCTTTTGTTTCCTGTACCCAACCGGACTAACAGGAAGTGAACACTCAGTGTGCACTTCCTGTTAGTCCGGCCAGGTACAGGAGACAGATGCTCTCTGTACCCGCGGACTATACTGGGCTCGGCCACGCTACAGAGAGGGAGTGACAGGAGGGAGCGCTGAGCGCTGAGCGCTTACCTCCTGTCAGCCCCTCTCTTCAGGCTGTGCCCGGGCGGTGCGGTCCGCACTCATGGACGCACCGCCCAGGCAAAGCTGCAGCCGCCTGAGGCTCTCTACAGAGCGCTCGGGCGGCTGCAGCATGGGGGGGGGCGGCGGGGCTGGGGGGGATTTCCCCATAACCTGTCCCCTCCGCATGATTTGCTGGGGGGGATGCATCCCCCATCCCCCCCCGGTTCCTACGCCCATGACTGAGGGTAGTGGTGTTGTGGAGACAGGCTCAGACACTGGGGGTAGTGGTGTTGTGGAGACAGGCTTGGAGACTACGGTGAGGCCTAATAGAAAGCAGTTGTTGTTGGGGGATTCCATCATAAGAGTTGTGGAGGTGGACTATGGTGGTCTTGTGAGATGTCTTCCCGGAGCTACTGCTTACAGAGACAGGAGACGTATTTTTAATATTGTTAAGCAAGCAAAGCAGGAAGGGGAATTGGATATACTTGTCCATCTAGAGACAAATGACTTGGCTTGCAATGAGGTTTCAGCAGTTAAAGCGGCACTGTCATGCCGAATCCTGTTTTTTTTTTTAACCCCCCCTCCCGCCACCACTATCTCTGACACCCTAGTCACCCCCAAATGCCCCTAAGCCCCCCACATTACCTATTTTTTATTCCTTATTTTCTGCCCCGATCTTTATTCAGGGCGCAGCCATCTTTGTGTGGGGAGATGAAGTCCCTGTGGGACACGTCATCAGCCCACACTAGACAGACTGTGAGATTCCCGCACATGCCCAGTGAAACACCTGGACATGCGAACGGGAATTTCATCTAATAATTCATCAGACAGACGAATGAGTGAATAGAAATATCAGCCGAACAAACAAACACTGAGTATCAGTATATGTTTGTTCGTTCAGTTTATTACAAGGAGGGAGCTACCAGGACGCAACTCCCTCCTTGTAATATGTAAAGATAGAAGCTGCAGGGAGCATTGCTCCCCACCACTTTATAAGACGCCCAGGCCCCCCCTCACTCTATGGGGATCAATATGACCCCCATAATAGCATAAGGGAGATTAAAATCTCCCCAATGCCCCTTCTCGCTATACCGCGAGTAGGGGCATGTCCACTAAACAGTGAGCAGCCTGTGGCTGCTCACTGTAAAAAAACAAAAAAAAAACTATTGGCCCCCACCCCTAAATGACAGGTGGGGCCCCTAAAGTAAAATAAGGGGGGGAGACCTAATGTCCCGCCCGGCCCCCACCCCTCATTATCTTTATGGCCCCCACCCGCCACCCAGGGGTGGGGGCCGCAGGGGGGGAGGACAGTAGGTCCCCCCCTCATTATCATTTGGCCCCCACCTACTGTCCACCCCCCCTCCGCCCCCCCCCCTTGGCGGCGGGTGGGGGCCAAATGATAATGAGGGGGGGACCTACTGTCCTCCCCCCCTCCGGCCCCCACCCCTGGGCGGCGGGTGGGGGCCATAAAGATAATGAGGGAGGGGACCTACTGTCCTCCCCCATCCATCCAATCACAGTGCTCTTTGTCATTTTACACAGCGTGGGAAAATTCCAAAGAACTTTCCCACGCTGTGTAAAATGACAAAGAGCGCTCTGATTGGCTTAAACCCACCAATCAGTTCTTATCCTAATTGCAGAGCTCAGTCTGCGCGGAGCCCTCCATGGGTGAAGATGGATTATTTTTTTTGCGCTCGGGTTTTTTCTTTTTCTTCTGTTTTTTTTTTTTTGTGCTCAGGATTTTTCTTTTATTTTAAGTTTAACGGTTATGATGGTTTTTTATTTGGCCTTTTTTGGGGCTGAAAAATGAAGATTTGAGAAAAAAGAAGCCGTCGAATGGTAAGTTTAATTTTATTTTACAGGGTAGTTATTTTATTCCCCCCTCACTATTTTTTAGGGTGAGGGGGGTAGGTAGGGTCTTTTTATTTGGGTGGGGGAGTGGGTGACTAGGGGCTTGGGAGTAGGTCCCCCCCCATTATCATTATGGCCCCCACCCGCCACCCAGGGGTGGGGACCGGGGGGTGCAGTAGGTCCATCCCCATTATCATTATGACCCCCACCCTGCGCGCAGGGACATTAGGTCTCCCTCCTTATTTTACTTTAGGGGTGGGGGCCAATTAGACATGCCCCTACTCGCGGTATAGCGAGGAGGGGCAGCATTTACTAATACTAAGTAATTTTTACTTAGTATTAGTAAATGTGGCTGAATGTGGCGTGTGTGTGTGATGGATGTCAATCTCTCTCCCTCCCTTGTCACTCTCTTTCTCCCCCTCCCTTGTCACTCTCTTTCTCCCCCTCTCTCCCTCCCTTGTCACTTCTCTTTCTCCCCCTCCATCCCTTGTCACTCTTCCCTCCCTGGGAATTAGGGAGTTATCTACTAAGCAGATTAGGTGTACACTCAGTATTGGAAATTAATGATAAAAACCACCACTGGTGTGCATATGGAGCGCTTACAAATTTGTTGACTCACCCATATGGGTTAACATACATATGTATGGAAAACGTGACTCATAGCGATATATCTGAAACAAATGTAAATGCAAGAAATAGTGCAGATAACGTTTTCAATAAGTGCAATGAGGGAATATTCTATATGGTCTCACTCACATGTAGCAGAGCCCTATAGGATAGGCTCAGATCTCAATGGCCTGCGTGTGCTTATGGTGACACAGTACCCAATCGGTCCTCTAGGCGTCTGGAGATCCTTATGCATACATGAGAGAGAGAGAGAGAGAGAACAAGGGGAAGAGGAGAACCCCTAGTGCGGTCAATCCCAATGTACAATGTCAAATAGTGCAGAAAAAATGGCTTCTCACCTGATGTGGAGCCCTATACCTGGCTCCTGGTGTGTAGGTGTCTGTGCCTTTAAGGGGGCAACTACCCTTCTTTAAGCAGCAACAATGGAGGGTGGATTCCAAATATAAAACAAAATTTATTAAATAAAGTAGTAAAAACTTACAAGTAAAATATAAACAAAATTGTGAGAAATTATAAAATGTGGAATCTTCAATCCTCCAGCCGAAACATGTTTCACTGTACCCAGACAGCTTTTTCAATCGGTAATATAGTTGCTGCTGTTACTTGTTTAAATACTTTGTACTTCCTCCTGTGTGGTCCTTCAAACTTCCCTCCCTCCAATCCGCTGGCGTCCTTTTTCATGAACAGCTGTGCTGTGTTGGTAATGAGTATGCTCCGGTCTCGGAACAAGTCATGTGACCCGAAGCATCACGTGCCGCATCACAAATTGGGCGTGTTTTCAATGTAGGGCTCACAGTTCCATATCGTCCATTTTTAAGTTGGGCAAAATGCCCTTCCTTCAACCAAGTCCGTTCCTATTTACAAGCCAGGTGCTCAATTTGAGCGATATATAAACGAAAAAATGAAGGGAGAGAGGGGGATAGTATTATTGTATATTGCTTACAAGTTAATTCATAAAATTTACATATCGAAAAAATAAAAACATCTAATGTTTTTCATTCAAAGTGACAGTACATGCATAAAGATAGGTGGTGAATAGGAGTGTGCTCTTTTAGGAGAAATGCTGATTATTATTGAATAGGTCTCAATTGTGTCAGCAGCTTATCTTCAATGATGATATCAATATTAAAATATATATATAAAAAACATGTAAATATATAGTAGGTTCCTAGCTGGTCTCCCATACAAGTACTAACCAGGCCTAAGCCTGGATAGCTTCTGAGATCTGACGAGATCAGGCATTTTCAGACTGGTATGGCCATAGAGCAAATATTTAAAATGTATGAAACATACTAATAAAAAAATAATTTAAGTTAAAAAATGGCATAACTCAAAATCATCATTGAGACCATTAGGCTGCATGGTATTCAGGTTAAAAATCCATTGCATCTCCCTTTGGCCTAATTTTTTAATAAAATCTCCCCCTCTCCAATCGGGTGATACCCTCTGAATTGCATGGAATTCTAACTGGGTGGGATCGCTATTATGTTTATTTTTAAAATGTAAGGAGACACTGTGCTTTTCATAGTTGTTCCTAATATTCCTAATGTGTTCCTGTACTCTAATGTGCAACTTTCTTTTGGTGCGCCCTACATATACAAGTCCACATGGGCATATCAAGAGATAAATAACTCTCGTGGACTGACAAGTAATTAGCTCGTTGATCTTAAACATGACTTTTTTATTTTGAGGGTGTGAGAATTCTTTTACTAGTCTCTTCTTACTTTTTGAGTTCTTGCACGCACCACAGTGTCCACAACCATAAAACCCTTTTGTTTCGTTGAAAAAGTCCCTATTACATCTTTTTAGGGGTATATGGTTAGATGTTAAAGTGTTTCTTAAATTCTTTACTCCTCTATAAACAATCTTAGGCTTCTCCGGAAGAATACTATTAAGGAGGGGGTCATTTCTTAAAATTGGCCAATACTTTGAAACTATTTTTCTAAATTCTTTACTTTTACAGTTAAAGTCACATATAAGTCCTATTGTTTGTGGTTCAACTTTATTTTTAGTGTTATATTTAATTAGATCTTTTCTGTCCTTTATTTTAACTTCTTCAAGGGCTTTCCCCAACAATGTCTCGTTATATCCCTTTTCTCTAAAATCTTTCAGAATTTTGTGGGATTGTTCTTGGAATTTACATTCCTCCGTGCAATTCCTCCTTATCCTGAGCAGTTGCGCTTTGGGTGCATTCAGCAACCATGGGGAGAAATGGCAGCTATTCTCCCCAATGTAGCTGTTAACATCCACAGGTTTGAAAGAAGTACATGTCTTCAAACATGCATCCTCAACATAAATTTGGAGGTCCAGAAATTCCACTAGAATCTTGCTATAATTCGAGACTAATTTAATTCCCCAATCGTTATTATTCAGATGGTCCAAAAAAGATATCAGGGATGTCTCGTCCCCTTGCCAAATGAAAAATATGTCGTCTATGTAACGGCGATAGGCAACGAGGTTCGCGCTCCAACTACCATCTTGGTAAATAAATTCTTGTTCCCACAAAGCCATGAATAAATTTGCATAGCTTGGCGCGAACCTCGTGCCCATCGCAGTTCCACATATCTGTAAGTAGAAAAGATCGTTAAACCAAAAATAATTGTTATTCAGTATCCATCTGATACTTTTAACTAAAAAATCAATTTGTCCACTTGGAAATGTTCCTGACTGCTGTAAAAAATGTTCTGTCGCTTGACACCCTTTATCGTGAGAAATAATGGTGTACAGTGAACTAACGTCAGCTGTCACCAAAAAGCTATTTTCCTTCCACTTATGATCTGTTAAAACTTGGAGGATATTGGAGGTGTCCTTCAGGTAACTAGGACATTTGGTAACCACTGGTTGGAGACACCTATCTACGTACTGGGATAGTCTGCTGGAAATAGACCCAATCCCAGATACAATAGGTCTCCCTGGAGGTTTTATCCTATCTTTATGGATTTTGGGGAGGTGGTAAAAGACCGGTATTATAGGTTGTGTCATGTTTAGAAACGCATACTCTTTTTCATTTAGAATGTTATGTTCTTTTCCCTCCTCTATGAGAGTGTCATATGTGATTTTTATATCGCTAGTTGGATCTTTCGTCAAGATTCTATATGTCTTGTCGTCTCCTAAGAGTCTAAGGGCTTCTTTTACATAGTCTTCGCTGTCCAAAATGACTATACCCCCACCCTTATCTGCTGGTTTAATTACCAATGAATTGTCCTGCCTTAATTCCTTCAATGCCTGTCTTTCCCCATAATTAAGGTTGAATTGTTTTTGATTTGGTTTTTTAATCTTTTCTATATCCTTCATCACCATCTTTTCAAAGGTTGACATCTCTTCTGAGATACAGAACCTAGGATAGAATGAAGATTTTGCTTTAAGTTCAGTGTGCACAGCCTCTGACCTTTCTATGGGTACTTCTGGCCTAGTGATTGGATTTTTTAGGAAGAATTTTTTCAAACACATTTTCCTTTTGAATCTATTAAGATCTACATAGATACTGAACTTATCAAGTGCTTTAGTGGGCTCAAATTTAAGTCCCTTCTCAAGTAGATTTATTTGGGGATTAGTAAGTGTTTTTGATGATAAATTAAAAATACCTTTTCCCTTTATTCTCTGACTTTTTTTCCTTTTTTGTAAAAGAATTCCTCCTCTAGTTCCCCGTCCTCTATACTCCGTCCTCTTTTTCCTGGGGTTCCCCAGCCTAGTCTGTTGTCCTTGTACCTGCCCTTCATGTAGTCTCCACAAAAATCCTCCTCTTTGTGTTGAGTGTTGAGGGCATTAAATCTGTTATAAGTAGGGATTTTTTTCTTTTCATCCCAATCAGTTCTATTATTTATCCCCCTTGGTATTCTTTCTACCGGATGCTGATCGCTCCTACTAGTCTGTATTTTCCTCCTTACCACTGGTTCTGGTGATCTTTTTATCTCCCTAGAGTGCCTATCTGGTGTCCCTTTTGTATCCCTAGATACATTTCCATACCTCGTGGGGATCTGTTCTCTATGTGTGGGTATTCCCACTGGTTTTGGTGATCTCTTATCTTCCCTAAGGTTTCTATTTGGTGTTCCTCTTTTACCTCCTCTAGATAGATGTCTCCATTTAGGTGTTAGTTTTCTACGTATTGGTGTCGTAGTCTGTTTTAGTAATCTGTTAGGTCTGCTTGGGCTTCCCTCATTGCGATAATACTGTTTGATTTTATATCTATCCTCATATCTCTCGTCTCTTGTGGCATCATATCTATCTCGGTGATTATGGTTGTTCTTAAAAAAAGTTCTGACTTCACCCCTTGCGTAATCAGTTTTATCTCTTAAATATTTTCTTTTTTTAATTTCTATCACCCCTTTCTCAAGTTTCTCCAAATTTATTTGGATTTCCTCTAAGGTATTGGTGTATTGTTCTGGGGGCATGTTTATAGTCAAAAACGCTTTTAGGGTATTGATTTCAGTATCTAATTTAATCAATGTTTCCTTTCTTCTTTTTATAATGAGATCTATTAGCCCAAAGGAGAAGCTTTCCAAGAGATCCGACCACTCCTTAATGAAGTCCTCCTCCTCCTGATCGAAGGAAGGATTCTTTGCGAATCTAAGACCCCTTGGCGTGATCTCCTCCCTTCTATACTTCTCCATAGTGGCTATTTCCCACTGAATCTTAATTTCCCTCCCCAGAGTTTTTTCCAACCTGTATCTTGAGTTCCTAATTTGGTTTTTTATATCCAAATCATTACAATGGTCTGAATTTATAGGGTTTTCCTGGTCTCCAAATAGTGCATCTATGTTTTTCCCATATTTTGATCTATTTTCAAACAATGACATATTGTTTACAAGCTGCACACACACAATAAAAGAGTATTAAAGAAAGTTCACAGAAATAAGAATTTGTGTGTTTTCAAGGCGCTTTCAGTTAATAATTGAGTAAAATGACAGCAGCTACCACACAAATAGGGACTCTCTACCCTATAGATTAGTACAAAAAAGATTAGGTGTACACTCAGTATTGGAAATTAATGATAAAAACCACCACTGGTGTGCATATGGAGCGCTTACAAATTTGTTGACTCACCCATATGGGTTAACATACATATGTATGGAAAACGTGACTCATAGCGATATATCTGAAACAAATGTAAATGCAAGAAATAGTGCAGATAACGTTTTCAATAAGTGCAATGAGGGAATATTCTATATATATATATGTAGGGCGCACCAAAAGAAAGTTGCACATTAGAGTACAGGAACACATTAGGAACATTAGGAACAACTATGAAAAGCACAGTGTCTCCTTACATTTTAAAAATAAACATAATAGCGATCCCACCCAGTTAGAATTCCATGCAATTCAGAGGGTATCACCCGATTGGAGAGGGGGAGATTTTATTAAAAAATTAGGCCAAAGGGAGATGCAATGGATTTTTAACCTGAATACCATGCAGCCTAATGGTCTCAATGATGATTTTGAGTTATGCCATTTTTTAACTTAAATTATTTTTTTATTAGTATGTTTCATACATTTTAAATATTTGCTCTATGGCCATACCAGTCTGAAAATGCCTGATCTCGTCAGATCTCAGAAGCTATCCAGGCTTAGGCCTGGTTAGTACTTGTATGGGAGACCAGCTAGGAACCTACTATATATTTACATGTTTTTTATATATATATTTTAATATTGATATCATCATTGAAGATAAGCCGCTGACACAATTGAGACCTATTCAATAATAATCAGCATTTCTCCTAAAAGAGCACACTCCTATTCACCACCTATCTTTATGCATGTACTGTCACTTTGAATGAAAAACATTAGATGTTTTTATTTTTTCGATATGTAAATTTTATGAATTAACTTGTAAGCAATATACAATAATACTATCCCCCTTTCTCCCTTCATTTTTTCGTTTATATATCGCTCAAATTGAGCACCTGGCTTGTAAATAGGAACGGACTTGGTTGAAGGAAGGGCATTTTGCCCAACTTAAAAATGGACGATATGGAACTGTGAGCCCTACATTGAAAACACGCCCAATTTGTGATGCGGCACGTGATGCTTCGGGTCACATGACTTGTTCCGAGACCGGAGCATACTCATTACTAACACAGCACAGCTGTTCATGAAAAAGGACGCCAGCGGATTGGAGGGAGGGAAGTTTGAAGGACCACACAGGAGGAAGTACAAAGTATTTAAACAAGTAACAGCAGCAACTATATTACCGATTGAAAAAGCTGTCTGGGTACAGTGAAACATGTTTCGGCTGGAGGATTGAAGATTCCACATTTTATAATTTCTCACAATTTTGTTTATATTTTACTTGTAAGTTTTTACTACTTTATTTAATAAATTTTGTTTTATATTTGGAATCCACCCTCCATTGTTGCTGCTTAAAGAAGGGTAGTTGCCCCCTTAAAGGCACAGACACCTACACACCAGGAGCCAGGTATAGGGCTCCACATCAGGTGAGAAGCCACTTTTTCTGCACTATTTGACATTGTACATTGGGATTGACCGCACTAGGGGTTCTCCTCTTCCCCTTGTTCTCTCTCTCTCTCTCTCTCATGTATGCATAAGGATCTCCAGACGCCTAGAGGACCGATTGGGTACTGTGTCACCATAAGCACACGCAGGCCATTGAGATCTGAGCCTATCCTATAGGGCTCTGCTACATGTGAGTGAGACCATATAGAATATTCCCTCATTGCACTTATTGAAAACGTTATCTGCACTATTTCTTGCATTTACATTTGTTTCAGATATATCGCTATGAGTCACGTTTTCCATACATATGTATGTTAACCCATATGGGTGAGTCAACAAATTTGTAAGCGCTCCATATGCACACCAGTGGTGGTTTTTATCATTAATTTCCAATACTGAGTGTACACCTAATCTTTTTTGTACTAATCTATAGGGTAGAGAGTCCCTATTTGTGTGGTAGCTGCTGTCATTTTACTCAATTATTAACTGAAAGCGCCTTGAAAACACACAAATTCTTATTTCAGTTATCTACTAAGCGGCTGCAAGGTCCAGCCACAGCAAGAATAGGATCGGAGTTTCATTCATTCAAATAAAATTCCGATCCGAATAAATTGCCGAATTGCGTTCTAAAACAAACGAACATACTGTTCTCATTCAGTTAGAATTCAATTTGGCAGTTTCGTGTAAAATGACAGGAAGCATCGTGGGAACACAGAGGAAAGGTAAGGATCATGGGAAAATTACTCTGACCAGCGGAAATGAAGCACACTTTGCTCCTCCGCTGGTCAGAGCTGGTCAAGCGGAGGAATCCTCCATAAGGCTTATGATTTTAAAGATAACTAAAGAAGACAGGAAGAAAAGAAGAACAGATCCTGAGAGAGGGGGAGAAGAGGAAGAGATTGAGGAAAGGTAAGTTCGGCATGACAGTTCCGCTTTAAGGAAGTTTTTAGTGTTTTTGCCAATGATATATGGCAGGTTGCTTCCACACTGTCATTCTCTGAAGTTCTGCCTGTGCATAACACTCAGAACGACAGGCTGATGCGTATTAGGGACTTTAACTTGTGGCTTGGTGAATGGTATCGGGAGCAAGGATTTGGCTTTATTTCTCATGGTAGCTCTGTTTGGAATGGAAATAAACTGTACAAAAAAGATGGTTTGCATCTTTCTCAAAAGGGAACAAATTTTCTCAGTGAGCAGTTCAGAGGTTTTGCTAGGATGTATTTAAACTAGGAGAGGGGGGCAAAAGGGTGATAAAACATCAATCCAATTGTCCCCCAAAACAAGGACAGAAGGTGCCTGTAGCAAGTGTGTTAAAAAATGATACGCTTAGAGTCATGTCTACAAATGCTTAGGGTATTAGATCCATTAACTTGTGGCAATAATGGCAACTCATAATGTCGCTGTGACGAGACCAATCTCGCCACTGTGCATTGGAGGAGCCTGGTTGCTTGCCTGCTGCCTTTTGACTATGGACCGGCATTTAAATACCCTATTTTCCTATGCAGAAAGGTCTATTCATGTTTTCTGCCCTGGCGTTCGGTAGATTCTCTGATTTTATTGTATTTTACTGTCTTTTTGCTGCCATGTGTTCAATGGAGTTTTGCCTCTGTCTTTGGAGATAATTTGATTACTTCCCAATTATCTCCAGGATAGAAAACTCTGTGGAACTGGTTTTGGGCAGAAAAGCCATGCTTCCTGTGGTCACAAAGGACTACGATCTATCTTTTGAACCACTGGACCAATTTGTATGATTTTGACGTATGTTTGTATTTGGAGTATGCTGATTCTGAAAATGTAATTTTATGTGAATGTGATGCATACTTTTCAAGTTATGAATAATGTGGAAAAATTGTATTTCTCTGCTTGTGCTAATTAAATTACCCATTGTGTAAGGTAATTGTATCACAGACAGAGGGGAGGATTTTGTGTGGAAGTGTCTGAGTGTATTGTATATGTTTATTGGTTGTGTTCCAAAACCCTGTGTGTGGTACTAATGTGTAAGAATGTGTACATAAGAACAATAACCCACAGCTCTGTCTGTTCCTGCTTGACCCTCAAAACGGAGCCTTGTCTCGTTCTTGGGGGGATTTATTGTATGCTGTTCCAGTTTGACTGCTAGGAGTGTAAACCTATTTGTATGGTTTTTCCTATTCGGCTGTTTACGGCATTCATATAGTTTCCTGTTCGGTGGATTGGTGTTCTGCAGTTGCTGTGCCTGTGTCTCTGGAAGGGATCATCTACTAAACCGCGGTTTAACCCTTTTATGCTGAGGGTGCCGTTACAATTGGTGGCAAGCGGCGGGATCGTTCCTACAGCCAGAAGGACAGCTACAGGAGACACCATTTCTTTGGATTTACAAGTGGGGGCAACGCATGTCCCAGTACAGCGACCCTAAAATCAACAGAATGGAACCGGCAGAGTTATACGAGGAGTAGGACCTGGATGGCCGGGATGCATTAAGGAAAGTCATCTGGTACCAGGCCCTGGATAATGTACAATACCAGCAGGGTGAGAGTCTCCCCAGTGAAGAGCAGTGGTTGCAGAAGCAAGTGGCCCTGCGGATGACCTTCCTGGGAGAGCAGCCCCTGGATGAATGGGTGAAGGAATTGGAGCACCAGGTATGGCAGGAGATTTGGCTGGAAGATGCCTACCAGGCGCTCTGGTGGTATGGGGCACAGTACCTGCCCTGGACAGCTGAGCATGACAAACCAGAGGGAGAGGAGTTTGATGGTCCTGGCTTGTTATGGGAGGCTTTTTCAGAGCCTGAATTTGGGAGCTCTACACAAGCCCGGTTCAGTGATCTCTTGGAGTGGAGGGAGAGCAGGTATGACTGGGACGACACTCACGACATTGAGCAAGACCTGGCTCACCTAGCAACCCTGGAGTGAGAACTGGAGCAGGACTACCGAGATCTCTTCCACTCCATTGAGAAGGCTCAGCAGGACAGCAAGGTGACAGATCCAGTTCCAGACCCATTCAGCTGGGAAGACATTGTTGAGATTTACTGGGAAGTACCCCAGGTGGTGGGAGGAGATGGGACCAAGGTCTCTCCACCGATATTGCAGGGAATTGGGAGCCCAAGCTCCATTCCCCAGCGGGAGATATTGCAGGGAATTAGGAGCCTGAGCTCCATTCCCCAGCGGCAGGCCGAGTTACAGGGGGCAGAGACAGGTGGTCCTGTTCCCCAGTGGCAGTGTTCCTTGCAGGGAGAGGAGAGCAGCGTCCTCCCTCCTCAGTGGCAGGGTGAGATACAGGGATGCTGGGCAGTCGGCTCAGATCCCCAGCGGCAGTGTGAATTGCAGGGAATTGGGAGCCCAGTCTCCATTCCCCAGCGGCAGGCTGAGTTACAGGGGACAGAGATAGTTGCTCCTGTCCCCCAGCAGCAGAATGAATTGCAGGGAATTGGGAGCCCAGTCTCCATTCCCCAGCGGCAGAATGATTTATTGGGAATTGGGAGCCCAGTCTCCATTCCCCAGCAGCAGAGTGTCCTACTGGTGTCAGAGTGTCCTTACCCATTGTGTAAGGTAATTGTATCACAGGCAGAGGGGAGGATTTTGTGTGGGAGTGTCTGAGTGTATTGTATGTGTTGGTTGTGTTCCTAAACTCTGTGAGTGGTACTAATGTGCAAGAATGTGTACATAAGAACAATAACCCACAGCTCTGTCTGTTCCTGCTTGACCCTCAAAACGGAGCCTTGTCTTGTTCTTGGGGGGATTTATTGTATGCTGTTCCAGTTTGACTGCTAGGAGTGTAAACCTATTCGTATGGTTTTTCCTATTCGGCTGTTTACGGCATTCATATAGTTTTCTGTTCGGCGGATTGGTGTTCTGCAGTAGCTGTGCCTGTGTCTCTGGAAGGGAAGATCTACTAAACGGCGGTTTAACCCTTTTATGCTGAGGGTGCCGTTACAGTCGCTGTTACTGAGACATGGTATAATGAGAAAAATGACTGGGACATAGCAATACCAGGGTACTCTTTATATAGAAAAGACAGGGAAGGCAAGAAAGTTGCCATGTATGTGAAGGATAGCATAAAATCTAGCCTAATAAAAGATAGTGAGGCGAACATAGAGTCCGTTTAGGTTACGTTAGAATTTGGTAATCACACAGTAACTCGTGTAGGTGTGATTTATAGGCCCCCAGGACAAATAGAGTTAGATAATCTACTAGTTGAGGAAATAGCTGAAATGACAATGAAGGGGCAACTTATCATCATGGGTGACACATATTCTAAACTCCCTACTAGGATTGTCTCTAAAACAAGTCATTAAGGAGCCAACTCGTAAAGAGGCCATACTAGATTTAGTGTTAACAAATGAAGATTTGGTATCAGATATTACTGTAGATGAAAGTTTAGGATCCAGCGATCACCAGTCAGTGTGGTTTAATATAAGAACAGTGACTGAGTCACACCAAACAAAAACAAAAGTTTTAGACTTTAAAAAAACAGACTTTTCTAAAATTAGAATATGTGTAAAGCAGTCATTATCAGACTGGAGCAATTTAAATGGAGTGCAAGAGAAATGGGACAATTTAAAAGTTGCACTGCTGAAGGCAACAGAAAATTGCATTTGGCTTGTCAGTAAAAGCAAAAATATCAAGAAACCACTGTGGTACTCCACAGATGTGGCCAAAATAGTAAAAAACAAAAAAGTTAGCATTTAGTTATTATAAAAAAAACCAGAGTGAGGAAGACATAATTATCTATAAGATTAGGCTAGAAGAGGCTAACCAAGTTAAAAGAGCTTCCAAATCACACACAGAAGAGAAAATAGCACAGTCAGTAAAAAAGGGGACAAAACATTTTTTAGATACATAAATGAGAAAAGGAAAGTAAAACAAGGATTAGTTAGATTAAAAACAAAAGAAGGAAGGTATGTAGAAGAGGATAAAGGTCTAGCTGACTGCCTTAATTAATGTTTTTGTTCAGTTTTTACAGATGAAAATGAAAGAAAGGGGCCTCAGTTAGGAAAATGACAAATTAGTCATTTATTGCATGTGAGTTTACAGAGGAAGAGGTTCTATTTCAACTGTCAAAAGTAAAGACAAATAAGTCAATGAGACCTGATGGAATACACCCAAAGTTATTAAAAGAGCTTAGTGGTGTACTAGCAAAACCATTAACAGATGTATTTAACCAATCATTGTTAACAGAAGATTGGAAGTCCCAGAAGATTGGAAGTTAGCGAATATAGTGCCCATTCACAAGAAAGGTAGTAGGGAGGAGTCGGGCAACTATAGGTTAGTAAGCCTTACTTCAGTAGTGGGGAAAGTAATGGAAACCATGTTAAAAGATAGGATTGTTGAACATCTAAAAACACATGGATTTCAAGATCAGAGACAACATAAGTTTACTTCAGGGAGATCATGCCAAACTAATCTTATTGATTTTTTTGATTGGGTAACTAAAATAATAGACCAGGGCGGTGCAGTAGACATTGCTTACCTAGATTTCAGTAAGGCTTTTGACACTGTTGCACATAGAAGGCTTATCAATAAATTGCAATCTTTATGTTTGGATTCCAATATTGTTGAATGTGTAAGGTAGTGGCTGAGTGACAGGCAACAGAGGGTTGTAGTCAATGGAGTATATTTGAAGCTTGGGCTTGTCACCAGTGGGGTACCTCAGGGATCTGTACTTGGACCTATTCTCTTTAATATTTTTATTAGTGATATTGCAGAAGGTCTTGATGGTAAGGTATGTCTTTTTGCTGATGATACTAAGATATATAACAGGGTTGATGTTCCAGGAGGGATAAGCCAAATAGCAAATTACATGTGGCAACTGACATTTAATGTGGATAAGTGCAAGATAATGCATCTTGGATGTAAAAACCCAAGGGCAGAGTACAGAATATTTGATAGAGTCCTAACCTCAACATCTAAGGAAAGGGATTTAGGGGTGATTATTTCTGATGACTTAAAGGTAGGCAGACAATGTAATAGAGCAACAAGGAATGCTAGCAGAATGCTAAGTTGTATAGGGAGAGGCATTAGCAGTAGAAAGAGGGAAGTGCTCATGCCATTGTACAGAACACTGGTGAGACCTCACTTGGAGTATTGTACGCAGTACTGGAGACCGTATCTTCAGAAGGATATTGAAACTTTAGAGAGAGTTGAGAGAAGGGCTACTAAACTGGTTCATGGATTGCAGGATAAAACTTACCAGGAAAGGTTAAAGGATCTTAACATGTATAGCTTGGAGGAAAGACGAGACGGGGGGGATATGATAGAAACTTTTAAATACATAAAGGGAATGAACACAGTAAGGAGACCATATTTAAAAGATGAAAAACTAACACAACAAGAGGACATAGTCTTAAATTAGAGAGGCAAAGGTTTAAAAATAATATCAGGAACTATTACTTTACTGAGAGGGTAGTGGATGCATGGATAGCCTGGTAGAGGTTAAGACAGTTAAGGAGTTTAAGCATGCGTGGGTAGAGGTTAACATGTGTGGGTAGAGGTTAAGTGGTAGAGGTTAACACAGTAAAGGAGTTTAAGCATGCGTGGGATAGGCATAAGGCTATCCTAACTATATAAGATAAGGTATTTAAAAATTGGGCAGACTAGATGGGCCGAATGGTTCTTATCTTCCGCCACATTCTATGTTTCTATTAACCTTTTTTCCCCCGTTTTTAAACTAATACTAATAAAGGTAGGGGTTTTCCCTTTGTTATTATTTTCCTTGTCATCACTTTGTCCTCTCTCCTACTGTGCTCTCTCTCACTGAGTCCCCTTACACATTGGAGAACTCATTGAGAACCTTTTGTTTATTATTTCACATTAAAGAGGAATTCTTGGGTACAGTACGCTCATCTGGCCATCCCGTGGATTACAACAATTTAGAGGTCTTTCAAGACATTTCAACTTACACCATGAGAAGGTGCAGGGAATTCCAGCCTTAACGTCAGAGTTACGTAGAAGAGGGATCAGATATAGGTGGGGATTTCCGGTAAAGATTCTTTTTCATATGGATGGTCAAAACTTTATTATCACATCGCCTGGGGAGGATATAGAGGTTCTTAATTCAATAAGCAGACGTCCTGTGCTTTCCCATGCTCTCACCATCTACTCATTATCATCCCAGTAAATACGATGCCACATGAAGATCAAGGTAGCTTCTAAGTTCCTGATTCTTCAGATTCAACACATGGTGCTATTTTCTACAGATTCCCTTATTCGTATGCTGTTGGAAAGATTGCATCATAGTGCGATCTTGTTTTGGGTTTTACTTTTGTCACTTTTTGTTTTCTTTTCATGATCTTTAAATCACATAACAGATCTCTGCGTTTGTTGTGAAGATTATCAGGATTACTTGAATATGTCGTAATATTTTTATATGTTTGCTTTTATTTTTTCAGTTGGATTAACTTCTGGGTTTAGATGTCTGAGGATATATATCACAAAAGATTAACCCAGAACTTTACTGACTGAACAAGTTTATATTTGTTTAAAATTAATTATTTTATTTGTACATTGTTTTATGTTGATGTCTGGGGATCGTTTTTTTCTCGGGTTTGGGGGGTTTCCTTTTTTCCCTCCCTCCCTCTTCCTTTTCCGGGTTGCTTTGCCCCTTCACTTCCTCCGACAGCTTTCCGTTGCTGACCGCCGACACCCGAGTAAGACTCTGGCGGTCCCACGTGTTGGATCCCACCCACCGGCTCCATTCGCCCAGCGAGATCCTCTGCTTCCACTCCCACCTTACCCACACTTCCACTCGTGGTATAATTGCTCGCGCGGCGTGCGTGGGGGGGTTACCTTCCCAGGCAGTGCGGCGGCCCCAAGCATCCACTTCCCCGCGACCGCGTTATATACAGTTACACAATGGAATGCTAGGTTCAGTCACACAGAAGAATGCTATGTACAGTTACACAGTAGAAGGCTATGTACAGAAACATAGTAATTTACTATGTACAGTTACACAGAAGAATGTTATGTACAGTTACACAGCAGATTGCTATGTACAGTTACATAGAAGATTGCTATGTACAGCTACACAGTAATATACTATGGACAGTTACACAGAAGAATGTTATGTACAGTTATACAGAAGAATGCTATGTACAGTTACACAGTACAACGCTATGTACAGTTACACAGTAGAAGGCCATGTACAGCTACACAGTAATATACTATGGACAGTTACACAGAAGAATGTTATGTACAGTTATACAGAAGAATGCTATGTACAGTTACACAGGAGAACGCTATGTACAGTTACACAGAAGAATGTTATGTACAGTTACACAGAAGTGCGTTAGGTACAGTTACAAAGAACGTATTGTATGTTTACACAGAAGGATGTTATGTACGGCTGCACAGAAGAGTGTTATGTAAGGTTACACAGAAGAAGGTTACATACAGTTACACAGAAGAGTGTTAATTACAGTTACACAGAAGTGTGTTATGTGCTATTAATCTGAAGAAGTGTTATGTACATCTTATCTGAAGAGCGAAAGGTACATTTTATCGGAAGAATGGAATGGGCAGTTCCTCACCTGTACATCTCACTTGTCTGTGCCCCAGGACTTGGCCGGCTTTGTCCGTGCCTTACTGATTGGCCTGCTCTGCCTGTGCCCCATTGATCTAGCCTGTGCTGTCTGTGACAGAATGTCTGCATGCCAAGCCTACTGCCACATACTCACGCTTGTGCATTGCATGCGCTGCCCAACCCTCAGTCACTATATGGGGTGCTGCTCCTATCTTCCTGCCAGTGGCACATGTCCTCTATATTCCTTGAGGTCGCTTTGCCTGGGACCGCTGCACAGGAGAACCCTTATCCGGGTTAACAGCACAGACAATGAATACTATGGCAGTGACTGCCTTCGTGGAATTAGGCTTCAGCCAGGGTCCTCCTTTAAGCTTATCAGGAGCGTAACGCTAGAGGGCCCACCTTTAAAATGGCAGGCGACTTGAATGAGTCAGACTCTCCTAGAGGAGAGCAAGCAAGGGCACATAAGCGCTACTGGAAGGGTGAAGGCGCTGAACCAGTGACTTGAATAAGTCAGACTCTCCTTGAGGAGAGCAGGCAAGTGCGCATGTGCGTTACTGGAAGGGTGAATGCCTTGAACCAGGCTCCTGGACAGATAAGACTCCGAGGAGTGGCTAGCGTACACACTGCCTATGTGGCGCAGGGGTAAAGGTTCCCGTAACCCTCCCCCTAGCTGAATGGCGTGCGGACCGGTTCCCCTCGGAGTGAGAGGACGATGGGGGTGTGCATTATGATGATGGCCCCTAGTGGCACCATGAGATTTAGAACAAAGTCCACTACAGGGGCCCCGACGACCGTGGAAGAAGAGGTCGTCTCGTGGACCGCCTTAAACGAACCACTGTTCGACCCTCGATCCGTTGCTCATCTGGTTTCTTTTGCTCATCTGGTTTCTGGTCTCTGCCCGATCAGCTAGCACCATCGGTGCGTTTCTGGGCCTGTAGACCGCTGGCTTGAGAAGCCCGCAGGATAATTCGAGCAGTATTGCCAGCCGGACTCCCGAACAAAGTAGCCGCAAACCCAGACTTAGACCCCGATGGGGCACTGCAGTTTTGCTGGTTAAGCACCTGTATTTTATTCAGGAGATCCTCAGTGCGGCCCACTGCAGTGCCTATACGATTAAGTCCGCACTGTATAATATGTGTCCTATTTTACATGGAAATACTTGATAGAGGCTTATCTCAGCTCCAACCTGTACCTTTTATAGGGGATTGGACCCTTGAACCGGAATTTCACACTTGCCTCCACTTTCGGATGACATCCCAGACGGGGCCCCGAGTCTGGGGTGGAAAATGACCCTATCCTAAACGCAATTTGGACCGCTGGAGGTGCTTGGGATAAAGGGATTTGTGCCCCTCGGAGTCCCAGCACGTGTCTACGATTGAATGTCTCTTCATTAGTTACTTTGAATCAGATGCGGCCATCAAGAAACTTCTAGGGACCGCGGGGCCCAGTTCTGGTAAGGTGGCCTCTATTTTCTCCCTGGTGAGATAGGTATCTTGTGCATCAGTCATTTGGGTGACAATACAACCTGGTTGGCAGGTTGGGAGGAATTGAGGACATTCAGGAATACCAGAACTATCTGAAGAGATCTTTTTAGTTTTCCACGCATTGGGACCCGGACGCAACTCCTCATCGATATAGGACATCTTGCTGTCTACCTGGACGGGCTTGCCGGACCCCCTGCAAGGTACCTCCCAGACCGAAAGGTCTGACGCTCCCTGCGTTTTCCCTTGTTCGAGTCCCTGGATTTTGTTTTAAACCAGGGAAATCTCTACCTCCTCTACATCTCAAGGAGTAGAGTCCTGGAGGGCGGATTGGACACAAGGGGGTGCCTTCTAAGCTCTCCTCTGCCTGAGTTCTCAATCGTATGGAATAGTTTTCTCTGGGAGGACCCGGCGTCAAGACTTTAGTCCACGGAGGAGAATCCATCAGGCCGCGACTAGTTCGGCTGGATGACGGACCCGTTTGCTCAGCGATGGACGCTTCCCTCCAGGAGTGTTCGACACGGAGACGGGGATGAGTCTCCTCCGTTTGTTTGGTCTCAGGACCTTTCTACAGGTGCCTCGGTCTGCTGGTACTTTGGAATTATGATCTCCGCTTCGGCAGAGTCGAACCTAGTTCCTATATTCCCTGGACCCTTGCTAATTTGATTTCGGGGATTGTGAACTTGGGTCTGCATGGCGACCCTGACGTAGTTGGGTCTGGTACGGATCTCCTAATTTTGCTACCTCTTTTACAGGGTTCGGGTATTGTTCGGTCACTTTATTACCTGGGACTGCCATATTAATTAGATAGCGCGTACGACTGTTGTCGGCGGGCCTCGCTCTGCTTAGAATTCCCTTTATGATTCCTGAGGACGGGTATTCATCTCCCCAGGGGGTACACGCATTTTTGTCATGCTCCTATGATTCTGTCGGGTTTTGCCCATTCACTGATTCTGGATTTATTTCTGTTATCATATCTTAGTTGTCTATCAGCCATAGTCGGACCCGAGGGTCATATTCTTACTTTGGTAGCGCTCCTACCTTTAGGCGCTTTTCGACATCACAGTTTGTTTAAATGGTTCTTCCCTTTTTCTTGCCCTTCATGTACCGCTTGATTGTGGTTGGCATTGGTGGAGCGTATAGGTTTTTTGGGTTCACTTCAGTCAGTAACACGGCGACTTCAGGTACCGACATGGCGGGCGTTTTTCTCCAAGACATCGTACGCTTTCCTGATGGTTACGAGGAGCTATCTTCACAGAGTTTAGGTTGGTACGGGGATCGTGTTTCTTTGGTCTTTGCTGTCTGAGCGTTAAAACAGCAAATATGAAGCCTCCTGTCATGCTATAAAATTGTAGATTATACTAGCTTTAGTGTAACTATAATCTTAATTTTATTAATGACAGGAATTTCCCTCCCAGTTTCTCCCTCCCCTTGTTGTTTATTCACCTGGCCTCCTGGGTTAGGTTGGTTATCTGAGGGAGTTGGGGTTTATCTGGGATATGGTACCATCAGTATTTTATGATGGGGATTCAGGTTTTTTCACTATCTGGGATATTATACTGTCAGTATTTACAATGGGGATTCATGTTTTCTCAGTACATTTCATTCGCTAATCAGTGTTTTCGACTCTGTTTATCTTTTTTCAGTTTAAAGGTTTGGCTACAGTTCTTAGATCCGACTACTCTACAGGATAAAGGTCAAGGCTTCACTCTCTGGTTCCACGGTTTCAATTTTGGATGGCAGAAATCGTTATGTTATGTTTGTTTCTCCTGTTATTGTATTTGTGGTGTATTGTTCATGTACTTTATTTGTCGCAGCGTGAAAGAGGAAATAGTTAGTTGGGAGAAGCCTTTTATAGATTTCTGATTTTTTTTTATCTCTGTGTTAATGTGCTGCTGTGGAGTTCTAGTAAAGAGAGACTTAAGCAAATATTCGCCTCCTGTCATTAATAAAATTAAGATTATAGTTACACTAAAGCTAGTATAATCTACAATGATATAACCTAAATCAGGCAAAAAAATCAGGCCCATCGACTTCCTTATCAGCAATGATAGGGGATATTAATTCAAAAATCAACAAAATTAATGTACACTGTACCTTTCTTATGGTGAGACACCTTAGGAAAACATATTACTTAAAGGGCAATAAAGCCTCAACTCTTCTGGCGTCCAAACTCTGGCATGTGAACGCTTAATCCAAAATAGCCTATTTGATTAATGATCAGGGGGGAAAAGTTTTTCACCCAATAAAAATGAGCAATTTGTTTGCTGAATATTATAGCAAATTATACAATCTTAGATCGAATTCGGATATATCTCAGCCCACAGAAGACAAAATTGATCAGTTCCTGAATAGGGTTACATTGCCTCCGATACCTATAGACAAATTAGAGAGTTTGGAATGTGACATTTTGGTTGAGGAGATATCAGAGGCAATTCACATCTTTGCCATTAGGACCCGTGGTCCTGATGGATTTACCCTCTTATATTATAAAACTTTTGCAGAAATTTGAATTCCCCATATGGCAAAATTATTCAATTCCTGTAAGACTGGGGGGAAGATGCCAGGGGAATCTTTGTGTGCACAGATAGTTGCCTTACCAACACCGGGTAAAACTCCAGATAGATGTCCTAATTTCAGACCTATTTCTTTTATTAACAATGATTTAAAGATATATTCTAAGGTGCAAATAAATTGATTCCGCTGATTATCAATAAGGATCAAGTAGGCTTTGTACAGGGTAGACAAGCACCAGACGGAATGAGGAGATTTATCTATTTGATTCAACACATTAATTTAAGATGCCTTCTTTGCTTCTATCTTTAGACGCAGAGAAGGTGTTCAATAGAATTCACTGGGGAAGACACTGAGCAAATTTAATGTTCCTTCATGTTTTATAAATACAATTGTGGCACTGTATAGCAACCCCACATCTCATGTAGCTGCTTCTGGTTTCAGGTCCGGGATTTTTTCTCTTTCTAATGGAACCAGACAGGGGTACCCTTTATCCCCACTTTTATTTGTCCTTGCTATTAAACCCTTGAACCCTTGGCCGAACTCATAAGACTAAACCTAGAAATAGAATGTATAGTGTTTGGTGAATCAATACACAAGATAGGATTATTTGCAGATGATATTATCTTAGCAATTAAAATCACTTGAAATATATCTTGCATCAGTTTGGAGAGGTATCATTTTACAAACTTAACGAAACACAGGGTCTTCCCTTTCATGTTAGCCACTTAGACCTTATGGCTCTAACGAGTTTATATTTACTTGATTGGAGAAACGACTTTATAGACTATTTAGGCATTAGCTTAAGTAAAAATTTAACAAAAATGCACTTGTATTTGAGCAAGGCATGGCCCATTTTACATAAATAGATGGAGAGATGGTGTGGGATGGAGCTCTCATTGTTGGGTAGGATTGCATCTATTAAGATGACAGTCCTCCCAAAAATTGTGCACTATTTTAAGACCATACCCCTGTCTATTCCATTATTGTTCGTTTAAAAAAATAACTCAGCAATTTGAAAGTTTATTTGGAACAAGAAGCCAAGCAGAATTAAACTAACTACTTTGCAACATAATAAATCCAATGAGGTATTGGTGTACCTGATATTCGTAAATATTATTTCGCTACCAATGCCGCAGTTGCAGTTAGTTAAGTGTTCTTGCATAGCAAGACCACTTAATGTTATCTCACATATATATTATTAAGTGTTCTTGCATAGCAAGACCAGTTAATGTTATCTCACATATATTATTATTATTATTATTATTATTAAGTGTTCTTGCATAGCAAGACCACTTAATGTTATTTCACATATATATTCTTATTCTTATTATAGCCAAATTTACCACCCTAACTACAGTTTTTACACTAGAGACATACTATGTATCAAAATGTAGGCCTGGGTCATGTGATTCTTACAATATAAAGCTCTTCGCTGTAGGATGTATAGTTGTTAAAATACGACCGTTTAGAAGATGGCAACCGCCAAAATACTCTGACCTGTGCCAGGTTGGAGCAGCAAGTGATGTCATAGACAGGGCCTTTTGTACACCTGATAATGTTTTTATAAATGTATGTTTTAATGTAACTGTGAAGCACTTTGGGCAACAACGTTGCAATTAAATGTGCTATATAAATAAATAATAACAGTTACTCTGCCCACTCCAGTTGCAGACTACTGGTGGAGGCAAGAACACTTCACATAATTTCCCCAGAAATTGTAGCTTTTCTAGTTTTTATTAAGTGTTCTTGCATAGCAAAACCACTTATTGTTATCTCACATATATATTCTTATTCTTATTCTTATTCTTATTATAGCCAAATTTGCCACCCTAACGACTCCCACAGTTTTTACACTACATAGACAGTAATATACCAAAATGTGGGGATTGTTCCCGATTGGATTGCTATTACTTTGTGGAACGTTTTGCCGAATGGTTCACGGAATATCGTCGTTCTTGTGGCAAAATTGGTCCCATAGGAATGAATGGCAAAATGTTCAAAACTAGAGTGGGAGCTGGCAAAAGCTGAAAAATCAGGACATGATTTCTAAACTGCCACCACTCCCTCCTTTTCAAGCCCACCTACACAAATCTCATATCAAAACATTCAGCTATCCCTGCTGCCACTAAACATGTCCACAGCTAAGCCATAGTCCTGATCGTTTTCACAATATGACCATTTGTTTGCAACTCATGCCGTCCATTGACATTCATTGAAACTCCACTCCAGCCAGCTCAAATTTGAAGGACAATTTCTAAACTGCGATCGTGTCTTCATTTATAATATTTCAGAGACATACTATGCATCAACATGTAGGTCTGGGTCTTGTGATTCTCACAATATAAAGCTCTTCGCTGTCGGATTTATAGTTTTTAAAATACGACCGTTTGAAGATGGCAACCGCCAAAATACTCTGACCTGTGCCAGGTTGGAGCAGCAAGTGATGTCATAGACAGGGCCTTTTGTACACCTGCTACTGTTTTTATAAATGTATGTTTTAATGTAACTGTGAAGCACTTTGGGTAACAACGTTGCAATTATATGTGCTATATAAATAAATAATAACAGTTACTTCGCCCACTCCAGTTGTAGACTACTGGTGGAGGCAAGAACACTTCACACAATTTCCCCAGAAATTGTAGCTTTTCTAGTTTTAATAACAATATTAATAAACCAAGATGGCTAGAAATGGAGGAGGTTTAAGGCTTTTCCATTTATACTCAAAGAGGCTCTTTGGGTAGGCCTGGAAAAGAGAACTAGAACTACCAAGTCATTCTTTTCAACCTAAACCACGTTTAAAGCTTGGAACCTTATTTTTAGAAATAATAATCATGTTAGAGGTTTATATAGAGCAATGCCACTCACATTGCTGAAGGAATATGTGCCATCTTTAAATATAGATTTCTGGTATTCTTATTCCATAGCAATGTCATAATGTCTTTTGATAAATTAAAATTCAAGTACGGGTTACCGGACAAATCTAAATTTAATTGTTCAGCGATTGTTAACAATCTAAAATAATTAGGGAAAAAGATCAAGATAGGATCAGCGCTAGTAATACCACTAGGAAAGTATATAATAGTGTAAAGGCATCACACGTAAAAGGGGGAAATACCCTTCTATCCCCTGCAATAAATTAGAACATAAAAAACAAGAAAGAAAGGGCGCGCCTATTTGTGTTGAATGTATCACAAAGAGTACACACAGTAAAAATATGATAAGAAAGAAAATAAAAGATAAATAATATAATATATGGAAATATAAAATATATATAATATATATAATAATTAAAACGAGGTTTACAAATAGTAAAAATTTAATAAAAATGAAAGTCACGTGACGCGCAGCTAAATTACTTCTGCGTCACGTGACTATAGTGGAACGCATGCATTCCATTGCATTGGAACGCATGCGTATTGAGGGAATGCCGGCACTTTTTACTATTTGTAAACCTTGTTTTAATTATTAAATTATTACATTAGTATCATACAACTTTTAATTATATGTTCATTATAACTATTGTACTTTTTGATGAATTTAATGTGTCTTAAAGTTTTAATTATCATGATGTCATTTTGGCGGGAATTTTCAAATTCCAATACAATCAATGTATTCTATATAAGAAACTATGTCAGGTTTGTGTCTTTTGATCTTTCTACTTGAAGAAGCCTATTGTGGCGAAACGCGTCTAGAAAATTCATATTTTTATCTCATTTGTTTTATATATTGTAATAAAGGAATTTTGGCCCCAAAAATAAGTATTTGTTGTAGCCATATTCCTATTTTATATTTATTTTTATTTTTATTCTATAGCCTGACTGTTTGGATTCACTTCATTTTAAGGAACGCCAAAGAATCCCTAGGTGGGGATTATACCACCCATACGCTATTACCTGAGCAGTGATTTCTGCTCTGTATATTGTAAGTACATTTCATACTCTCTATTAACCATATTCCAGCTATTCAGTGAGCACTATATGTTTTATTCTTTTTATTTTCGGTTGGAACTCCTGGTAAATCATCACTCCATATATCCTTGAGTGGGGATCAATCCACTTCACGCGCTTTATACCAGAGCTGGATTTTAGATCTGGAAATTGTGAGTACATTATATGATTTTATACATATATTTATATATAAACTGACGTATTGCACTATTGGATCTTCTCTCCATTTCTCTCCACATATGGCTGACTGAAAACTCAAGTTTCCATTGGGAAGAACTCTTACTTTGGACTTGTAAAATAATTTTTTATATGTTTTATATGTTTTTTATATTTTTATATTTTCTTATATACTTAATATATTTTTTTATATATTATACATATTTTATTCTGTCCTTATATTATATATTTTATATTTCCATATATTATATTATTTATCTTTTATTTTCTTTCTTATCATATTTTTACTGTGTGTACTCTTTGTGATACATACAACACAAATAGGCGCGCCCTTTCTTTCTTGTTTTTTAAAGCTAAAATAATTATTCAGCATTCCAGAAACAGATAAAAATTCACACACTCAAAAGACACTCTAACTTTCAGCTCTGGAAAAGGTTTTACTGCATGGTGCAGGAAGAAAAGGCATAATTTCTCTATGTTATTCTGTTTATAATGTTAAATCTTCAGACAAGTGGAGGCATATGTTGTTGTTGGAGTTGGAGTTGGATACACAATACAGTTTGAAAGAATGGTTTGTTTTTTTTACTGCTCTTAAGGGAATATCGCACTGTACAGACCATTTTGAAAACCATTATAAGATTTTATATCGTTGGTACCTGGCTCTGTCTAGACTACATAACATGAATAATGTGTATTCAGACCGGTGTTGGAGGGATTGTGGAGGTACAGGAAACATGGCACACATATGGTGGTTTTGTCCAAAATTAGCCAGATATTGAAAAATAATTCATGATTTGATTATTAAAGCGGACAAGGATATAAGTATCTTGAAATCATAACTAGCACTTTTTCCCGGAGTCTGTTGCAAAAATTTACAAAATAATAATAGGCCACATCCTATTCGCAGCTACTTCCGGTTTATCTCGATACTGAAAGTCTAAAAATTTACCTACAGGTAAAGTAATTTTGACCTTGGTTTTGGATAGTAAAGTAAACTAGAAAAGCTACAATTTCTGGGGAAATTTTGTGAAGTGTTCTTGCCTCCACCAGTAGTCTACAACTGGAGTGGGCGGAGTAACTGTTATTATTTATTTATATAGCACATTTAATTGCAACGTTGTTGCCCAAAGTGATTCGCGGTTACATTAAAACATAAATTTATAAAAACATTAGCAGGTGTACAAAAGGCCCTGTCTATGACATCACTTGCTGCTCCAGCCTGGCACAGGTCAGAGTATTTTGGCGGTTGCCATCTTCAAACGGTCGTATTTTAAAAACTGTACTTCCTACAGCGAATAGCTTTATATTTATATTGTAAGAATCCCAAGACCTTGACCTTTATTTTGATGCATAGTATGTCTCTGAAGAATTAAAAATGAAGGCACCATCGCAGTTTAGAAATTGCCCTTCAAATGTGAGCTGGCTAGAGTGGAGTTTCAATGAATGTCAATGGACGGCGTGAGTTGCAAACAGATGGTCATAATGTAAAAACTATGAGGACTATGGCTTAGCGGTGGACGTTTTTAGTGGCAGCAAGGATAGCTGAACGTTTTGATATAAGATTTGTGTAGGTGGGCTTGCAAATGAGTTTAGAAATCATGTCCTGATTTTTCAGCTTTTGCCAGCTCCCACTCTAGTTTTGAACATTTTGCCATTCAATCTTATGGGACCAATTTCACCACAAGAACGACGATATTCCGTGAACCATTTGGCGAAACGTTCCACAAAGTAATAGCAATCCAATCGGGAACAATCCCCACGTTTTGGTATATTACTGTCTATGTAGTGTAAAAACTGTGGGAGGAGTTAGGGTGGTAAATTTGACTATAATAATTATAGTGGAGAGCTGGTATTTCACAGGTTAACTCCACTAAAGATCCCAGTGAGGCTCAGGAACAAGTAATAAAAATACCATAGAGTAATAATCCCAGCAAGCTAGGTAATTCACGAATATTCCCATACAGATCCCAATGACTGGACGACACACAGCATCAGGAGCAGAACTGACTTTGAATCCACACAACCTCCTTATAAAGCATTCTCCCATGCAAGGGAGGGATTCACCATAATTAGGACAGTAACCAATAATGTCACAGTTACCTCCCACACATCTCCTCCCCTCAGTGTGACACATAATCCCATTAAACATGCTGTAGTTTTCCTCGAGTTCTAGATGTACCCCAAAACATTTAGGTACAATGGGCCAAGTGGCACCCCCTGGTAGCCCTGATCTGGGTGACCAACATATCAAAAATTCACCCAGATCAGACCAGGGGTTCGGGAGTTAGGTGGAAGGGACAATTTGACCGACCGCACACGAGGTGGTAGCCGAAAAGGGTTCCATGTGTTTTGGCCCTGCGGTCGATCTCCGTTCGGAAGGTACAATACACATAAATACACGACATCCACTATTAACATTGTATTCGCTTGAATTCCCTTGTTCGGTACTTTTATCTCACCGAACCGGGGGCTGATTAGCCTTTCCGTTCAGGAGTTACGGAGCTCTGGAGGTCTCAGCGGTGTTCGGGTAATTGAGTGTCCGATTTGAGTTCCAGACACTCGACGACCATACACCGCTGAGGTTTTCGTGCGTAAGATGGCCGCCGCCACGTGTTCGTATGCCGAACGGCGGCCACCCAGATATATGCACAAAGTACCAATTAACCTGCGGTTAGAGAAGTGTGAAGCCTAATAAGGTGCACACTTCTCTCTGGGGTGGTCTACTAGTTCGGTAGTTTTCATTCGTATGGGATATGGCTGAAAACTACCGAACAATCATAAGAATACTACATACACTTTTAACTAAACACTCGAATTGCAGTTTTAACATAGTCTTTTAGGACAGCCGTAATACCATCCGCTACAATAATAATAATATATATGTAAGATAACATTAAGTGGTCTTGATATGCAAGAACACTTAATAATAATAATAATAATATTTATGTAAGATAACATTTAGTGGTCTTGCTATGCAAGAACACTTAATAACTAGAAAAGCTACAATTTCTGGGGAAATTGTGTGGTGTTATTTGCCTCCACCAGTAGTCAACAACTGGAGTGGGCGGAGTAACTGGATAGAGTGGCTTGAGTAACTGTTGTGTGGTTGGATTGGCTGGAGCAACTGTGGAAAGGTTGGAATGGGCAGAGTAACTGTGTGGAGTGTTTGGAGTGAGTAAAGATAATAAACATTACACTAACCAATTGATAAATTATCA
This sequence comes from Pelobates cultripes, assembly GCA_933207985.1. Taxonomy (NCBI): domain Eukaryota; kingdom Metazoa; phylum Chordata; class Amphibia; order Anura; family Pelobatidae; genus Pelobates; species Pelobates cultripes. The sequence goes on along the minus strand of OW240920.1, from coordinate 112,392,003 downwards.
CATTTAAAAAGTGCACATGGCAAGCTTGATAGAGTGAGAAATGCATTTCAACTTTTATTTATTTATATAGCACATTTAATTGCAACATTGTTGCCCAAAGTGCTTCACAGTTACATTAAAACATACATTTATAAAAACATTAGCAGGTGTACAAAAGGCCCTGTCTATGACATCACTTGCTGCGCCATCCTGGCACAGGTCAGAGTATTTTGGCGGTTGCCATCTTCAAACGGTCGTATTTTAAAAACTATACATCCTACAGCGAAGAGCTTTATATTGTGAGAATCACAAGACCTAGACCTATATCCTGATGCATAGTTTGTCTCTGAAGTATTAAAAATGAAGGCACAGTCGCAGTTTAGAAATTGCCCTTCAAATTTGAGCTGGCTAGAGTGAAGTTTCCATGAAGGTCAATGGACAGCATGAGTTGCAAACAAATGGTCATATTGTGAAAACTATCAGGACTACGGCTTAGCCGTTTACATGTTTAGTGGCAGCAGGGATAGCTGAACGTTTTGATATAAGATTTGTGTAGGTGGGCCTGAAAATGAGGGAGTGGTGGCAGTTTAGAAATCATGTCCTGATTTTTCAGCTTTTGCCAGCTCCCACTCTAGCTTTGCATTCATTCCTATGGGACAAATTCGCCACAAGAACGACGATATTCCGTGAACCATTCAACGTTCCACAAAGTAATAGCAATCCGATCGGGAACAATCTGCACGTTTTGGTAAATTTTTGTCTATGTAGTGTAAAAACTGTGGGAGGAGTTAGGGTGGCAAATTTTGCTATAATAAGAATAAGAATAACTAGAAAAGCTACAATTTCTGGGGAAATTGTGTGAAGTGTTCTTGCCTCCACCAGTAGTCTACAACTGGAGTGGAAGACGTAACTGTTATTTATATAGCACATTTAATGCTAACGTTGTTGCACAGTTACATTAAACCATACATTTATAAAAACATTAGCAGGTGTTCAAAAGGCCCTGTCTATGACATCACTTGCTGCTGCAGCCTTGACACAAGTCAGAGTATTTTGTGGTTGCCATCTTCAAACGGTCGTATTTTAAAAACTATAAATCCTACAGCGAAGAGCTTTATATTGTGAGAATCACAAGATCCAGACCTACATTTTGATGCATAGTATGTCTCTGAAGTATTAAAAATGAAGGCACAGTCGCAGTTTAGAAATTGCACTTCAAATTTGAGCTTTGTAGAGTGAAGTTTCAATGAATGTCAATGGACGGCGTTAGTTGCAAACAAATGGTGTCAGGACTATGGCTTATGACGTGTTTAGTGGCAGCAGGGATAGCTACGCTTTGATATAAGATTTGTGGCCTGAAAATAAGGGAGTGGTGGCAGTTTAGAAATCATGTCCTGATTTTTCAGCTTTTGCCAGCTCCCACTCTAGCTTTGCCATTCATTCCTATGGGACAAATTGCGCCACAAGAACGACGATATTCCGTGAACCATTCGGCGAAACGTTCCACAAAGTAATAGCAATCCGATCGGGAACAATCTGCACGTTTTGGTAAATTTTTGTCTATGTAGTGTAAAACTGTGGGAGGAGTTAGGGTGGCAAATTTTGCTATAATAATAATAATAATAATATATATGTGAGATAACATTAAGTGGTCTTGCTATGCAAGAACACTTAATAATAATAATATATATGTGAGATAACATTAAGTGGTCTTGCTATGCAAGAACACTTAATAATAATATAATATATATGTGAGATAACATTAAGTGGTCTTGCTATGCAAGAACACTTAATAATATATATGTGAGATAACATTAAGTGGTCTTGCTATGCAAGAACACTTAATTAATTGCCTTCTAGAAAGAATACACATTTATTTGCAAACCTTCAACATATTTGGGATAAATGGGAAGAAGATATTAAAAAAACTTACTGCTTATACAATATATATTGTGTTAAGTTCAAAGCTGTATAACTGATGTTTTGTTCAATATGTCTACTACTATGGATGGATCCCCTTTCCTATTTCCAAGTTTCCCTTTCCTTCCCCAAATAGTATGTTGGACTATTCGTTATTGTTTGTAATGAAATACATTGTAAATTTAATAAAAAATATCCTAACCTCAACATCTGAGGAAATGCATTTAGGGGTAATTATTCCAGATGACTTAAAGGTCGGCAGACAATGTAATAGAGCAGCAGGAAATGCTAACAGAATGCTTGGTTGCATTGGGAGAGGTATTAGCAGTAGAAAGCGGGAAGTGCTCATACCATTGTATAGAACACTGGTGAGACCTTATTTGGAGTATTGTACGCAGTACTGGAGACCGTATCTCCAGAAGAATATTGATACTTTAACTTAACCGGTTCATGGATTACAGATTTTACTAAACTGGTTCATGGATTGCAGGATAAAACTTACAAGGAAAGGTTAAAGGATCTTAACATGTATAGCTTGGAGGAAAGACAAGACAGGGGGATATGATAGAAACATTTAAATTCATAAAGGGAATCAACACAGTAAAGGAAAACTACCACAACAAAGGACATAGTCTTAAATTAGAGGGGCAAAGGTTTAAATATACTAGTAGCAGGAAGTATTACCTCCTATAACCCTATGTAAAATGGCATCCTGGCATCAGGAACCTTGCAACCTTTCCGAAATCCCTTAAGAGCTTGCTGTATCACAAAATGTTTGGCCAAGTCATCCCATGAGCAAAGAAGCCCTGGGGGTCAAATTGCAGGAAGTCCCTGGGGAACCGTGTAAATTTGTGTTAAAACATAACCTTTATTGATATACATTGAATAAACAATAAAAAATTGTAGAATTCTAAAACAAAATTTCTTGAAATAGGAAAGTCGAAAAACCCATTGGACTACAGAGAACAATGAAATATGATCCGTTAAAGAAACAGCCCAGCAAGTAATGATACTCTGCATGAACAGGCAAAAGGTGAAACGTCACTTCCACATCCAGCCATAAGAGCATCATGCGTCATGAAGACTTTTCATCCGAGTACCTGCTTTAGCTCCCCTAAGGCCGACCCTACCTACAGCCTGGACATTTAATAGCAAGAAATGAAGTGGAAACCACTGTGAGCTACTACGGAATAAAAATATTTTATCCTATCTTGCATCAATCAAACCAGGTAATATTTGGAATATATTATACTAATGAATTATATTCAATTGCGTATTCTTGCAAGATACTGAGTGTTCAGCTAGAATGTCTCTTAAATAAACAGATATTATAACATTCACCTGAAGGAAAGCAGGAGGTCTAGCTAAAAACAAAATCAAAACATTGAAAATATAGAAAATATCATACACTACGCACTACACATATCTTTATAGTTTTTATTAATTTCAGAGACTACATTGAAGATTAAAGTCTTAGGTATTTTGCCAATCAATACACTTTGCACACTTAAAATGGTACGTTGTATTTTACATAATTGACTATAGCAGATATTGAACTTAACACATTAATGTTGTAAATATGATTAATCAGAAGAATTAGTCATGGTGTGTATAGCAGTCTTCTCTTCAGATTCCATGTGTAAAGGTCAGTTCACTTTGTCAGTTTTGGTTGGGAATGGATGCTGACCCACAGCAGCAGCTACAATATATAGGCGGCACTCATTATGTAAATAAACCACAACACACAACAATAAAAAAAAATGAGTATAATAGTTACTAGAACCCAAACAGATAATACAAATGCTGACTGATTCCTCTTCTGCAACTGTCACTAGTCTAATACTATCCTTACCTTTTTGTGTCATTTTACCCCACTCCGTCTAGCATGTCAGCTCATTGAGCAGGGCCCTCAACCCCTCTGTTCCTGTGTGTCCAACTTGTCTGGTTACAACTACATGTCTGTTCGTCCACCCATTGTAAAGCGCTGCCGAATTTGATGGTGCTATATAAATATCATTATAATAATAATAATAAAGGCAAAAAAAGAGAACAGAGAAACTAAAAATGAGAAAACTGGCAGGCTGCTTGGACTGAGATCTATAGGGAGCAAACGTAAAAAAACAAATCCAATGTACTAGCAACAGAAAACTGAATAGAGTAGACAAAATTGGGAGAATGTAATTACAAGGTAAGGCCACCTGGCAACAGTCAGATCTCTTCAGTCTTGGTGCAGTAGCATGCAACAGAAACACAGCAAGGCAGTGGCACTGTGAGGTATTGCACCAAACTGAAGAGATCAGAAATTTGGCATGAATACATGGAATCTTGAAAACTCCATTATCAATTGCCTTGGTGGTGGCAGCGTTATAAAACTGGAGTTAAATTTGTTTTTTAAATGATTTTCTATCATTATGTTGGTCTATTGCAGACAAATAGTATTTTTATTTTAACATTTTCACTGCAAGAAGAGCTAGTCAAGAGGATCTAATTTTCTTGCACACTTACCAAGCAAATTATTTTCTTTGTACAAAAAATGTTGTCCTTATCAAACATGGCAGCATTTACTTATGGGTTAGCTCATCCACTCACAGCAGAAAGGACAGGAAATAGAACTCTGAAATTAGTATAAACAGATCCACCCTCCCTATTAGGCAGTCTTATTTCCTGCCCTTCTCTCTGTTTGGAAGTACCCTGCTTAAGCAGGACTAGATTTTAATTTTATGCTTACCACATCAATATTTTTGTAGGCACGGCCAGGGTTCAGCATCAAATCCCTGAAGAACTAGCAAGAGAACATCTGTAAGAGTTGCCAGAATGGGTACCTTCTTTATTGACCAGGGTTCTGACCTTATTCTCTCCCTGAGAAGATGAAAGTGGTTCACTGGATACATGAGGACAAGCCAGGGCTAAGCCTCTTTCACTGAATACCCTGTAAACAGCACTTCAATAAGGTAACTACCTGGGTATGCCTTTTTTATGTATACTACCATATGAAGGATCTCTTTTATTCCTTAACACACTGGTGATGATGCATGGCATATGGGGTACATATGGGGATGAAAATCTATAGTTTAAATAGTTTAGGCTGTTAGTTGTTCCAATCCCCATTTGCCGCTGAAACACAGGCCTGCACCAGTTCAGGCCTGTACATTAGAAATTTAAAGACTAAGCCTTTTAGTTTCTCCCAGTTGCTTACATTGGGCTCCCTTCTTATAAATATGTCATATTTAGGAGGTTGGTAGTGAGCATTTATGTAAGTTTATACATGCAATGATACATTTTACAAAATAACACAAAATTTAATACAATATGAAAAAGTACTTAGCTTCATTCAGATGCAGCTTCCCAGGTGGTATTTCCCAATTTACTACCTTTCTTATACAACACAATATAAAACGATATTTGGGAATCAGCTAAGCATCTAAAAAGAAGAAAATATACCAAACATAGTGTACAGTTGCAAAATTAATATTCAATTGTATTACACTATATTTGGTTTATTTTCTTTTTTTTAGATGCTTAGCTGATTCCTAAATATAATTTTATATTGTATTTTACAAAATAATGCTGATAATAGATATCCTGGTTGTATATAGTCTACCTAAATTACACAGCCCTGAAGACCGAGAAGAGACTAAAACCCACGGTAAGAAAAAGCTTCCATGGAGTACTTATTGAAGTACACACTTGTATATGTCGTGGGTTTGCAAGCCTGACACAAAGTTCACACAGACACTTCCTATTAAAGCATGGTGCATAGATTGCTACTATCTGCGTATGTTTAGCACATAAGCATTTTTTCCAGAGAGTGGATCTTCTTATCTAAATTGGCATAGGAGATCAACATAAACTCTCTGTATGAACTGGGGTGAAAACACAGCCTCAGCATATGTGACTGATATTCTATCTGTATATGTGCTGGTGTGAAGCACAACATCATTGTGTGTCCACTACATGCTCTATCTGAGTTTCTTTGAGGGCACAGCCTCAGCATATGTATCTACTATTTGCTCTATGAATTTTAGTTGATGTCAACCGCATGGACCGCATGTCACTCCGACTTCGTACCTCCATAAAGCTCTCTTCCTAGCTTTCCTCTGGGACACAGGAGTGCTTCATCCCCTAGCTGCCACAGCTTGGCTGGACTCTCTCCATTGCTTCTCACCTTGGAACAGGGTCCTGGGTACAGCTTCAAGTAATTAAGCTCTCCTGCAGAGTGGTAGCTCCACCCCCTCACACAGCGACTGGGTCTGCAATCATTAGAGACACCAGCCGCTGCAGCTTTGATGATTTTAAGGGTTTGCAATTTAACCCTTAAAGTGCCATTTCATTTTAAACATGTGGGTTTGTCACACACACCCACGATCACATGCTTCCCTGCAGCCAATAAGAGAGTACCTTAGACTATATAAACCTTTTTTTCCATTTCTCTGTGCCCTGTCATGGTTTCCATTGTGGTTATCTAAGAACTTGTTTCTGGTATTGATTCTAGTGTATTTGACCTTGGCTTTCCTTCTGACTATCCGATCTCTGTATTCCTTGACCTTTGGCTTGGCTCCTGACTATTCTGACTTCTATATTCCTTGACCCTTGGTTTGTTCATTGTTTCCGTGATTTCTGCATCCTTGTCCATATCCTGTCTTGTGATTTTTTCTTTTATACGTTAAATCCGGTCATTCTATTGCCCGGTAATACGTCTTAGGGTTTTCTTTTATTTTTAGTTCTGCGTGTTGGGCATCAGCTATTCCTAACAATGTGCTGGTGTGGAGACATTGTCTGTATATAGCAGATGTACACTCTGTATGATGTACTGTTGAAACACATCCTCAGTATATGTGACGGATGTTATCTCTGTATATGAGGTGGTGTTTAAACACATTTAGTAGATAAGTATATTCTGTGTGCTGTGTTATTATACAACCATAATAATTACACAGCTTTAGTATAAGATCGGTGTATGAGCTGAAAAGTGTACAGCCCTTTTCCTCCAAAGCAAATGTACTTTGCACTGGATAAGTACTTATTAGAAAACTGTGGATTATCTACTTTAGTTTTCTAAATAAAGACGTTAAGAGAAACATGCTGCTTTTTTGCCTTTGCATTAGAATTCTCCTCCCACACATGTATTTCAGAATAAGTGTTAATACACTTTAGAGATTAACTTCAGGTTTTACTGAACCTGTCTGGGTATCTCTCTCACTGTAGAGAAGAAGTCCTGATTTCCAAAATGAAGGCTGGTAATTTTCGATAGCAGCGAATAGCCTATGCATATACATGAGATAAGTTGTTGCTAGAGTATTTCTATTGCCAGGTACTTCCTCTTCATTGACCAAGACGATGAATGTTTTTAAGTTTGGTGGCAGTGTTTAACTGTAGTATATATTGCTGACTGCAGGTTTACGTGGCTCAATAATGATTTTCTGACTAATAGCTGTATTTGAACTCTGTCCCTGTAATAAATTGTTTCTATGTTAAAGGGTGATTGAAATAAGTTTTTTATGTATATATCTTGGGTTAATGGCTTATCCTAATATATTTTTATATCACCCAAAAATAAAAATATGCAATCTGACGTTCTTTATAAAAAAATAATTTATTCTACTCATACATACGTCAAAACCTTTACAGGTGGTACAACTTAACAATGTTAGAGAAAGATCTTGACACACCTGAATAAGAGAGCCTGGTCCGTTGTCCACTGTTCATTTCTAGACAAAATTATGTCAGAACTTTCAAATAAAACTTTGGCTATATAAGGACCACCCAATCCCCAAACAAGATGCCATTTTGGTGGAGCCATACCTAACACCTAAAGTGATCAGCATGTATTTATCTCTCATTTTAGGATGAAAGAACCTTGTAGAATACTTCTAGATACTTTTTTTACTAAGCCTTACCTTTATCTATTATTTTGAATTTTTATCATGTTGATTACATGTTTGGTCACATGACTGTGATCTCATGCGACAGTTGTGATTACATTTTATACTCATGTTTAAACAGTGATGATCCATAGATCTGTAACATTTTGAGAAAGCCTGTCACTAAGGTGAAATGCATTAGTGTGTTATATAGTTACATAGTTACATAGCTGAGAAAAGACTTGCATCCATCAAGTTCAGCCTTCCTCACATATGTTTTTACTGTTGATCCAAAAGAAGGCAAAAAAACAAGTGTGAAGCGCTTCCAATTTTGCAACAAACTAGAAAAAAAACCTTCTTGACCTCAAAATGGCAGTCAGATATCTCCTTGGATCAAGCAACTATTCTTCCAGCCTAAATGCGTGACCTTGTGTCCTATGTATAGCCTTGTTTGTGAATAGATTTCCAGATAATGATTTGTACTGGCCTCAAATATATTTGTTAATCATATCTCCTCTCAGGGTGCCCGTTTTTCCAAACTAAAGAGATTGACATTTTTTAAACTTTCTTTGTAACTAAAATGCTTCATTCCTTTTATCAATTTTGTTGCTGATCTCATGATATCCTTCTTTAGAACAGGTGCCTAAAATTGCACAGCATATTCAAGGTGTGGTCTTACCAGTGATTTATAAAGAGGCAAAATTATATTTTCATCCCAAGATATTATGCCCCTATTTATACATGACAAAACCTTCCTGGCCTTAGCAACTGCAGATTGACATTGCCTATTGCTGCCTAATTTGTTGCCTATAACAATTCCCAAATCCTTCTCGTGTGTTGTTATCCCTAATTCACTACCATATAGGGTGTAAGTTGCTTGTGCATTTTTGACTCCAAAGTGCATAACTTTGCATTTCTCTACATTACATTTCATCTGCCATTTTAGTGCCCAGTCCCCCAATCTATCTAAATCCCTCTGCAGCAAAACAATATCCTGCTCACATTTTATTACTTTACAAAGTGTTGTGTCATCTGCAAACATTAAAACATTGCTTTTAATGTGTATTGCAAGTTTATTTATAAAGATTTTAAATAGAAGCAGTCCCAAAACAGAACCCTGAGGGACACCACTTACCACTTTTGTCCAGCTTGAAAATTTAGCATTAATGACAACTCGTTCTACTCTATCCTAAAGCCAATGTTCTACCCAAGAACAAGAATATTAATGAAGTTTAATGAAGTGGTCTGGCTGCCAGGTCCCTCTAGGATTAACCCTTTTTTTTTTATAAACATAGCAGTTTCAGAGAAACTGCTACGGTTATAATAGGGTTAATCCAGCCTCCAAATCCTCTAGTGGCTGTGTCATTGACAGCCGCTAGAGGCGCTTGCATGATTCTCACTGTGAAAATCACAGTGAGAAGACGCCTGCGTCCATAGGAAAGCATTGCAAATGCTTTCCTATGAGACCGGCTGAATGCGGGCAGCTCTTGCCGCGCATGCGCATTCAGCCGAAGAGGAGGATCGGAGGCAGAGAGGAGGAGGAGAGCCCCCTGCCCGGCGCTGGAAAAAAGGTAAGTTTAACCCCTTTCCTCTCCCCAAAGCCGGGCGGGAGGGGGACCCTGAGGGTGGGGGCACCCTCAGGGTACTATAGTGCCAGGAAAACGAGTATGTTTTCCTGGCACTATAGTGGTCCTTTAACCCCTTAAGGACACATGACATGTGTGACATGTCATGATTCCCTTTTATTCCAGAAGTTTGGTCCTTAAGGGGTTAAGCTCACAGGTCTATAATTTTCAGGCAAGGATTTTGAACCCTTTTTAAAGATAGGAATGACATCTGCCTTCCTCCAATTCTCCGGTACAATACCTGAAACAAAAGAATCTTGAAAGATTAAATACAGAGGTTCACTTATTTCACCAATTGGCTCCTTACATACTCATGGGTGAATACCATCAGGCCCTGGAGCATTACATTAATTTTCTTTAACTGCTGTAGCACCTTGTCTCGAGTCATCCAATCACATGTTATCTGCAAGTTTTTTTGCAGCAATCATTTGCATATCTCTTGCCATAGGATCCTCATTAATATATATTGAAGAAAAAATGTTATTTAAAATGTCTGCCTTTTCCTGGTCTTCAATAACTAACAGACCCATCTCTGTTTCCAGTGTACCCACACTTTCATTTTTGTTTTTTTAGAATTGATGTACTTGAAAAAACTTTTGGGGTTGGTTTTGCATTCTTTGGCTATCATTTTTTCATTTTCTAGTTTAGCCACTTTAACAGCCTTTTTGCAAGCATTATTGACTTCCTTACATCTTATATAGGATGCCTCTGATTTGTCTGATTTCAATTTTTTAAATGCTCTTTTCTTATTTTTAATCTCTTGTTGTACTTCTCTACTAAGCCACATTGGTTTAAATTTGTTTCTTTTATATGTATTACCCAATGGTACATACTGAGAAATGTACCTTTCTAATATTTGTTTGAAGAGTTTCCATTTATCCTCAGTGTTTTTTTCACTAAGGAGCTTATGCCAGCCGATATGTTGCAGAGCTGCCCTAGTCTTATTGAAATTGGCTTTTTTTAAATTATATATGTTTTAGTATACCCCACAAGCTTTTTCCTTTTTGAGTTTATTTAAAAAATTACCATATTGTGATCACTATTTCCCAAATGCTCCCCTACTTGAATATTGGTCAAAAGTTTAACATTGTTTGTTATAACGAGATCCAGTCAAGCATCCTTTCTAGTTGGTGCTTGTACAAATTGTGACATGAAGGTGTCTTTTAAAACATTAAAAAACCTGATTCCCCTTGCTGAAGTACTAGTCCCTCTATCCAAATTTATTCCCGGGTAATTAAAATCTCCAATGATTAATGTCTTACCCAGATTTGCAGCTTTCCCAATTTGCTCTAACAGCTGTTCTTCCTCATTAATATTTACATTGGGTGGTTTGCCCCAAGCAGATATGTACCCATAAAGCTTCCACATTTTCCTCGTCACACTCCACATGCCTAAGATTTGACTTTAACTCATGGTTGACATGCAAACATACCCCACCATCTTTCGTTTTTTTCCTATCCTTCCTAAATAACATGTACCCATCTAAGTTAACTGCCCAGTCATGTGTCTCATCCCACCATGTTTCTGTTATGCCTATTATATCATATTGTTTAGTGTAAGCTATTGCCTCTAGTTCCCCCATTTTGTTATATAGGCTCTTTGCCTTAGTAAGCATACTCTTTTTTAACGCATCTGAACACCAATGATTTGGGCATTACACTTACTAGTCATTTTAGTAAAACATCAGTTTACTTTTTAGATTTAAATATATATGTGGAAAAAAAATACACTCAAAACTTGCACTTTCTTCAAGAAAGTCGATGTTAACAGTTATATAGGTGAGAATAGTTGCCATTTCTTCCCTTGGCAATTGAACGCCCCCAAAGCGCAACTGCTGAGAATTAAGCGTAACTGTACAGATAATGGGAAATTTCAAAAACAATCTCTAAAAATAATTAAAGATTTTAAAGAGAAAGGACATCAAAATGAACTGTTAGAAAAAGCTTATGAAGAAGTTGGAAGAAAATATAGAAATGAATTAATTAAATATAAGGACAAAAAAAATCTGATTTGGAATACTAAAACTTGAATTTTATCTGTGATTTCAACTGTAATAGTAGTCATTTAAAGAAAATAATTAAAAGATACTGGCCAATCCTGAGGAGTGATCCTATTCTTCACTCCCTACTTCTTGAAAAACCTACCACCACATATAGGGGTGTACGCAATTTAAAAAGTAATTTAGTACAGAATCATATACCAACTAAAAAATATGTAAATACATTTTTTCAATGAGTCAAATGGCTTTATAGCTGCGGCTCATGTGGAGCATGCAGAAATACCAAAAGCCCAAAACAACTGATAAAATAATTTGATAAGAGTAAGCAGTTTAAAATCAAACAATTCATTACATGTCACTCTACGAAAGTTGTATATATGATTACCTGTCCGTGCGGATTATCATATAAAGGGAGAACAATTAGGACACTTAATACAAGGATTAAGGAACACATAAGAAATATTAAGACAGGTTTCGAAAAACATAGCGTTTCTTTGCATTTTAACCCCTTAAGGACACATGACATGTGTGACATGTCATGATTCCCTTTTATTCCAGATGTTTGGTCCTTAAGGGGTTAAGGATAAACATAATAGTGATCCCCACCTAATGTAATTTATGGGAATTCAGAAAATCTCTTTAAATTGGAGAGGAGGAGACTTGATTAAATATATAGGACAAACAGAGATGCAATGGATTTTCAACTTGAACACCATGCAACCATATGGACTTAATGATGACTTAGAATTATGTCATTTTTTTTAAGGGAATAATTCCAATTTTAAGTTTATTATTTATATTTTAAATGTTTCTATATATATATATATATATATATATATATTTTTTTTTTTTTTACAGATTAATTTTAATATTTAATAATATGTATAGAAAGTCGTCATTAATAATATACTACAATCACTCTTTGGGTGGTACACTGCGATATATATGGAAATTTTCCCCATAATATTTTTTTTACATTTGTCAATATATCTTTAAAATGACTATGGAAATATACAATACTTATGTTCCCCTTTTTTATACTCCTTTTATTAATGCTACATTATTTATGTTTTGCTTCTGTTAGTATGCCCTGTTGAGAGCATAATGTTTTAGGAATACACCTTATGTTATGAAGGACTATGAGCTGTCTGTGGACATTTCCATTTTCCAACACGCTGCCTGAAAAGAAGATGGCGTATGGAACCTCTGAAAATGGAACGGAGGTATGGATCAGTAACTATCATCACGCCCATCCCATAACCAAGTGAATGTTGGGAAAGAGAAGACTACAGCACCATGGAAGCTCCGGAAGGGGAGACGGATCTACAGCTACACAAATCCCGTAAGTGACGTCATACGCACAATCCGCAGTGCGTGATGACCTCACCAATTAGGGATATAATACGGACAGCTGGAACCTCACACTCCCGCCTGCATGAGGGCCCATAATTGGGTGTATCAGGGATGCCATATACCAATTAACTTTCCCCCACAGACTAGTTAAACTTGAACCGGCAGCATTTGACTTACCAATTGAGAAGGCTGAATTTGATCGGCAAAATGCGTCTTGGACTTCACACCACCAGCACTTAATTGTATATTTATATTGTTTTTATTTTGTAACAATAAATGTTTAGATTTTACTTCATTTTAAGCCTGGTGGATCATCAATGTTGCTGGAAAGAAGGGCTATGTCACCCTAATTTGACATACAAGTCTACATACTTAAAGCCCAGTTAAAGGCTCTATATATGGTGAGAAGCAACCTATATTTATATATTATTTTATTATATTGAGAATTTCTCTCTCATTTTTTATCTCCATTATTGAAGTTTTCACCTAATATGGACGTATAGGGTGTGTGTCACCTTAAGTACACAAAAGCGGAAGAGATCAGAGCGGTCCTTAAGAGGCTTTAAACCATGTGAGTGATTCCAATAAAGACACTATCCTCACCATTTATTCACAATATATTGCACTATATATTTTTTGTTCCATTTTAGGGATTTTTCAACATATATATTCTGTAAGAATCTTGGGGTAAGTATCTATGTATTTATAAAAAGATAATGGTTCAGCGCTAAATAATCTAAAAGAAACTAAAATAAAATGTAAAAGCAGCAACCTATAGGAATGAGGTCCCTCAATAAACCTCACATGGAATAGGATAAACAAAAATGGGTATATAGGTCGCGCTAAAGGGACAAGGAGGTGAAATAAATGAAATAAATAAAAGTGATAAAAAAGTCCCAAATAATAAATAAACCTGTGTTGTTCTTAGAAGAGTATACAGTCCAAATGGGTATCTGAATCTTCTTATGTTGAAGAAAATAATAAAAAAAAAAAAAGGAAGAACTCCAATAGTGTAGAATGTCGATAAAGTTTCCAGGTATGGGTCTATAAGTAGGTAAAAGACTCACCTTGGCGTGAGCAAAAAAACTTTGCTCAAGTATTCTTAGCGTTCAGTGGCGTCAATCCCCCACTGGTTGGATATAGGTGATGGGGTCCTGGGCAATTCCTCGGTATGTAAAAAGATGAGAGACGTATATAGTGCTCACTTAGGATTCTTGGAAATTGGCGTGCTTCAATCCAAATTGATGACCAGGTAATTCAAATTAAAATTATAAAATAAAAGGAATTAAAAGTATATAGGCAAAAAATAAGGGCCGATATTCCTTTATTAAAATATAATATATCAATATATAAAACAAACTTAATAATAGCCAAAACGCGTTTCACCACACAGGGCTTTATCAAATGGCATTTAAAAGAGAGAAAAACCTGGTACACAAGCTACTTTTATAAGCTAAAAAAATACAGATAGGCATTTGAATTTTGGCGCCAAAGTGACGTCACTCTTACAATATGCATAATTTAAAAACAATTTAAAAGTAAAACTTTAAAATATAAAGGCATTTTATAATGCAATATTAAGATATTTGTCAATTTAAAATAGTAAAACGAGCATTTTTTACAATGTTATGCACATATAGACATGATGTCACTGAGGAAAATATAATCGCAATTTATATATATACAAAAGTTAAAATTTAGGATGTAAGAACATAAGTGAAAAGAGTATAAAAATGTTTCTGGGCTTAAAATAGAAAAACGAGCGTTCTTAAAAATAGTAATCACGTGATTACTAGACGCGATCACGTGATCGGAGCTGGGCATTGTGGGAAATGTATGCCCAAAGTCGAGAGATCGGCGCATAAGTATTCCGCCTGTCTCTCGGCTTTGTGTACAGCAGAGGCATATAAGGGCTAGGTAACTAGCCCTTCATGCATACAGAGACCTAATAGGGGGAGGGAGAGGAGGAGAGAGGAAAAGGGAAGAGAGGCAAAAGAGGGGCTGTTGCAGGAAATATCCTGCATAAATCAGAAAAGGGAAAAAGAAGATAAAAAGAAAAATAAATAATAGAAATATATAAATAAAAAAAAAAAGGAATTATATATATGATATATGGAACAGAGGTCAAAAATAAAAATAAATAAAAATAAAAATAAAAATAAATATAAAAATAAAAATAAAAAAAGAGAAATAAAAATAAATAATAGAATATAAAAAAAAATATGTGAAAAAAATGTGTGAAAAAAAAGAGGTAAAAAGTGAATAAATGAGAAAGAAATAAATAATATGAAAAAATAATATTATAAAAAGTTAAAAAGGTCAAATTCTACATTTAATCCTTGGGGTGATAGGGTTTTTAATTGAAAAACCGAATTCATCTCTCTTTTTCCCAAAATATTTTTCATATCTCCTCCTCTCCATGGCATGGAAACTTTTTCTATCCCAGTAACTTTAAGAACACTTGGGTCTTTATTGTGCAATAAAAAGTGCTTGGACACTGAATGGTTGTCATATCCTTTTTTGATATTGCGGCAATGTTCTGCCAGTCTGATCTTTAAACACCTTGTTGTCATGCCAACATATTGAAAACCACATGGACATTCTAATAAATAAATAACATTTTTAGTATTGCATCCTATGAAGTCTTTGATCGGGTACATAGTTTTGGTAATGGTGGAAGAGAAATGAGTCGTTTTAGTATTGGTATTTGAATTTGTGGATCTGCATACAATGCATTTGTTACATTTTATGTATGTACATTATGTATCTACGTATTGACAAGCATTCCAAGACATCCTCAACATAAGAAGATTCAGATATCCATTTGGACTGTATACTCATCTATGTATTTATATCTAAAAATCACTTGCTTCTAAATTCATACATTTGTCCCTCTTTTATATTCTAATGTTCCTCTTTTCTAGGAGCTTAATTGTGTATGTGTTTTTCATTGTATAACAGAGCTCCATAACAATATAACTCATAATACTATGTCTTTAAACTATAATAAATGTGCTTACCAAATTAGTTTATGTAAATTATAAAACACTGCCTGGCCAAAAAAAGTCACCACCTGGATCTAACTAAGCAAATAGGTAAGATCCTCCTATTGGATAGATACTACATGGGTGATTAAATTTCAGCTATCAACAAGTTATGTAACCCTGTCGAAAGACACATCCCGTGGTTGTGGAAAAGATGTTAGTCTGTTTGAGAAGGGTCAAATCATTAGCATGCATCAAGCAGAGAAAACATCTATGGAGATTGCAGAAACTATTGGGTTAAGAACTGTCCATCGCATTATCAAAAACTGGAAGGATAGTGGGGAACCACCAGTGATGGGCGCATCAGGGTAAAAAGAGAGGCAAATGAAGTGATGCACCCATCATGCCTAGTACCTTCTCTACAAGCCTGTGGGGGTAGTGCTATAATCTGGGGTTGCTAAAGTTGGTCAGGTCTAAGTTAACCAACATTATGTGCCCAAAATAAGAGGTCAGCTGACTACCTGAATCAGGGCCGGTACAAGGATTTCTGCCGCCCAAGGCAAAAATCCATTTTGCTGCCCCCTATTTCACTCTATCACTGACAGACACACACTGGCAGACAAACTCACTCACTGAAAGACACACACAGAAACTCACTAACTGACAGATATATACAGAAACTCACTGACAGACATACACTCACTCACTGACAGACACACACACACACACACTGAAAGTCAAACACTCACACAGTCACTGACAGACACACACACACACACACAGGCAGACACTCACTAACAGACATACACTCACTCACTTAGCCATATGTAGATAGTGGAAGTGCACTCAACCCTTCGTCATGGAATTCAGGGTGCTCTAATGGACAAGTCCCAGTACCAGGAAGGATCAAACATGGAATTATGAATATAGAAAATAATCCAGGCACTCCAACGAATTCCAAAGCAAAGGCAATTTTATTAGAACCAAGAACCAAAAGGCAACGTTTCGACCCCTTAGGGCCTTTGTCAAGCTACTGAAGCACGTACAACACAGACAATATATAGGTGTATGTAGCAATTAACAAGTGAAAAAAAACATGATATAATTATTAGTTAATAACATCATGAATCGATAATAGTAAAAACATTATCAAAACACAATTGTCTCTCCAATCATCATCTCACATATTACAGGTGTCAGAAAACACAGGATAACTCAGCCAATAAGACCTCAATTCATTAATCATTTAATTTAATTATTTTATTATAAACAAGTTGTTCCAAATAAACTCTAATAAAATAAGGCAATTTAAACACAATTAAAAGCACCAAAGCAAAGCTGGGCACTTACATTTCCGGGTATAATCATGTGGATTAAATCATGTGACCATGTCTAACGTATCAGACGTAACTAACAGCGCTGGTCACCTGATCGGGCTCAGCCGAATCCCCATGGCGCAATGATGCGCACGCGCAACGAGACATAGCCCTAACGCACATGCGCCACATTGTGCATGCGCAATACGGAACACCTCAAAAAAGGAAAAGAACAGAGACACATATATAATGCGCATGCGCAACACAGCGCAACCGCAACAAATACATTGGTTAAACCGAAAAGATTTTAAGTTAATATTTACCCAGTGTCTCATAAAGAGATACAGGTTATGGAGTACTTTTAGATATATAATATTCATTTTGTTGTTAAATAAATTACAAAGAGGCTAATTTAAATCCTGTTTTGACATAACAAACTCAATATCAATTTAATTGACACTAACTTTGTCATTAAACAAATTACAAAACGGCTGATTTAAATCCTGTTCCAACATGACAACCCCAATAGTGGATAATGTATTAAGTACAAAGTTCACTATGAATAGTTACACACAGTAAACTTATTATTAATATACAATAGCATATCCCTATCAATTCATTCACTGACACAGATTTAGACACCCAGCCTCCTTACCTCCCTGGGGTCCAGTGTGGGGCAGCTCCTCACCTATGAATTGATAGGGATATGCTATTGTAAATTAATAATAAGTTTACTGTGTGTAACTATTCATAATGAGCTTTGTATGTAGCGAAGAGGCAGTATAATCCACGATACCTCCGCTGGGTAACAGGAACAACAAAGGATAATCCAGGGAATCAGCATACAATAATCCAAACAGCACTGTAGTAACCCTTCCTTCCCAAGAACTAGACGACACATTGAGTCAACTGAGGTCTTTTAATTCAGCTCCACAATTTATACAAGTCCCCATGCAAGGGGTTTCCTGAGTCCCCTCCCAGGGGCATTCCCAGAGGGGACTACATGGGGGACTTACAATACAGGACATTTCTCCCATCAGGCACTGCTGCACGAGAGGGATCCTCCCACTGGAATATACTGTTAAGTGGATTATCCCTCCGTGCAGCAGAACTCACAATTCATATTAAATTCAATAACTTCATGAATATCTGGGTTATTTAAACGAATGGACGTTCGGTAGATAGCTGGGGTCTGAGCGCATCATTCGTGAGATTACCGCTCAGATCCCAGCTAAAACAACCGAACGCCGCACGAAAAACACATTCACTAACACATAGCCTGAAAACACCGATTACAGATAAGGGAATAAAATACCGAATGTCCCTGACCTCCGGAACGGTCTGGAGGCTCAGCGCTGTTCGCGCCGTTGAGTAGCCGTTTTTAGTACCACGCGATCGACGACCAAACACCGCTGAGGGAACAAAGGATCCAAGATGGCCGACCGCCGCATGGTCAGTAGTCGAACGGCGGCCACCCAGGAGAGCCTCTAATTACCGATTGCAACATTGTTGCAATCGGGTTAATAGGCGCCACACGCCTCTAAGTGTGTGGGCTATTAAAGGATATTTTGTTCGGTTCCCTAACGGCCCGCAAAGGTGCCGTTCGTGAAACGAAGGGGAATCAGCTATCTGTGTTTGGCAGATAGCCCAGGCAGGCAATACATCATTAACATTGCATTACAATACATGCTGGAACACACAATAGGAACCCCATACCGGCAACCCTTAAAGAGACAGTACAGAAATAACGTCCAAGTGGCTAGGTTTGCCACAATGCTCCCCCAGAACCAAGCTGGCATACACAGTCTGATCCCAACGGATCGGCTTGGGGATGTCCGGAGGAGTACTCACGGATCACGGCTCCAAGTCTGTTTGTCTAGACAACCCGTCGGCGTTGACATTTTGCTTCCCAGGGTGGTAGTGGATTGTAAAGTCAAAAGGCTGCAGTGCCAAACTCCAGTGCAGCAGCCTGGCATTGTCTCCTGACACCCAGTTCAGCCACACCAACGGGTTGTGATCCGTGAGTAAGGTAAAGGGTTGTCCGTATAAGTAGGTTTTTGAGGGCCCACACCACAGCCAGGCATTCTTTTTCAATGGCGGCGTAGCTTACTTCCCTGGGTAACAGTTTTTGGCTTAGATAAGCTACGGGGTGCTCGCCACCATCGGGTCCAACTTGGCTCAGTAGTGCTCCCAATCCAAACATAGAAGCGTCTGTGTGGACGAGAAAACGTTTAGTTGGATCAGGAGCAGAAAGTACAGGTGAATTAACAAGTGCCGTCTTGAGCTGTTGAAACGCCTGCTCACACTCTGGGACCCAGACTACTAGCTTAGGGAGATTCTTATGGGTCAGGTCTGTGAGGGTTTTGGCAAGGGTGCTATAGTTGGCCACAAATTTCCGGTAGTACCCTGCGGTCCCTAAAAAGGCGAGCACTTGGGTCTTGGTGCGAGGGGTAGGCCATTGGGCGACTGCCTCTATTTTAGCGGGTTCGGGTTTCTGTTGCCCACTCCCTACCCGGTGCCCTAGGTACTGTACTTCCGCCATACCGATATGGCATTTGCTGGGCTTTAGGGTCAGTCCGGCCTCTTGGATTCGGTCTAGAATGGCTCCTATGTGGACCAGATGTTCGTGCCAGGAGTGGCTGAATATGGTGATATCATCTAGATACGCGCAGGCATACTCCTGGAACCCATCTAATAACCTGTCTACCATTCTCTGAAAGGTAGCTGGGGCGTTTTTCATCCCGAATGGCATGACCTTAATGACTGATACAGGCCAAACGGGGTGACAAAGGCCGACTTAGGAATGGCGTCCTCCGCTAACGGAATCTGCCAGTACCCTTTGCACAGGTCTATTGTGGTTAGGTACTGGCCCCTGGCCATTTTGTCGAGGAGCTCGTCTATCCGGGGCATGGGATACGCATCGGAGGTCGTTTTATCGTTGAGCCGCCGGTAGTATACGCAGAAATGGGTTGTCCCGTCCCGTTTCGGCACCAGTACTACCGGTGAGGCCCAGGGGCTGTCCGAGTGCTCTATCACTCCTAACTGAAGCATCTCCTCAATTTCCTTGCGCATATTTTCTTTGACTGCTTCTGGGGTGCGATATGGGGGTTGGCGCAGGGGAGTCTGGTCTAAAGTTTCTACCTTATGGGTAGCCAACGGGGTATAGCCTGGTAAATTGGAAAACGTGGCCTTCTTTTCCTGAAGCAACCTTTGTACCTGAGCCCATTCTTGGGCATTTAACCATTCTCCTAACTGTACCTCTCCCAGATCTCCGCTCTGGCCCTCTTGGTCTAGGAGATCGGGTAGGGGTAGGTTGTCAAAATCTTCCGTGGCAGGGGCACAGATTGCGGTGACCTCCTCAGTGCGTTCGTGATACGGCTTGAGCATGTTCACATGGAGCATGCGTTTGCCTCCCGTGCCTGTAACCGGGCCGATCACATAGGTGGTGTCACAGATCTGTTCTACCTCCTTGTATTGGCCCTGCCAGGAAGCCTGCAGCTTATCTTTGTGGACTGGTCGCAAGATTAGTACTTTTTGCCCCACCTGGAAGCTGCGGTCCCTGGCTCCCTTATCATACCATCTGCGCTGTCGTTGCTGCGCTACCTGGAGATTGTCTTGGACGGTCTGGGTCAGCCTCTCCAGGCGTTCTCTGAACTTGAGCACATATGGTAAGATAGGGGTGCCATTAATGGTTTCGTCTCCCTCCCAGTGTTCCCGTATCAAGTCAAGAGGTCCCCTCACTCTCCTCCCGAATAATAATTCGAACGGAGAGAATCCGGTGGATTCTTGCGGCACTTCTCGATACGCGAACAGCAGGTGGGGTAAAAACCTCTCCCAGTCTTTTTGGGTGTCCATGAACGTGTGGATCATTTGTTTCAGGGTTCCGTTAAACCGTTCACAGAGCCCATTGGACTGGGGGTGATATGGGGAGTTCAGGATTTACTGTATCCCACATATCTTCCAGAGCTGATGGCTTACTTCAGCAGTAAACTGTGTGCCTCTATCGGAGATAATCTCCCGGGGAAATCCTACCCGGGTGAATATTCTCATCTGGGCCTCGGCTACCGTTTCTGATTGTACGTTAGTTAATGCCACTGCCTCGGGGTATCTGGTGGCGTAATCCACCACGGTCAAGACATATTTCGTGCCGGAGGGGCTTGGTTTTGCGAGGGGTCCTATGATGTCTACTGCCACCCTACTGAAGGGTTCCTCAATGATGGGCAGAGACCGTAGTCGGGCTTTGTATCTGTCCCCTCTCTTGCCTACCCTTTGGCAGGTATCACAGGTCTGGCAATATCGCCTAACATCCTGGGAAATACCAGGTCAAAATAAATTTTGGGTCAGCCTGTGCTTGGTACGACTGATGCCTAGGTGTCCAGACAGGGGGATATCATGGGCTATGCGTAACAACTCTAACCTATATTTCCGAGGCACTATTAGCTGTTTAATGGGTAAAGGTATTGACCCGGACACTACCTTCTCTGCGTGCCGGTATAGTAGTCCTTTGCCCCAGATATAGCTTTCCCCCTCTAACCCTGCTTGATCTTTATCAATGCAGTCTTTATACACCTGTAACGAGGGATCTAGGGCCACTTCTGACCCAAACTCTATGGAATTGGCCCATGGCATGGCAGTGGGTAGGGGAGGGTCATTGCTTACCTGAGCCTCAGAGTGATCGGATGGTGCTGTGGTGCGGGCCTGTTGTCGGGTCACAACCGGGTATGCTTCTTGTATGGTGGAACAAAAGCTGAAGTCAGCTCCTCCAAGTCGTTGCCCAAAATCACATCCGCTGGCAAGTCTTGCATCATCCCCACATATACATTCCCGTGCCCCGCTCCCCAATTCAAGTGCACCTTGGCCGTTGGTACTTCGTAAATGGCTCTGGTTGGTACGGGTTGATCTCTCCTATTGTTCTGGAACTCGTCTGCCATGTTAGCCGCTTCCTGCAGGGTGTGTGGCTTTCTGTCCCGGATCCAGTTTTGCAGATAGGCAGGGACGCCATTGAAGAATTGCTCCAGTACCATTAGCTGGAACAGACCCTCCAATGTATTAACTTGGGCGGCCTCCAGCCACCCCTTTGCAGCTCGTTGCAGCTGGTGTGCCCATTCCACATGGGTGTCTTTAGTGGGTTTCTTAATGTCCCGAAACTTCCTCCGGTACGCCTCTGAGGTGATGGCATACCGGGCTAGAATGGCCCGTTTCACTTCATTGTAGTCCCTACTATCCTCGTCTGGCACTGCCCGGTACGCTTCAGCGGCTCGCCCAGATAACCTCCCTGCTAGTAGGGGTACTCGGTCTGCATCGTTAATCTCATGCAGCAAACACAGTCTCTCAAAGTCCTGTAAATAGTCGTCAACGCCACTGTCCGCCTCCACATAGCTTTTAAAGGCTTGATATGGGATTTTGGCTTTCCCTGGGAAAATATTGACTGGCGTTGCGGCTCTTTCTCCGGCTTGCTGGTTCCCTTGCGTTCTCTTAGACATGATTTACTCCTGTATATCACCGAAAAGCCTGTCAACCATCTCTGCAGATGGGGGTTCAGGGAATAAAGCCATTCGTGCTCGGAATTCGGCTGTAAATTCGTGGGTTTCTCCCTCCATTTGAGGTGCTGCAGCAGCTGCGGCTCTGTCTCCTTCCATGAGCTCTGTAATTAGGACAGCCTTTGCCTTGTTACTGGCGATTGCTCCTCTTGCTTCCAGCAGCTCCTTTAATGTGCTCCGTTTTAGCAGGGCGTAATTTGTTCCCATTCACCGGCTGTTCGTGAGGTTTATTCGAATGAGCTAATTCCCGAATGGCTGCTCCTTGATTCGCTTTAAATTCTGCCGAACGTTGCTTTGCTGTGTAAATTCAATCCCACCGTTGCCACCAATTGTAGCGAAGAGGCAGTTTAATCCACGATATCTCCGCTGGGTAACAGGAACAACAAAGGATAATCCAGGGAATCAGCATACAATAATCCAAACAGCACTGTAGTAACCCTTCCTTCCCAAGAACTAGACGACACATAGGTTGGGAATCAACTGAGGTCTTTTAATTCAGCTCCACAATTTATACAAGTCCCCATGCAAGGGGTTTCCTGAGTCCCCTCCCAGGGGCATTCCCAGAGGGGACTACATGGGGGACTTACAATACAGGACATTTCTCCCATCAGGCACTGCTGCACGAGAGGGATCCTCCCACTGGAATGTACCGTTAAGTGGATTATCCCTCCGTGCAGCAGAACTCACAATTCATATTAAATTCAATAACTTCATGAATATCTGGTTTATTTAAACGAATGGACGTTCGGTAGATAGCTGGGGTCTGAGTGCATCATTCGTGAGATTACCGCTCAGATCCCAGCTAAAACAACTGAAAGCCGCACGAAAAACACATTCACTAACACATAGCCTGAAAACACCGATTACGGATAAGGGAATAAAATATCGAATGTCCCGGACCTCCCGAACGGTCTGGAGGCTCAGCGGTGTTCGCGCCGTCGAGTAGCCGTTTTTAGTACCACGCTCTCGACTACCAAACACCGCTGAGGTAACAAAGGATCCAAGATGGCCGACCGCCGCATGATCGTTAGTCGAACGGCGGCCACCCAGGAGAGCCTCCCAGGAGAGCCCAGGAGAGCCCATTGTTGCAATCGGTTAATAGGCGCCACACGCCTCTAAGTGTGTGGGCTATTAAAGGATATTTTGTTCGGTTCCCGAACGGCCCGCAAAGGTGCTGTTCGTGAAACGAAGGGGAATCAGCTATCTGCGTTCGGCAGATAGCCCAGGCAGGCAATACATCATTAACATTACATTACAATACATGCTGGAACACACAATAGGAACCCCATACCGGCAACCCTTAAAGAGACAGTACAGAAATAATGTCCAAGTGGCTAGGTTTGCCACATTGTACTTTATACATTATCCACTATTGGGGTTGTCATGAATGATAGGGATATGCTATTGTCTATTAATAATAAGTTTACTGTGTGTAACTATTCATAATGAACTTTGTACTTTATACATTATCCACTATTGGGGTCGTCATGCTAGAACAGGATTTAAATCAGCCTTTTTGTAATTTGTTTAATGACAAAGTTAGTGTCAATTAAATTGACATTGAGTTTGTTATGTCAAAACAGGATTTAAATTAGCCTCTTTGTAATTTATTTAACAACAAAATGAATATTATATATCTAAAAGTACTCCATAACCTGTATCTCTTTATGAGACACTGGGTAAATATTAACTTAAAATCTTTTCGGTTTAACCGATGTATTTGTTGCGGTTGCGCGGTGTTGCGCATGCGCATTATATATGTGTCTCTGTTCTTTTTCTTTTTTGAGGTGTTCCGTATTTCGCATTCACAATGTAGCGCATGCACGTTATGGCTTTGTCTCGTTGTGCGCGCGCATCATTGCGCCATGGTGATTCGGCTGAGCCCGATCAGGTGACCGGCGCTGTTGGTTGCGTCTGATACGTTAGACATGGTCACATGATTGAATCCACATGATTATACCCAGAAATGTAAGTACTCAGCTTTGCTTTGGTGCTTTTAATTGTGTTTAAATTGCCTTATTTTATTAGAGGTTATTTGGAACAACTTGTTTATAATTAAATAATTAAATTAAATGATTAACGAATTGAGGTCTTATTGGGTGAGTTATCCTGTGTTTTCTGACACCCCTAATATGTGAGATGATGAATGGAGAGACAATTATGTTTTGATAATGTTTTTACTATTATTGATTGATGATGTTATTAACTAATAATTATATCACATGTTTTTTCACTTGTTAATTGCTACATCCACCTATATATTGTCTGTGTTGTACGTGCTTCAGTAGCTTGACCAAGGCCCTAAGGGGTCGAAACGTTGCCTTTTGGTTCCTGGTTCTAATAAAATTGCCTTTGCTTCAAAATTCGTTGGAGTGTCTGGATTATTTTCTATATTCAGAATACACTCACTCACTGACAGACATACACAGACAGACACACACTCACTGACAGACACACACTCACTGACAGACACACACACACACAGGCAGACACTCACTGATATACATACACTCACTCACTGACAGACACACACAGACAGACACCGATATACATACACTCACTCACTGACAGACACACATACAGCAAGACACATTCACACACTCACTAACGGACTCACACAGACAGACACTTACTGATATACATACACTCGCTCACTGACAGACACACACACATACACACTGACAGTCAAACACTCACTCACACACTCAATGACAGACACTCACACAGGCAGATACTCACTGACATACATACACTCACTCACTGATAGTCAAACACTCACACACTCACTGACACAGATTTAGACACCCAGCCTCCTTACCTCCCTGGGGTCCAGTGTGGGGCAGCTCCTCACTCCTCCAGTGTGCTGTCTAGTATGCCGGGGCCAGAATGACATTATATTCCGGCTCCAGGCATCACAGAGGGCGTGTGAGGGAGGAGTGGGAAGCTGCAAGAAGAGGCTCCCTCGGTGCCCACACTGCTGTATGCCTGCCTCCTCTCCTCTACCTTCATTCAGTGGCAGAGCAGGCACCTCCCATCAGGGTAAGCAGGTGGCTACTCTGCCATACTGAAAAACGGACCATATGGCTCTTCCGGGCGCCCCCATTTTCGGGCACCTGGAGGATCGGCCCGGCGCTGAGGTGGGGCGGCTCCAAAACCACTTGCCCAGCACAGCAGCTCAGGACAGGGGGAGCTCACCAGGAAATATCCCGGTGGGTGCCCTCAGCAGTTTGGCGCCCTAGGCGAATGCCTAGTTCGCCTAACGGTGGCACCAGCCCTGACCTGAATATACTTGTAAGGAAACCTTGTATATCCTGCACCCATTTGGTAGTTTCCTCCCGAACGGCCGGAGTATCAGTGATTATAACTCGCCATTCGGTTAAATAAAGTAAGCGATTCCCATACAAAATAACAGCTTCTCAAGTAGATTCGCCCAGTAAAGCAGACAGATACACAAACATCAGCCGAAAGTCTAGATGAAGGCTGTAACAGAACTGAAGTTTAATGATGCCACACTGGCTTATGGAAGTCCCCGTGCAAGGGGACCTCCCACAGGAACATAAATCATACAGCCAATCATAAGCAAAGAAATACTTAAACACTCCCAGTACAAACATATTATCTCATCCTCTCTACCTGGAGATAATTAAGGTTGATAAAGTAATAACTTAATCATCACCAGGCAGAAAAATCATAATTTTACACAACTTTTAAAACGCACCCTAAAACATAAGGTATAATAAGTCATATCCCCTGATAGCCCTGATCTGGGTGACCAACATATCCAAAAATCACCCAGATCAGTTCAGAGGTTTTCGATTCCATGGAGGTCTTAGGTGACCGGCTACCCACGAGGCTCCTGCCCAAAACAGTTCCACAAGTTTTGGAGGTTTTGTCGGTCTAGTTCTAGCAGCGATTGCTCCCCTCATTCGCATGAACAAAGTCCAGCTGCCTTTGTTCGCGCAAACAAGATGGCCACCATTTTCTCAGCAATGTGGTGTTTGACCATACGACGCCATACCAACGGCGGCCGCACAGGGAGAGGGCTTAAATGATGGTTCGCTTTGAAGTTAAGGAGCCAGGGGGGTGGTCTCTGTTCGGTAGTTACAGCTACCGAATGAAAATAAAATAAAATAGCTGAAATAACTTTGCGATTTCTTCACAATACTGAATGACCAGTGTAACGGATCACCTGGCACCCCGATTGGGTACGTCCATTGATGGATGCTCCTAGTGCTTCCTGAGGGCTCCAAGCACTCCAGCCAACACCAAAACCACTGTAGACTCCTCCAGAGAGCAAGGCAGGAACAAGCTCTTACAAGAGCTTAGTAGTGATTTAGCAAGGTAGTATGACAAGCATAGCAATCCCTTGTAGCAGATTCCCCCAATAAGAGAAGGCACTACAAATTGAGGGTGAAGTAGAACTGTCTGTACTGGCACATACAGCCTATTTTATGCACATTCTACACACATAGTACTGCCCACAGGGTTTTGCAGAACAACCAATCAATACGTACAATACACTCAGACACTCCCACACAAAATCCTCCCCTCAGCCTGTGATATAATTACTGAACACAATGGTCTAACTTAATTATCACAGGCATGAAAATACAGTTTTACACAATATTCATAACTCTAAAAGTATATATCACATTCACATAAATCTTTCGGGTCTTTGCAGGGGAAAGTCAAGCATTTCAACATGCCATGGTAACAGGGCAGGAGGCTGGCAATCTTCTCCAATGCCCAGTGGCGAGGCTGGTTCTGCCACAACCAGTTTATTCCATCAATTGATTTTTTCTTCCCGGATGCCAGAATTCATCGGGCTCAAATTGTGAAAGAGTGGTTCAGGGAGCATGAGACATAATTTTCATACATTGATTGGCCACCACAGAGTCCAGACCTTAACCCCATTGAGAATCTTTGGGATGTGCTGGAGAAGGTTTTGAACAGTGGTCCAACTCCAAAATCATCAATACAAAATTAATGCAACTGTGGATGGAAATAAATCTTGTGACACTGCAGAAGCTTATCGAAACAATGCCACAGCGAATGCATGCCATAATCAAAGCTAAAGGCGGTTCAACAAAATATTAGAGAGTGTGACCTTTGTTTTTGGTGGCGACTTTTTTTTTTTTGGGCCAGGCAGTGTACATTGTACTTGTTCTAAATTACATTTTAGTTTTAACAATTAATAGTAAGTAACTTAAAATGTTTAAAAACATCCCCTGGACACACACACAGCCATCCAACTGAAATTAAAGTGTCCATCATTGTCACTTTGTCACATAATGATAACAGTTTACTACCAAATTAGGGACAGTCTACTAAACACAGCTGAAAGCCCAACATTTTAAAAAAGGGCTTTTCTTAATTTTGATCTTTCATCTGCTTAGTAGATATATCTCCAATATTGGTATCCTTATCTTGAATTGCCTTATTAATTAAGGATATCGAATAAGTGAGCTATCTATTAAACAACTTCCCCTAGTTTGGTACCCTTAAATATTGACAATCTCTCATTAGGATACCAAATTACAGATCTATCCACTAAGCAGTACTTTGTGACAAGAGCAGCTGGAAATTGGAAATGTTTTAATTAGACAAAAGTGACAAGTATAGTATATCAAGGTAACTTCTCTACAGAGAGATTTGGATAAATTGAGGAACTTGGCAGGTAGTTGCCAGATGAGACTTAATACAGATCAATGCAAAGTCTTGCATTTTTTAACAAGAATCCCACAAACCACATGTACATTATACATTTAAATGAGGTTAAGTTAGGGGTTAGTTAGCTATGTGGGTCTGCTGTTGCAACAGCTGGTACGGTGCTGCCATGTATAAAAAGGGGTATTGATTTACACACTTAAAGTAGAATTTTGTATCTTTATATATCAGTTGTAAGACCCCACCTTATTTAGTGCAATTTTGGGCACCAGGTTAAAGAAGAATATTGCAAAACTAGATCAAGTTCAGAGGCAAGCTATAAAATTAACAAGGGGATGGAAAGCATTTGTTTTCTTTAGAAAAAAAATTCACCTCAGAAGGAATATGACAGCACTTTACAAATATGTACAGGGTAAGTACAAACCGCTGTGTTCTATGCAACATACACGAGACTGGTAGACTGGATAAAAACTAGGTTAAATGATTTGTGGAGTTATTCACTAAAGTCCAAATGGATTAGGGACCCCAACTGCCAATGGGTGGGACCTGGAGCGGAGAAACCTAGTGTGAAGAATCATCCTCCCTGCATTTGGTACGTTTCCTCCCTGCTACTTTGTTCGTGGAATCCACTATCTTTTATTGTGGGTTGTTCGGTACTTTTATTCCTTAGAATCCCTTGTTTGGTAAAATAGCTATTTTACCGAACGAGGAACACCCTGGGTAGCAATTAGAACTTAGAATCCGTGTTATTACATGAAACTGCAAGCTAATTGAGTGCTCCTGGGTGGCCGCCATTTCGGGATACGAACACGTGGTGAGAACAATGCATGAAAATTAGTGAATTTTGACTGCAATGGCAATTCTGATATTTAGTAAAGCCAAATACGGACAGAATTCAGTTGGCCCAAGCGATCTGCAGTGATAACCTGGATGCATTCGGTGGCCAAATTAAAATTTGTGCTTTTGCATTTGAATCCTATGCATAGTATAGAATTTGGAAGAACCACAAAACACTAATATTAATAACATTTGGAACTAAATGCATTTGGCAGGATGCAGATTCACAAATTAGCATTCTCTTGTTTTTATGCAGCCAGCAGGCAATTATTTAAAACCCTCAGAAGTGTGCTAGTTAATTATGTGGTGACTGGTGAGCACTTGCTAGACAGCTGCCTTGTTAAAAAAGTAAAAAAATAAAATTAAATAAATTTAAACACATGTGGCTGAGTAAGACCCCCATATATGTATGCCCTCTTACTATAATAACAATAGGGGGACAATAAAACTAATACCTGTAAAAATTAAGCCCCAGAAAGGGCAAATTTAAATACATAATTTATGATGCATCTAATAACAATTAAAAAATCCAACTTGCAACAACAAAAAAATGAAAAAACAAAACAAAATAAACACTATGCAATACAATTAATCCATCATCGACCGCAACAGTTTAGCGCAGACTGAGTTCTCGTAGTGGAGAATGTCCTATTGTATGATTACCATATCCACCATGCTTTCAGGGATGCACCTAATTTTGTCATAGTTATCAAAATGCATGAAAAGAGTTGTCCTGCAGTATGTATAATGCATTTTCCTGATTATTATTCATGGCAGCAGTTACTCATGGGTTAGCTCCTCTCCTCACTGCAGAAAGGACAGGAAATAGAACTTTGAAACTGATATAAATAGATCCTCCCCCTTCCCATCAGGCAGTCTTTTTTTCCTGTCTTTCACAGCAGTTTGGAAAGAGTCTGCTTTTGCAGGCCTAGATTTTTCCTTTTATGCTCACCAGGCAATATTTTTTAGGCCCTGCCAGAGTTCAGCCTCTAAGCCCCAAAGACCCAGCAAAACGCACTAAGATGAAGTGGCTAGCCTGGGTACCCCCTTTAGTGACCGGGGTTCGAACCCAACCTCTCCCTGAAGGGATGAAAATGGTCCATTGCATGCCAGGGTTCAGCCTCTTATCCCTGAAGATCCAGCAACAGGCCAGCTTGGGTACCCCCTCAGGGAATGTATGTTAAATACTGCCTACATGAAGCCAGGCCAGGGTTCAGCCTCTTATTCCTGAAGACCCAGCAAACAGCATATCAATAAGAGTTGCCAGCCTGGGTTCCTACTTCAGCAAACAGGGGTCTGTCTTGTCTCTCTCGGAAGTGATGACAGTAGTCCACTGCATACTTGAGGCCAAGCCGAGTCTAAGCCTTTATCCCTGAAGACCCAGCAAACAGCACATGTGTAACAGTTGCCAGCCTGGGTACCTCTTTCAGCAATAAGGAGACTAACCTATCTCTCTCCCTGAGGGGATGACAATGGTCCACTGCATACATGAGGCCCAGCCGAGTCTAAGCCTTTATCCATGAAGACCCAGTAAACAGCACTTCCATAGGTGACTACCGGGGTATACCTATTCTATGTATTTCACCTTGTATGGTGATGATGAATGGCATATGGGGTACAAATGGAAGCCTATAGTTTAAACAGTTTAGGCTGTCAGTTGTTCAAACTCCATTTTGCTGCTGAAACACAGGCCTGCAACGCTTCAGGTAAGTGCATTAGTAATTTAGATTAAAACTAGTATAGGCACCTGGGTCTCTGTTCTTTCACTCCCTCCCAGCTGCTTCCTTCTAACAAATAGGTCACATTTAGGAGATTTGTGTGGTGAGCATTTAGGTAAGTTTGTACAAGGATGTTTGGTGCAAAAGAGTGCTGATAATGCAAGGAGGCATTGTGCAAAAGAGTGCTGATAATGCAATAAGACATTGTGAAAAAGAGTGCTAATAATGGATATCCTGGCTGTATAAAGTCTGCTGGGATTCCACAGTCCTGAAGACAGAGAAATATCCAAGGTAAGAGAACTTTCTTGAGTGTCTGATTGTAGTACACACATGTATATGGCAGGTTTTAAAAACCTAACTCTAAGTCCACACACACTTGTTTCTATCAAGGTAAGTGGCATTGATTGCTGTTATCTGTGCATTATCACAAATAAGCAGGCTTTTGCAGACAGTGGAAGAATATACTGCACAGGAGACCACTGGGCCCCAGTATCTGTACATGAACTGGTGATGGTACAGCATCGGTACATTTCCACTATATTCTCTAATGTATGAATTGGTATGAAGTCTCAGTGTGTGTCCAGTATATGCTCTATTTATGAGTTACTATGAGGACACGGCCTCAGTATATGTATCCAGTATATGCTCTATTCACAGCCTCAGTGTGTATATATATATATGTGTTAAGGCCGTTTGGCCTGTATTTGTGGGAGGGGCTTTAATTAATTCACTCCCCTATATAAGGTACAACCCTTACCTGACTCCACACCGTTCAAGGTCAGCAACTGAATGCACTTCCAGTTCATCCAGTCACCATTTTGGAATACTTCTGTGTCCCACAAGGTTTTCCATCACTGAACTGTGTCCAGGAATCCTTCTGCAGATTTCTTTTGGATCAGCTTCTTGCCTACTATCGCTGCAGATCGCGTCCTAGTGACTATCAAACAGTAAGTAGACCTAAACGTTACGCCAGGCAACAAGGCCCACGGCATCAAATACGGTTCAGGTCCTCACTTACTGTATGCGTTCGGCTATTTCTGCTCTTCAAATCTGTATACTGTATCCGTCTAGGTTCAGCTGTTCGGTTACACGGCATTTTCGTTAGACGTTCGGTACTTAATATGATGTGCTGCATATTTCTCCCATTCAATTACTTGCTTAAGCATTTTCGCATACATGTTTACGTTCGTGCGGTCAAACGCACGAACATGCTATACACTTAATGCAACTGATTCTCCTGTCACTTCCTGTTTGGGCGTTTCACATCGCACAAACAATATTCACAAATATAACTAACACTGCCGACCGAGCAGCCATTCGGCCATAGCATGACAAACCCTGCTAGACTTATGTTGTCCAGTTTGTGCGGATAAACGCACGAACGGACAGGTGTTGGGAATAAAGAATTAATGTATGTGTATAATACTTGCAGGACTCAAAGGGGGCTTATTGCTTAGTGTTACATTTTGAAAACTACACTCACGAATGGGTTAATAAATAGGTCCCAGTTACACATATGGGTATTCACATGGTTAAAGATTCCACACTGCCACCTTCAGGTCAGTGAGGATATTGCCATTATTGTAATATCACATTACTTTCCTGACCACCATACATAATCTCACAGATATATCATACTTTTTCCGAAGGGGTTTTATATACATTTTACTACATTTGCCTTTACTACTACATTTGCCTACCAACTACAAGGCGACATACAGAATTAAGGAGATCTTACAAACACCATCTCCTGACCTATACAGGTCAATACGAACAAAATTAAAGATAATATAATTATGTCACGTGTATATATTTTTCATACGGTTCATCTATTTAGTTACAGGTACTACTATTACCTATACGGATTACCAGGTTTCAATAACCTATACTACCAGGTATGTACACCTGCTTACAGTAGACCTATTCAAAATCCCCCACAGAACAGACAAGTACTGGCAATTAGGGTCATAGGGGCCAATAGTTAATTCCTCCTTTCTCTGCATTTATGCTTAGGATTAGTGGTCCCGCAAGGCCAACACCCCGCTTCAAACTCGGAAGCAAACACCCCTCGGGCCACACATGAGCTAGCCGCCTCGCACGTATCATAGAGAGGGCCTCACCTGTCACTCCCTTTCCTATTTTCTGGTTAAAGTCACCGAGAGGCCGACATCCTGCCACAACGTTCGGTGGCCACAACAATCCCGTCGCGCCAACCATAGATAGAGCCTCTCAAGCCGCTTGGCAACTAGCAGGGCCTCACCTGTCCCAAAAAAACAATAAGCATAATGGTTTCGCCTCACAGCATAGCTAGTAGCCAGTACTAAACTAATAAGTTCAAATAATAAGTCTATCTTTCATTTTATTTAAGTATGTCTCTTGAAGGTGATGAAGAGCTATCTCTTCATGGCACCCCAACTAGGGTCGAGATACCCTCTCGTAGAGGAGACATTGCCAGTCCGGCATCAATCAGATCCTGGATGATCCCACGTATCACCACCGAGTTAAGGAGGTGACAAATCCCCTACCCTGCCACAGCAAGGAAAGCGAAGCTATTCAAACTCCTTAACACTACAATCGATAACACAGAAGCAGGGGAAGGCCCCAGCAACACCAATTCAGGTGATATCCAGGCTATGCTGGCCTCACTCATGACCTCTATGGGCAAGGTCAAAGACAGACTGGCTAATCTCGAGGCGGTCACCACAGCCCTCACCAAGGCTGGTCTTTCTGATACTGTTTAACAGGCACCAACCGAACCACGGGCCACGGGTATGGTTATCTCCTCAGATTATCAGGATGTTGACCCTGCATAACTATCCCAGCCCACATTAAGAGGGACATCCTGGAAGGCAAAGACGTCAACCATCCCTACTAATTGCCTCCCAGGATGTGGTGGAGAACAAAACCTATATGTACGATGAAGTTTCTGTAGTGGTCAGATCCAA
Source organism: Pelobates cultripes (assembly GCA_933207985.1). Lineage (NCBI taxonomy): Eukaryota > Metazoa > Chordata > Amphibia > Anura > Pelobatidae > Pelobates > Pelobates cultripes. The sequence goes on along the minus strand of OW240920.1, from coordinate 112,358,259 downwards.
AGACGCAAGGTTAAATCGTAAACTGACCATACCAGAATTTGTGTTAGCCTTTGGTATTTTTAGAGATGTAATTTGTGAAGTGTACCCTAATAGAAGGGAATAATTTGATCACTATATGCACAAGCTGGTGGACCTGGGGAACAAATACGGTGTATCTGCTTTTTATGACTACCATAGGTCTTTTTCCACTAAGGTGTCTGGAGATCTCTCTCAGTATGGTACCCGTATCAACTGGAGCAGACTAGATACAGAGCTATTTTGTAGACACTTCGCAGGTCTCAAAACACCGGCTTGTGCATCCTGCTCTTCTACCACTCACACTACCAATTTTTGTTCTCATACGGCAGACGACCGTAATCAGTCATCTAGCACAAGCTACGGGGGTAGAACTGAGAGAACCACCAGAGACAAACTGGGTCGTCCCATAATTTTCTTTGGTAAATCACAAGTGTGCAATAATTTCACTGTGGGCACATGTAGCTTTAGTGCATGCAGGTTATTGCATATTTGTTCACATTGTTTCAGGGCACATGTGCATACCATGTGTCCAAATAAAATGTACCCTAAACCGTACCTAACATCTGTTAACATTCATGTCTTCCCAGTACTACTAACCAATCACCCTTCCAGACATATAGTAAATTTTCTCATATCTGGTTTCTCAGAGGGGTTTCATACAGGCATTATACATATGCCCACAGGCCAACTCGAATGTCCTAATTTACAATCAGCACAACAAACCCCAACAGCCATAGACACACTCTTAGCCCAAGAGCTGGCAGAGGGGTTCTTGTTCGGGCCATTCAAAACCCCACCTTTTACGGCATGGCGCACAAATTCCATAGGGATAGTCACAGGGAAAACTTCCCTCAAGCAAAGACTCATCATAGTCCTGTCGGCCCCTCATACCTCATCTACACCGAGTCTGAACACTCTTATTCCCTCCGAAGAGTTTTCCCTACAATATGCTATTACAGCCATTATGCAAGCAGGGATCGGAGTAAGCTAAGTAAGACAGACATTACCAATGCCTTTAAACTACTCCATCCCACACTATGGCACTTACATGGCATCAAATGGGCAGATAACTATTACTTTTTCTCCCGCTTAACCTTTGTGTCAAAAGGTAGCCCCAAAATCTTCGACACTTTTGCTGAAACACTTTGCTGGTTGTTACTTAATGTGTCTAGATGCCCCATAGTCATCCATTATCTGGATGATTTCTTACTGATTGAAGCAAACTCCTTTTCCCCAGGAGTCTCAATGCAACCATTAGTCTGTTTGACCACTTTGGAGTCCTGGTATCCAACAAGAAAACCGAAGGCGAAGATACAATTATTACATTTCTAGGTATACAACTAGACTCTGCCTCCATGCAAGCTAGTTTACCACAAGAGAAAATCACAAACATACTTAACAGCATTAAACATTACATTTTGCTGGGTAATTGCAACCACAAGGAACTCCAATCCCTCATAGGTTCTTTGAACTTTGCCATGCACATCATTCCTCAAGGGCGGGCTTTCATATCCAGACTTCTCTGTCTTTTTCCACATTTCAAACACGACAACTATAGACTATCCTTGGATGCACATGCCACGGCAGACCTATATATGTGGAAAGAATTCTTGACCACCTGGAGGGGTAAAAGCTTGTTCCTACCAGAGTTGACTGACACGTCTCCAACAATATGGTCAGATGCGGCGTCTACCACAGGTTTCGCAGCAGTATTTGGGAACAAATGGCTTTGGGGTAAGTGGCCTGAAGAAGTCTATGACTTAGAAGGCTTTTTTACAACCTCTGCTCTTTTTGAGATTTATCCCATTGTAGCAGCTGCCGTGGCGTGGGGACATTTATGGTCAGGCTTGTCAGTCCGTTGCCACACAGACAACCAAGCAACATGTCACATCATTAACAAAGGCCGTTCATCATCCCTAACAATTATGAGATTTCTCAGGAAGCTCACGTGGTTAGCAGCATGTCACAATTTTTACTTGATCTGCTTTTATATACCAGGCATTACTAACATAAAAGCTGACAGTCTGTCTCATTTCAACTTTCAGGCTTTTCAGCAAGCACTCCCGTCAGCAGCACTTACAGCCACAGCCACCCCTCCGTTCCAGCAGCTAACCATGGACTAGAACTAATCATGCAACACAGCAGGGATCTGTCCAAACTAGCACTATCATCCAACACTCACAAAGCATACAACAGAGCCTTCACACTTTTCACGATTCCTATCCGACCACGACATAATCCTTTCGTCATGACATCTATTATAGCCTTCGCTTCTTTTTGCCACCTTACATTACACTTATCTTACAACACAATCAAATTATATCTGACAGGCATTCAACATCATATGCTAACTCTACAACCCAATACACATACTTTCATGTCATATTTAGAGGTATTCAGAAATCCGTTCCTCCACCTCTTTCACAGAGATTACCTATAGATAACACACTTTTCCAGTCATTATCTGACAAATTAGACTCCAAACCTTTCCACTCTACTACCAACACAGTCATCAAAGCTGCCATGTACATAGCATTCTACGGGTTCCTCAGGCCAAGGGAATTCACTACTATCACCACCACTCAAAAAGACAGATGTCTTCTACGCACACACCTACGCAAACACATGGATCACTACATACTGTCTCTACCTCAGTCAAAAACAAGCCAACACGCACCTCCTGTGGAGGTCACTTATTTTCCTACACACAACAAATGGTGTCCAGTAACAGCACTGGATTCCTACCTTTCACTTACCCCATTAACACCATTGCTACACCTATTTTCACTCAAAGGCTCTGTACTCACTACTACGACTTTAATGCAATACATCAGATCTCTGTTAACCATGTTAGGTCTTAACCCTTCACTCTACTCAGGTCACTCCTTCCGCATAGGGGTGGCTTCCATAGCTTCCAGCGCAAACATACCGGTGCATATCATTAAATCATTAGGGCGGTGGAAGTCATCCGCCTACACAACCTACATACCAAAACCTACACAAGAATTAAGAAATGCTTTTAAAGAAATGTCTGGATAATTGTATATAATTGTTGACTGTATTAAATCTTCGGTTATTCAATTTTTGCCCTCTTTATTTACAGGCCTACCGTATCGTCGGTATCGGCACACCACAACCGTCTTTGCTTGTTTATTCTATCTTACGTTCTCACTTGAACTTAGTCCATATACGGCTAAATTGCCCCTTACACAAGTGTTAAGGCCGTTTGGCCTGTATTTGTGGGAGGGGGCTTAAATTAATTCACTCCCCTATATAAGGTACAACCCTTACCTGACTCCACACCGTTCAAGGTCAGCGTCTGAATGACCCTACCACCCACTCCTCTTTTACAACACTTTCTTTTTCAATTCTATCTTACTTTATTTCTTCTTGGTGGGCCGTCTTTATTTACAGGCCTACCGTATCGTCGGTATTGGCACACCACAACCGACTATGCTCGTTTATTCTATCTTATGTTCTCACTTGAACCTACTCCATATACGGCTAAATTGCCCCTTACACAAATATATATATATATATATATATACATATATATATATATATATATCCACTATATGCTCTATGTATGAGTTACTTTGAGGACACGGCCTCAGTATATGTACCCACTATATGCTCTTTGTATGAGTTACTATGAGGACTCAGCCTCAGTATATGTACCCACTATAGGCTCTATATATGGGTTACTATGAGGACACAGCCTCAGTATATGTATCCACTAGATGCTCTGTGTATGCGTTACTATAAGGACACAGCCTCAGTATTTATCCACTATATTGTCTATGTATGAGTTGATCGGGAGACTCTGCCTCAGCGTGTATTCTTTATATGCTCTGAGTTGCTGTGAAAACACAGCCTCAGTATATGTTCTCTACATGCTCTATATGTAAGGTGGTGTGGAGACATTGCTTCAGTGTATCTGTTCACTATATGCTTGATGTATTAGTGGAAACACAACATATGTGAATGATATAAGACACATCCTCTATGAGTCCACTCTAATACTGGTTCTATGTGTGGGTTGTGAGTCACAACCTCAGTATATGTGAGAGGTATAATATGTGCATGAAGTTTTGTTAAAACACAGCCTCAATTTATCTCACTTATATAATCTTAACATGTGTGCAGGCATAGTGTCTTGTATATAGCACAGGGAGGCTATGTATGATTACTATTTGAACAGACTCAGTATATGTAACTGATATATCTGGGCATAAGGTGCTGTTAGAAACATCCACAATGTATGTGATTCATATAATCTGTATACAGGTTGGTAGTATTAGATAACCCCAATTTATACACAGCATTGGTAGATTTAATATATACAAATGATCTAAAGTTTGTTTTGCCCTGAAATGTAACACTGCCCAATTCTAGCAAATACAAATGCACTGTTGTACTGGGTAAGTAACTAGTGCCTACTGTGGATTTTCTATTTCAGTTTTTTTTTTTTTTAAATGAAGTAGATAAGGAAACATACTGCTTTTGGCTTTGTATTAGATTCCCTCTCCCACAGGTATTTCAGGATAAGCAATTAACACATTTTACCACTTCAGATAGATTGCAGGTGTTACTGAGAGTGCCTCTCCCAGGAGAGAAGGAGACCTGTTTTTTCCAAAATGGAGCATGGTAATGTTTAACAGAATCAATGCTTTTTTTGTGTGCACACCTATGTAATTATACATGAGACAATTCTACAAAAGTTTTTCTATTGCCAGGTATCCTCTCCTCTCTGATCAAGATAGGGAATGTTTTTTCAATTTGGTGGCAATGTTTTACCTTCAGATATATGCCGATTACTGATGCACAGCTTAGTAGATCATACTGGTTGCCTGAGCACAAATTAGGCTATTAATTAATCTCATAAGTAGGTAACGCTGAAGCCATTACCTGATCTAAAAGCTGTTAATATTGGGTTTTTCTTTCGCCTGGTCATAACTTTTTATTCTTTAAATCTGAGTTAATTTCCTTAAAGCATAAAAATTATATTCAGTATTCTCTTTTATCCCTTGGGGACCTGAAAGTTTGGCAATACCTTTAGTATATGTCAGGGGTGGCATGCTTTTGGTTCTTAAGGAATTAATGATCAGAAACTTCTGACAGATTCCCCTGTTGAGAAGGGGAATATTATAATTTCCTTTCTGCAATAAAGGTATTCTTTTAGGCTCATATGCTTCAGGTAACTTTGATACTGTGTATTGCAAGTATTTGAGGTATTTCCAGTCCCTAGACCATTCTACCAAGTTTACTATTTCAGGTAAAATTCACCTGCTACCAGAACAATAGAGGAAATCCCTGAACAGGTAGTTCCATTGCTTATTATGTGTCTGTTGTCACAATGTATAATGTGCCTCTGGTTACCACCTTCCCATCAGTATCTTACATATTACATATGTCTTACTTATGTTGCACAACAGTCTCTAATAATTTAGATTATACTGTTTGGCATAATCTGTACTATTTACAAATGTAGGTACTGACATGGTTGGCCTCCTTATAATTTAATAGTTGCCACAAATTCTACGGTTCATACCAATATTTATTTTTTTCTTCAACTAATCTGTGTATGCTTCTTCTTGCCTTTGCCTAGTAATGTTATTGGTTTATTCCTCTACTGTGACTGATCATTCCTGTATCAATTCATCCACGGTGTGAGGTATTGTTGTGAGTCTGATTTTTTGCAACATAGGGTCATTGTTGCAGTGTTTTAATAACAGACTCTTATTTCTCTACTAGGCTCTTCCTCTTTCTGACAGACAGCTATTGATTTGTTCCTCTATCTTCAGGTAAGTAGTTCACTAGGCAAGAGGAAGCAGTGTGAATCGTATTTAATAAATACATCCAGCAAGTAGTAGGATTCTCAGTGTAAATCTCCCCGTGTTTAACATTATCTGCTTGTTCCAGTATGATCTCTGGAAGTTATGCCTTTGTCGAGGTACTGATTTGATGATGTCATCAATTTGGTTTTAAATTTTATATCAGAATGACATTATCCTTCTCTAGCTTATGCTATCATGGCTTTAATTCCTATCTGACTCTAGATCTATTCAAGATATTTCAGCTATTGAATGCCAGGAGGTTGCTGACCTTGCATCCTCTAGGGAAAATGAACTTGTCTGAGCAGATTCTATGACAATATCCTATTGATTCTTGTTTGGCTTTGTAAAGTCTTCTAAGATTTATATAGCTCAATAATGGTTTTATAGCTATTAGCTGTTTTTTTAACTCTGTCATAGGGGGGACATATTGTTGAGTTACTGGGTGGCCACCATTTCATGTATCAAAGGCACATGGTGAGAACAATGGATGAAGCACATGGTGAGAACAATGGATGGCGGCCATTTTAACTCACAGACACTGTTTGGACTTTTCTACACGGTGCCATCTCGCCGGTATTTGGTGCACAAAGACATTGTGCAGTAGTTTTAAACTATACAACAGGGGACACATTTAACAGTAATTATTTTTCATATAGCCTGTATATGTTCTGCGAAATCTGCATTAAACTGTACCTTCCAAACTACTGAACGGATCTGGGTGAATTTTGGATATGTGGTTCGCCCAGATCCCCCGGTTCCGAGGATATACGGGGTTATTGTATGTTTTGTGGTGCCTGTGATATGTTTTATAATACTGCATTTCTCTGCCTGTGATAATTATATTAACCATTGTGTTCAGTAATCCTATCACAGGCAGAGGGAAGGATTTTGTGTGGGAGTGTCTGTGTGTATTGTACAGATTGATTGGTTGTATTTCAAAACCCTGTGGGCAGTACTATGTTTGTGGATTGTGTATAAAAGAGGCTGTATGTGCCAGTACAGTCAGTTCTACTTCACCCTCAATTTGGAGTGCCGTCTCTTATTGGGGGAATCTGCTACAATGGATTGCTATGCTTGTCATACTCCCTTGCTAAATCACTACTAAGCTCTTGTAAGAGCTTATTCCTGCCTTGCTCTCTGGAGGAGTTTGGCAATACCTTTAGTATATGTCAGGGGTGGCTATGGTGTCTGCTGCAGTGTTTGGAGTCCTCAGGAAGTGCTAGGAGCATCCATCAACGGAGGTACCCAGTCGGGGTGCCTGTCGATCTGTTAAATGGCCAAAAGGTATATTCCAATCTTTTATACAACTCTCACAGTGCTTTGCCAGCTGGAGATCTACCAATCCCTGCATGTATTTAGAACTGAGCAGTGTTTCTGTGTTTGAATATAAGCATGTTTTTGTATGTAGTACCTGTGTGTGTGAATCTAGAGGTGTATTTATGTGTAGTGTAGTGTCTGTTTATGGACTGTTGCCATTTGAAAGCAGTGTTTTACTTGTGTATAGTGTTGGCCTTTGAATGTAGTGGTATGTAGTGTTAATGTTTGAATGCAGTAATTGTATGTAATTGTATGTAATGTAGACATTTCAATGCTGAAAGGTAAGCACATATACATTTACACAGCCACACAAATATACACACTGACACACATGCATATACACAGGCATACAGATACACACATACAGATGCACACAACGACAGTTAAAAACACTGACACACATACATATGCATACACACACAGTCACACACTGACACACATACAGATGCACAGGCACACAAATACATACATTTCTCCTTGATGCACAACTCAATCTCATTTTAGCTGAGAGGAAGTGACTGGCACTCACTTCTTCACAATACTGTAGATACTACAGGGGCCTGGTTATGCTGTTCCCACTTCTCCATCAGCTGTAAGTGTACAGGTCACCCAATGGCCTCTATCAGTGTACATGCCTTGATGCAGTTGCACCAACAGTAGTTCTGACACACACTTTTCAAAATAGTTCTTTACACCACATAATTGGAAACTTCCATGGATTTCATTCACATTTGTTTTGATTGTTCACACTATCCCCACTAGAGAGTTACAAAAAAAATAATCTGTTCAAACATTTAAAGTAAAACATTTGATTTACTTTGTACAAAATATATATTTAATTTATACATATCAAGGATTAGTCACTAAATCGGGAATTTTAGAGAATTGACAAGGGACATTTTAGGCCAAAAAAGCAGAACTGAAAAAAGTAACACAGCATTTTTTTTCCACCAAATCACATATTTTCCTTTAAACCCATATGCCTGAAATGATATAACATATATTAAAATCTTAGAAGGAAATTTCAAACTGTGAATATTTTGGCAGCAAAATAAATGTCAATATTTATAGTATTTGCAGAAACTTGTTTTGGGCACTATTGCAATAAAAAGTTGCCAACGTGGATTTTTTTTATCACCCCCTTCTGCAACAATTTTGCGATAAACTCAATGTCCTGTTGTTATCATATCATAAATAATATAACGTTATATAGCTCTATTCACTCAATTGATCACGTCACCTTGAATATTATTACTCTGGCACTAAGCCAAATAATGAAGAGGCATTGTGTAATGGAAAAAGGGAATGGCTTCCCTGAACTGTAAACAAGGGTGTTTTTCTCCATATATGTTTCTGTTATCAATAGCTATTTACTTCCTCTAGTGCTTTCTCACACTCTATAGAAATATTTTGGGTTAGCATACTGCGTTAGTGACATGTATAGCGCAAAACTCTCTTTCCTGTATGTAATGGATGCCAACACAAATGTTTCAACATTGAGAAATAAATATTTTTAATAAATATGTTTTTTAATTCATGAAGCTTTGAGAATTACATTTGGAATACCTTTATCAGGTTTATCTGTGTTTCCTGTGCTTCTGCATTTTCTAAATATAGTCCCAAGGGTAAAATCATTCAAGTGGACCTTTACTTTTATGTTACTCCATCTTGATCATATTGGCATGCAGTCACTCTGGCTTTATATGCTCAATTAGTATTTACCAGTGGCATTGTTAGGGATGCTGTTCAGGTATTAAAGATCCAAATATACCCATTCTGAAACTTCTGATATGTTTTTTTTTACATAGCATGTAAACTATAATGCAATCCACATTAACTTTAAAGTGCTGAAAAAAGGCTGAAGATTAAGAAGAATTCAAGCCTTTTAATAATTATTAATACTAGATTATCCTCAAACCTGTGGCTAACTCAGCTATAAGAATACTAAAGAAGTCAAAACTGAGAGGGAAGTAGGAATATGTGTTACATTTGTCTGTCCTCTATAGCAATGGTTCCCAAGCTTTCTTCACTTGTGTATCCCTTGGCAGCCTATTCCCATAAAGTGTACCCCTCATATTACAAAATGTTTGAAATTAATATTGTTGCTGTTATTCCAAATGTATACATTTTTCTCTGCCCAAGGTTCCCCCTGTTCTCCTCTGCCCCAGGCATATTAGTGTATACAGTACAGATACACGGACACATACATTGAGACACCATACTGATACACAGAGACACATACACAGACACACACACTGGCACACATACTGACACAGATACAGATACACAGATACAAACATTGACACACATGCAGATACACAGATTCAAATACTGACACACATGCAAATACATACAGACATACGGATACACACATTGACACACAAATAGATACAGGTACAATGGCACATACAGATACACACACTGCCACACATATGCAGACATGCAGATACACACACTAACACACATACAGTGACACACAGATATAGACACACAAAATGACACACACACACACATGTTAAAATTTTAGCCACCCTCCAGTTTTCCACCTTTTTGGATCCTACCTTTTTCAGACTGGGGGCTGTTGGGAGTTAAGGGCTAGCACTTCTGGTCCATCCCCTCTCTTCTTTGCCTCCTCCTCTCTGTGTCTCCCGCACAGTGCTCTGTGTTAGTTAGGAGGAAGTGACAGGCTTTTACTTACTCCCAGTGATGGCTGTGATCATTATATGGGCTCAGCACTGCAGATACTAATGGGTCCCTGTTACGCTGTTATAGAGCCACAGTGCCCAAACAGGCCCACGATGGTACATGTCCATCGGGTGGCTCTACGTACATGGACCACCTGATGCCCCCCACGCCCAGCCCGTGGGCCACAATTACCATTTTTATTTTGCCTGAAGAAACTGGATTGTACCTCCAGGTGAATGCATACCACAGTTTGAGTACCACTGCTCTGTAGTCGCCATGGTACTGGAAAGGAAGTACCTTCCTGTCTTTACTCACTTTCTCTCTCTCTTTCTATACAGCCATTTTTTATTTTGTGGTAGTTATATGTGTGCCTTTCCCTGATTTCTACATGATGCTGCTGTGGTAATACATGCAAAATTTTAATATTTGGGTTATGGGTCTAAAATTTAGAAGTTACAAAGATAGCCACATACACTAGAGTTGAAAAAGTTATGGAAGTTGCTTTGCCTGTTCTTACATCAACAGATTGCTTGTTATGGATGTTCAGAATGAAAATGTGAGAGATGTTTTTTGAGACACAGTGGAAGAATCCCCACTAGCAGCCGATGCAGAAAGAATTCAGCGGGTGAAAAAGGAAAACTAAGGGCTGAGATCTCATTAAAAGTTAATAATTTAAATTTGTCTGGGAGGAAATTGTAAGAAGAAAAAAAAGTGATTTTGATTTTATCAAGGCTAGAGTTGAGCGAACCCAAACTGGAAAGTTCGGGTTCATACCGAACATTACGGTTTCTGGGCCCCGGACTCGAACACGGACATTTCAGTGTATGTTCGGGTTGGAGTTCGGTGTTCGGCGATTTTAATGGTGTGTTTTGAAAGGTTGCAGCCAATCAACAAGCATTTGACTCGTATGCCCTTAGAAGCTATCACAGCCATGCCTACTAATGGCATGGCATGTGACCCAGCCTCTATATATAAGCTGGAGTCACATAGCGCAGCATGTCACATGAGCTCTTATTAGTGTAGGGAGAGGATGCTGCATCTGTGAGGAACAGATTAGTAAAGAATTCTGATGTGGAATCTGTAAACTACAGCGATTATTTTTGTGGGTGCTATTCTACATTTTTGTACCCTGCCCTGAGCCCAGTGCCACAGAGAGGGCAGTGCTTTTGCAACTGCATGTGTGCTAGGCACATTACTTTAATCCTGTTCTGGTAGCTCAGTGGGCAACATCTAGGCATTTTTAAATACTGCAATTTTTTTGGTGCTAAATAGTACATTTGCGTACTGCGTTTCTTGCAGTCTAATAAAACCCTTAAATACTACTGTTACATTGTTGGTTTAAAAAAATCAAACTTTTTTGTGCTAAATAGAACATTTGCAGCCTGCGGTGCATTTCTTGCAGTCCAATAAAACTCTTAAATACTTCTGTTACATTGTTGGTTTAAAAAATCACACTTTTTTGTACTAAATAGTACATTTGTGGCCTGCGGTGCACTTCATATCTGAGAGTCAAATAGAACCGTCAAATACTGTGGTTACATCACACTTTGAAAAATTCACATTTCTTTGGTGCTAAAAAGTAAATTTGGGACGTGCACTTTATATCTGAGAGTGAAATAGAACCGTCAAATACCGCTGTGACATAGCAGTTTTAAAAATTCTAATTCTTTGGGTGCTAAATAGTAAATTTGGGGCCTGCACTTCATATCTGAGAGTCAAATAGAACTGTCAAATACTGTGGTTACAGCGCATTTTTAAACATTCAAATTCTTTACGTGCTAAATAGTACATTTGTTGTGTGCACTTCATATCTGGTGTATGTGTGCAAAACTGGCTAGTTACCGCTTCTCAAGAAAGTCTAAAGAGTTTTTTAAAAAGTGAAAAATAAGTGTTATTGTGATCGCTTCATATACAGAAGCATTAATATACATTTCTATATTGTGTAAATACACAACTACAAAGTTAAAAACCAAACACCAAAACGTGCCAGACAATCTACCTGTGCATGGCTAGTGTGATACAATATGTCTACATCTTAAAAATGCAATAACCCACAGAAGATGGGAAAACATTTTTTTTTGCAAATGGAACTTTGATTCGAATTTACTACATCGGTCACTTGTAATATTGTTTCACACCTACAACACTTGTTAAACATATCTAAGTGATAGAAAACAGATTGATATTCTCTACACTAGAAACTACCAGATAACAAGCTGCTATATTTAAACCAGTTATCAATAGCTAAGAGGTACTTCAACAATATTGTAATTCTGGGGCACAAGTCAAACTGAGAGGTCAGTTTATAGGGAAAACTGTTGCCTGGATACAATTCTAAAACAATTTCCAAATGTCCTTTGCAAACTTAACATGCTGGAAAAACACAGGTGCCAACTGCTGTGGCTTTCTGCAGTGTGCAGACCGGCAAGGAGGGCAGGGTCGAGGAGTGGGTGGAAGATGATGTGGAGAATGATGAGGTCCTAGACCACACATGGAATGAAGGTCATGCAAGTGACGTGTACAGTTTGGAGGAAGAGGCGGTGGTCGCACAGAGGCACCAGCACAGCATAAGAAGGAGCAGGGTGCAAAAGCGGAGCGGCTGTCCCCTAGCGCTCGTCGGCATGTATTAGCTCTAGAATTACCACAGTTATTCAAGTAACAGATGGAGCGATCAATGGAACCATAACTGATTTAATGAGCCATTCGCAGTTTCACTGTAGCGGCTGTGCACGCTTTCGGCGTTCTCACCCTGCTTCTACTCGCCTGTCTGCGCTGCAGTGTAACTTCGGCCTTCCCGCTCACTGCCTCATATGCTCGGAAACCTGATCTCTCCCTCAGCTCTGCCAGCTCTACTGGATCTCAGCTTGCTGCGGTACTTCTGCTTCCGTACAACGTTTGCCTGTTGTGGTTCCCAGTGCAATGAGCAATGAGCAGTGAGTCTTGTATGAAAACTGAAGCAAGTGCTTGGTTGACACTGGGATTTGGATGCTCTAGGAGACTACTTTGGAAGCTGCAAAAGTCTGTATCAGCTTGCAATAACTTAATATAACTTTCTACACTTTGCTTCATCTTGCTTTAGCTTACTAAAATTGATACAAAAATAATTTTTTATACAACTTTTTGATACAACTTGCTACATTTGCATCTCTTTATAACTTGTTACATCTTGCTATACCTTGCTGCAAGCTAATCATGAATTTCTAAGATCTTCTAAATCGTTAAACTGCTGAATTACTAACACCGCTAATTAGAGGCTGAATCTACACCCACCACCATCTCACTGCCTGCTGGAGAGCACTAAATCCAAGAGCCCGAGACTATGCTTTCTACTCATTGACACATGCCTCCTACTCGAGGCTCGACTACTTCCTTGTCCCACACTATCATCTCACCCTCCTCACAGAGTCAGGAATTCTACTCATGACTTGGTCAGATCACTACCCCCTCCACTTACAGCTCAAGTCGCACTTGTTTCCAGCCCTGCCAAACTTCATGGTGCTTAAATGAATGAATCCTCTACGACCCTACTCTAGTCAAAGCAACTAGGAAGACTGTCCAGAATTACTTCACCACCAATGAGGCAGGGGACTCAACACCCTTGAACTGCTGGGAAGCCCACAAGGCAGTGATCTGGGGACACTTCACCACGATTTGCTCGACACGTAAGAAGGAAACTACAAAGGTAGTCTCGGACATTACCAGTGAAATAGCAGCCCTGGAAAGCCAACACAAGCGTACAATTGATTTACTATGTATAGGGACCTCCTTCTTAAACGTAGCCAACTCACCTCGCTTCTAAACCGATCAATTCAACGTTCCTTTCTACATTTCCAACACATGATCTATGAACACGGGAATAAATGCCTCAGATTGCTTGCCAACCTCCTTAACCCCTTAAGGACACATGACATGTGTGATTCCCTTTTATTCCAGAGGTTTGGTCATTAAGGGGTTAAACAATGGAGAACCCAACTGTTCATTCCTAAAATTAAAGACTCCATGCAACTAAATTGCAATTAAAGAGTCCACCACCTCCCAGAACAAATTTCTACCATGTTCAGCTAATACTACAGGGGGGCTGTATTGCATACATCAGGAACCACCAGACAATGAAGACCCCAACAAGAATTACGGAGATATCTTAAAACAACGGGACTAACCCGGATCGAGAACCAGGAACGGGAAACGTTAGAGACCCACATCACCACGGATGAATTGGCACTTGCTATAAAGAAAGCAAAAACTGGCAAATCACCGGAATCGCATGGCCTCCCTACCCTATACTGCAAAATCTTCCTACTAGACATCCTCCCGAAACTACAAGCGGCCCTGAACTCCATCGTGGAAGGAGCTAGACCCTCAGCTGAATTCAAATCCGCAAACATAACATTACTCCCGAAGGAAGGCAACAACCCAACACTGTGCCAGAGCAACCGCCCAATCTCAAATTACTATCCAGTGTCCTAACCAACCACTTAGCACCACTACTGCCAGAGCTGGTGGACCCTGATCAAACAAGATTCATCCCAGGTCGTAAGGTCCAAAACAACACCATTCGGACACTGGACCTGATCTCCATGTCCAGACCAGTTAGACACCTGGTTCTACTCCTGTCAACAGACCCAGAAAAGGCATTTGACAGGGTAGACTGGGGACTTATGTTTGGAGTACTGGAGGCAGCGGGCTGGAATGTGTTTCAAGGCTGCCCAGTATGACACCCGCTATTGACACTGACGTTGGCGCCCTTCCTGAACAAGATCAGACACAATGAGAATATCTGCAGATTGAAAATGTGACGAACACTCCACAAGGTCCTCACATACTTCGACGATCTCCTATTTATAGTGACAAACCCGACCCCATCCCTAAAAACAATCAAAACAGAATTTGATCAACCTTTTGTCCCCACCCTGTATCAGACAATGGGAGGAATATCTTGGCGTAACACTTACTGAGGCAGAATGGGATAAAACTGTCACCCATATTAAAAAAAAAAAAAAACGGGATCAGCACGTCTACAGGAAAAAGCTTATAAAGTCTTCACAGGGTGGTACATCACCCATGCTGCTCTACACACCCAAGATCACACATTACCATATACCTGTTGGCACTGTGGAGAAGCGAGGGGAGTCTTCACCCATATCTGGTGAGACTGCAACCTAATTAGGCCATTTTTGGAGGCAAATGAATGGGTGATACGAGAGGTGACGGCCGAAGTCTTGCAACATTCGCTGGCTCCATTTCTCCTTCACCACACTATCATGCCAACACCATCCTATAAAAGATTGGTGACCCCAAGACTCCTCAATGCAACAAAGGTAGTTATCCCCATATATTAGAGACATCCACACACTCCCCCTCTTAGGGGCTGGGAGGAAGACATGAAAGACAGAAGAAAATTCGAAGACCTGAAAGCAACCTCAGCGAAAGATAGAAAAAATATATGCAACAATGGCTCCATTAGCTGCTCCATGTTTCATCTGACGACTTTGTCCGACTTCGGGCTAACACCTGATTAACACACTGACGACGCAGGTGTAACGGACCACGGGTAACGCGACCGGTTATCTCCGTTAAGTCCTTCCCTCCACCTCTCTGGGACCACTTAAAGTATCAAGAGACCCATTCCCCCCAGTCACTGGATGAGACACAGCTCTGGGAGTACAACACAATTTTTATGCCACACATGGCTTTTATGCATAACCCCTTGCAATGGGTCTTCCACACAACCACCCAGGGGTTTCCATCTCAGGATCCTCTGTACCTGGAAGCACGGGCACGGAAAAAGGGACCTAGTCTCTTTGTCTCCCAGGTACAGAAAGCCCACTGTAATTTTTGCCATCTGTATGTAAAGTGTATGCAGCATTCGCCTGATTGTTCGGTAAAATCACTCCAGTTATTATGCGAGTGAAACTACCGAACCACCCTAGGAATAAGTGTGCCTCCAATTACCATTTGCAACAATGTTGCAAACGGGTAATTGGCAATCAGTGCAGTGTGTGCTTTGTCCTCTGGGTGGCCGCCATTCGGGAGACGAACATGTGGCAACGGCCTTCTTAAACTCCCGAACAGCAGTGTTTTGCCGTCGAGTGTCTGGAACCCAAATCGGACACTCGGCTAGGCGAACACCGCTGAGACCTCCACACTGCCATCCCTTCGTGTAGAAACTACTGAACAGCTCCATGTTCGGTAGAAAGAACCCCACGAACAAGGGGGTTTATCCAAATCCTCCCCAGTCTCCATAACCCAAGCTGTTTGGGCATTTTGTTCCCTTTTTCTGTGACCGACCGCAGGGCCAAAATGTATGGAACCCATTTCGGCTGTTAACCCCAGTGCGGTCGGTCTTTTTATTACCTCCAGGAATTTCCCAAACCCCTGGTCCGATCTGGGTGATTTTTGAATATGTTTCTTACCAGATCAGAGCTATAAGGGGATGTAATATTTAAAGGGGTAGCCCTATATTTAAGGGTACATCCAGAAAACCAGGGGAACTGTGTCCTGCATAATGGGATTATGAGTCATACTAAGGGGAGGGGATGTGTGGGTGGCACCTCATGTATGATTGGTGTATTGTATAATTACTGTAAATCCCTCCCTTACATGGGAGAAAGCTTTAAAAGAAGGTTGAGTGATTAAAAGTTCTGTTCTGCTCCTGATGCTGTGTCTCGTCCAGTCATTGGGATTGATATTGGGATATTATTGGATTGTCTTGAATGCTGTAATTATTGCCTAATGGATTTTTAATACTTGTTCCTGAGCCTCACTGGGATCTTGAGTGGAGATAACCTGTGGAATACCAGCTCTCAGCTACACCCACCACACATACAAGGGGTCTTCATCACAGGATCCTCACAACGGGTTGTGATCTGTAAGTAAGGTGAATTGCTGTCCATAGATGTAGGATTGTAGGTTTTTGAGTGCCCACACCACAGCCAGTCACTCCTTCTCAATGGCGGCATATCTCACCTACCTGGGTAGTAGTTTTCTGCTGAGGTAAGCTACTGGACCACCATCATCCCAGGCGCAGAAAGCCCTCCAAACTGGCTAGGTTCCTTTTCCCAGGCACAGAAAACCTGCCAAACTGGCCAGTGCCTTAAAACCAACCTCAAGAACCACCACACTGTGCATTTCCTCAACTAGTCTCCGTTCGTGAGGCTCCTGTGCAAGGGAAGCATCTTCTTTCTAGATACGAATGCTCCCCCAATTCTAATGGGGCACCGGGGTGGTTCCCGTTCAGGAGATGAATGGGTTCCGTTCGTATAAACATTCCCGAACAGGGAAACAGGGTACAGTACACGAAATATCAGGGGAAGCACACAATACAAGGGAAAAACATACAAATAAGCAGTGTTTCTGCCACAGCGAGAACGCAAACTGGGTGACCACAGGGGGACCTGCAGGTGCAGTTGGCTGGGGCGGTGACCGGGGGTAGGGCCAATGCTGGCTTCCACCCGGCACCTACCCACTTCTTCTTTCCTCCTTTCCCTCTCTCTCCTCTCTCTTTTATTGGCCCTTCTTCTTCTTCCTCTTCTCTCTCCCTCCCTCTAACCCTGAACCTTGCTCGTCCACACCCCTGCAATGCAGGTACACACCCAACTTATGATAGCTCCCAACTGCAGCAAAATTACCTAACCCACAGTCCCAGAATCTCTTCTACATTAATCCTCAAAACCGAAGCGGTGGACCGCATAGTAAATACCTTGAAATCTCAGTGACACACACACCTCTTTTGATCATTAATACACACGCTAAGTCAAATTTGCTACTTTTATCGTATTCCACTGTTATACTACCTGACAGTATCCACGGCATGTTTTTGTATCTCTTTAATAACTCCTGTATTGCTTCTATGTTACACAATGGAGAACAGAGAAAAGGAAGGAAATGGGAAGGGGGGGGGGGCGGGAATAAAAATAAAAAAGAGGAAAGGAAAGAAAACCCCAACAAACTTAAGAAGGGAACTGAATTCCATATGGTTTTCCATACTGTTCACAATGTATGCATTTCCTCCCCTGCATGGGAAAACTGTTAAATCTGTGAATCTCAATAAAGACGGATTTAACAAAAACTCTTAGCCAGTTCAAGTATTTCAAATGTTGATTAGTTGCATCAGGTGTGCTTGAGACAACAAGAAATCAGGACTCTGGATGGTAGTATAAAATAGCGGCTTTTATTATAAATCAAATAAAATTGGTAAAACAGCAGTAATTTTTGTGGTCTTACGTGTTTCGTCCCCCACTTGAAACTTCCTCAGAGACCATAAAATGAAAGTAAATTACAGATGGTTATACAAAGATAACAGCCTCTTATCTTTGTATAACCATCTGTAATTTACTTTGAATTTTTTTTTTGAGGCGGGGGGAGTGCACTAAATTGGTGCACAGTTG
>OW240920.1:112284306-112336354 GCA_933207985.1 Pelobates cultripes | reverse complement strand
GTAAGGCCTTGTGTGAAGTCGGTACAGGAAGAGAAGAAATTGTTTTGATTCTTTCCTGCACTGGCTTCTTGTGTCCTGGACCAATTTGTACACCCAAGTATTGTACTTCTGGTTGCATCAGTGTTACTTTGCGTGTATTCAGTTTTAAACCAGAATCCTGCAAAAGGAAAAATAATTAATTTAACAGAATCAGGTGTTCTTCCTCAGTTTCAGTCTGCAAAAGCATATCATCAACATATTGTAACAAGCATTCTGGCCTAGAAAACTTAGACAAAACTTTTGCCAATGCCTGATGAAAATATGTTGGAGAACTGTGAAAACCCTGGGGTAACACAGTAAACACATATTGCTGATTTTGAAATGTAAAAGCAAACTTATACTGACAACTATGCTTTAGTGGTACAGAGAAAAACCCATTACTTACATCTAGTACTGAGTATACCTTAGCCGTTGACGTCAATTGTGACATTATATCTGGGGTTTCTGCCACCACATGTGCAGAAGGTGGTGTGTATTTATTTAATGTACGTAAATCAATTGTTAATCTCCAGCAATTCGATTCTTTTTTCAAAATTGGCCACAAATTATGATTGCATGGACTATTTGCTTTTCTAATTATTCCTCTCTGTTCCAAATCATTAATGTCACTTGCAATAGAATCAATTGAATCTGGGGGTAATCTATACTGCCTCTGTGGGAGTGGATCAGGACCTTGAATGTCAATCAGCACATTTTTAAATCTTCCACATTCATTTTTACTTTGTGCCCATAAATCTGGATAACTCTGTACAATCTCTTTAAGTTGAAGGTTATCCCTAGTATTAGGCCATTGCATTTCTGTAGACACTACATCTACTGGACAAACAATTCCTAACTCCCCATATTCAGTAGGATCCAATAGCACTGGTTTCCTACCCTTAGCATCTTTCCAAATAGCTTTGTTTCCCAAATCAACAATCCAACCTCTTTTTTTGCATAACATCTGTGCCTATGATATTATCAACATTTTTGCAGTACCAGATATCAATTTTTGTTTTTAAACACTGAGGTATTTCTAAAGTAACATTATTTACTAATGTTGCCATAGATCCTCCACTTCTGTCAAAACCTACAATTGTACATGCAGGTGCACTTGGTGATAAAGGTAGTTGTAAACTAGTTATACTTAACTGAGCACCTGTATCAACAAGAAATTCCGTGTCATAACCTTTTAAAGAACATTTAATGTATGGTCTACCACATCCCTCTAAATTTAATGGAGCCAAAAATTCAAGTGGACGTGGCCTGATTCCTTTAGATTGTCATTGTGAATTTAAAATTTGGTCAGCCTGATTAGACATGTTAGAAATCACACCCTGTCTGTCTCCTGTGTTTGAGGAAGCTACAATTTCTCTCACTTGCCTTATCAGAGGAGTATATGGTGAATCTCTGGTGTTTTCTATATTAGGATTATTGTGAATAAATCCATTTGATTTGCCACAATCCCTTGATTGTAAATCATGAAAATAACTCCTGCAGTTTCTCTTTATATGACCTGGCTTGTTACAATAGAAACAGACCAGACTATGTGTCGAGTTTCTTTCATAGTGTGAGTGTGGCATATTAAAACTTGGAGCTTCTCTCCTCTTTGTCTGAGTTCTAGCAGCTGCAGGAGGCGAGGGAGGAGGGGACTTTCTGTATCTGGGTTTGTTCTCTCCCCTTTCTCTCCTAACTGCACAGACAGATTTTTTAATATTTTGTTGTCTGGATTCCCTTCTCACCCTATCTAGAAATGATGCAGCATCTTCAATATTTTGACACTGGAGAGCGCATGCAATTGATATTGGATCAAGATATTTAAATTTTTTTACAAATGCATTTATCATAGATTTTGGTGTCTGATCATCAGGAATACTCATTACCAATCTGTATGCACGCTCAAATTTTAAAAGGAAACTGAAGACATCTTCATTTATATTCGGTTTTACATTTTCTAAAATCTCAATATCCACATGCTCATTTCCTGTTGTTAATCTTATTAATTGTGTCAATCTATCTCGCTCATTCCCATGGACTATTTCACCATCTTCATCATTAGGGGTACTTATGGGTGGGGTCAGTCTACGTGCAATGTATGTTGGCAGCCATATTTTAAACAACCTGTTCCTTTGTTCGTCATTCAAATTATGTTTCGATAAATTAGACTCAAATATGTCTGCATTACCAAAGGCATCCATTGATGGATTATATGGGGGAATATCTTTGGTAACTTTCATCAGCTGCTCTTGAATTTTTAATTTAAGTTTTGCAGCCTTATCTAACAATTTTCTATGTTGCAAATCAGCCTGGGATGATATTTCTGTGACATCAACTTGCTCTGGTATCAAATTATGATCACTCCTTGTAATCACACACAACTGTTTGGCTTCAGTTCTAAGTTTACAAATTAATTCAGATTTAAGATCCAGTTGTTCTCCCAAATCATAAATACTTGCCTGTAGTCTATCACAGTTAGTACATTTCATTTCTGTTACACATACAGATTTCTCTTTACTGTCTGTCTGTGTACTTTTTAAATCTTGCACCTTTACTTGTGCTGGTACTTGTAATTTTGTTGGAGCTACTCCTGTTCCAAGGATCATTGTGTCAAATGTTTCTACCAATTTTAAAACATTTCTAATTTTCTTTTTTGTTTTATTTAAACATAACAATTTATTATCAATAGCTGCATTTGCTTGTTTACATTGTTCATACAAACTTGCCCACAATTGACTATCTGTATGGCATCTATCAAACACAAAATCAAGTTTACTTTTCTCTGCAATATCAGTAACAAAATCCATTATTACTCACCAGACAAGATGATCTTTAATGCACGACACCGTCTGCCTTTAGTCTTACAGCTGCGCAGTGTGGATTTGCTTCTGGAAACTTGCCAATCTCTGCCACGTGCTTGCTTCTAGATTTCACGTTGTATCTTGTGCTGCCTTCTTTATAACACGTGCTTTTGTCTGTTGTAAAATATAATCTTGGAACAGTCTTTGTGATTTGAAAATCGTTGTCTTCTTAACACAGCTTTTAACACGTTCTTTTTTCTGTTTCTGGCTGCACACACTTCTATTCAACACAAAAAGTAATTCGATATCCGTCCTCTCTCTGCTCACCTTCCCCCCTGAATAGAAGTTTGTAACAGCAGAAAACAGTCTGGCTGGCTCGTCAATGTAATAACTGGCTGTGTTTTTCTATAGTTGAATAAGTCTTGTATGTATATATATATATAGATATTTCTTCTTGTCTTCAGTAGATTGATATATATACGTCTTGGGCCAAATGCTCGCCACAATAATATATGTCTATATTATTGAAAAGTACTAATACGCAATCTGACGTTCTTTATAAAAAATGAGTATTTATTCTACATTCAACAGGAAACATAATATACTTAACAGATGTTAAATCTTAACGATGTTACAGAGAGTCGTCTTGACATCAGAGAGGAGAGCAAATGGATCGTAGCAGGAAGAGAGCGTAATCCTTTGTCCTTGACTCTATATACCCCAAATTACATCATAATGTTTAGTTTAGACCCTGCCATATAAGGAAGTTCCCTATATAAAGACCGCCTCAAATCTCTTATACAGCAAATTCCAGAGACCTCATATTACAGAGTAGCAAACACCATCTGTTCTGTTTAACCCATTAGACAGCCACACCTTAATATGTATTTGAATAGGAACATACAGAATATGCAATATTCTACACACCACTCACTGGTGTCATAATAGCTTGCATTCAAAAACAAAAAACTTTTTTCACTGTTATAGATTGAATAGCAGTCAGTGTCCTTAAAGCGGGTGTGTTACGCTAACAGTGGATACGGTGCCCAGTGCCACCACTCACTGGTGTCATAATAGCTTGCATTTAAAAACAAAAATCTTTTTTCACTGTTATAGATTGAATAGCAGTCAGTGTCCTTAAAGCGGGTGTGTTGCGCTAACAGTGGATACGCTGACCAGTGCCACTAATTAGATCTGGTGTCACAATAGTTTGGATTTAAAAAAAAAATAATCTTTTTTCACTGTTATAGATTGAATAGCAGTCAGTGTCCTTAAAGCGGGTGTGTTACGGTAACAGTGGATACGGTGACCAGTGCCACCACTTAGATCTGGTGTCACAATAGCTTGGATTTAAAAAAAAAAAACTTTTTCACTGTTATAGATTGAATAGCAGTCAGTGTCCTTAAAGCGGGTGTGTTACGCTAACAGTGGATACGGTGCCCAGTGCCACTACTCACTGGTGTCATAATAGCTTGCATTTAAAAACAAAAAACTTTTTTCACTGTTATAGATTGAATACCAGTCAGTGTCCTTAAAGCGGGTGTGTTACGCTAACAGTGGATACGGTGCCCAGTGCCACCACTCACTGGTGTCATAATAGCTTGCATTTAAAAACAAAAAACTTTTTTCACTGTTATAGATTGAATAGAAGTCAGTGTCCTTAAAGCGGGTGTGTTAAGCTCACAGTGGATACGGTGCCCAGTGCCACCACTCATATCTGGTGTCACAATAGCTTGCATTTAAAAACAAAAAACTTTTTTAACTGTTATAGATTGAATAGCAGTCAGTGTCCTTAAAGCGGGTGTGTTACGACAACAGTGGATACGGTGCCCAGTGCCACCACTCATATCTGGTGTCACAATAGCTTGCATTTAAAAACAAAAAACTTTTTTCACTATTATAGATTGAATGGCAGTCAGTGTCCTTAAAGTGGGTTTGTTACACTAACAGTGGATACAGTGCCCAGTGCCACCACTCACTGGTGTCATCATAGCTTGCATTTAAAAACAAAAAACTTTTTTCACTGTTATAGATTGAATAGCAGTCAGTGTCCTTAAAGCGGGTGTGTTACGCTAACAGTGGATACGGTGCCCAGTGCCACCACTCACTGGTGTCACAATAGCTTGCATTTGAAAACAAAAAACTTTTTTCACTGTTATAGATTGAATAGCAGTCAGTGTCCTTAAAGCGGGTGTGTTACGCTAACAGTGGATACGGTGCCCAGTGCCACTCACTCACTGTGTCAAGGCAATAGCTTGTAATTTAAAAACAAAGTTCTTTTCACCTGTTATAGATTGAATAGCAGTTTCAGTGTCCTTAAAGGGTGTGTTACGCTTAACAGTGGATACGTAGCCCAGTGCCACCACTCACTGGTGTCACAATAGCTTGCATTTAAAAAAAAACTTTTTTCACTGTTATATATTGAATAGTAGTTGTCTGCCACTGCTGCCAGCTTCTGTGTCAGGCCTACAATGGATACTGTGCCCATTTCTCAGTCAGTGCCACCACTTAGATCTGGTGTCACAATAGCTTGGATTTAAAAACAAAAAACTTTTTTCACTGTTATAGATTGAATAGCAGTCAGTGTCCTTAAAGCGGGTGTGTTACGCTAACAGTGGATACGGTGCCCAGTGCCACCACTTATATCTGGTGTCACAATAGCTTGGATTTAAAAACAAAAAACTTTTTTCACTGTTATAGATTGAATACCAGTCAGTGTCCTTAAAGCGGGTGTGTTACGCTAACAGTGGATACGGTGCCCAGTGCCACCACTCACTGGTGTCATAATAGCTTAAATTTAAAAAAAAAAAACTTTTTTCACTGTTATTGATTGAATAGCAGTCAGTGTCTTTAAAGCGGGTGTGTTACGCTAACAGTGGATACGGTGCCCAGTGCCACCACTCATATCTGGTGTCACAATAGCTTGCATTTAAAAACAAAAAACTTTTTTAACTGTTATAGATTGAATAGCAGTCAGTGTCCTTAAAGTGGGTGTGTTACGACAACAGTGGATACGGTGCCCAGTGCCACCATTCATATCTGGTGTCACAATAGCTTGCATTTAAAAACAAAAAACTTTTTTCAATATTATAGATTGAATAGCAGTCCGTGTCCTTATAGTGGGTTTGTTACGCTAACAGTGGATACGGTGCCCAGTGCCACCACTCATATCTGGTGTCACAATAGCCTGCATTTAAAAACAAAAAACTTTTTTCACTGTTATAGATTGAATAGCAGTCAGTGTCCTTAAAGCGGGTGTGTTACGCTAACAGTGGATACGGTGACCAGTGCCACCACTCACTGGTGTCATAATAGCTTGGATTTAAAAACAAAAAACTTTTTTCACTGTTATAGATTGAATAGCAGTCAGTGTCCTTAAAGCGGGTGTGTAAGGCTCACAGTGGATACAGTGCCCAGTGCCACCACTCACTCACTGGTGTCACAATAGCTTGCATTTAAAAACCAAAAACGTTTTTTCACTGTTATAGATTGAATAGCAGTCAGTGTCCTTAAAGCGGGTGTGTTACGCTAACAGTGGATACGGTGCCCAGTGCCACCACTCATATCTGGTGTCACAATAGCTTGCATTTAAAAACAAAAAACTTTTTTCACTATTATAGATTGAATGGCAGTCAGTGTCCTTAAAGTGGGTTTGTTACACTAACAGTGGATACAGTGCCCAGTGCCACCACTCACTGGTGTCATCATAGCTTGCATTTAAAAACAAAAAACTTTTTTCACTGTTATAGATTGAATAGCAGTCAGTGTCCTTAAAGCGGGTGTGTTACGCTAACAGTGGATACGGTGCCCAGTGCCACCACTCACTGGTGTCACAATAGCTTGCATTTTAAAAAAAAAACTTTTTTCACTGTTATAGATTGAATAGCAGTCAGTTGTCTGCCACTGCTGCCAGCTTCTGTGTCAGGCTCACAGTGGATACTGTGCCCATTTCCCAGTCAGTGCCACCACTTATATCTGGTGTCACAATAGCTTGCATTTAAAAACAAAAAACTTTTTTCACTGTTATAGATTGAATAGCAGTCAGTGTCCTTAAAGCGGGTGTGTTACGCTAACAGTGGATACGGTGCCCAGTGCCACCCCTCACTGGTGTCATAATAGCTTGGATTTAAAAACAAAAAACTTTTTTCACTGTTATAGATTGAATAGCAGTCAGTGTCCTTAAAGCGGGTGTGTTACGCTAACAGTGGATACGGTGCCCAGTGCCACCACTCACTGGTGTCACAATGGCTTGCATTTAAAAAAAAAAACTTTTTTCACTGTTATAGATTGAATAGCAGTCAGTGTCCTTAAAGCGGGTGTGTTACGCTAACAGTGGATACGGTGCCCAGTGCCACCACTCACTGGTGTCATCATAGCTTGCACTTAAAAACAAAAAACTTTTTTCACTGTTATAGATTGAATAGCAGTCAGTGTCCTTAAAGCGGGTATGTTACGTTAACAGTGGATATGGTCGGTGCCCAGTGCCACCACTCACTGGTGTCACAATAGCTTGCATTTAAAAAAAAAACTTTTTTCACTGTTATAGATTGAATAGCAGTCAGTTGTCTGCCACTGCTGCCAGCTTCTGTGTCAGGCTCACAGTGGATACTGTGCCCATTTCCCCAGTCAGTGCCACCACTTGTCACAATTGTCACAATAGCGCATTTAAAACTTTTTTCACTGTTATAGATTGAATAGCAGTCAGTGTGTCGCCAAAGCAGGTGTGTGTTACGCTAACAGTGGATACGGTGCCCAGTGCCACCATTAACTGGTGTCACAATAGCTTGCATTTAAAAACAAAAAACTTTTTTCACTGTTATAGATTGTATAGCAGTCAGTGTCCTTAAAGCGGGTGTCAGGCCTCCTTCAGCGTGTGCTCTGCAGACCTCTGCCTGTGTACTTTGCCACTCATATCTGGTGTCTCTGTAGCGTGCTTTTACAAAGAAAAAAGGTTTCCAGTGTAAGCTAATAGCAGCCAGTCAGTGTCCTTCAAGCGGCTGTGTCACGCCTACAGCCTGTGCTCTGCACAACTGTGCCAGTGCACATTGCCACTCATATATGGTCTCACAGTAGCTTGCACGCATAGTACCACTAATCCCAAAAAAAATGACAGGCAGAGGCAGGCCACCCCGCAGGGGCCATCGTGGTCGTGGTGCTGTGATTCCCTTTGGCCCTAGAATAATGCCCAGTTTTCAGAGGCTACGTACCCTGAACTTGAAAAGTTCTGAGGACATAGTTGACTGGCTAACACAGGACACCCAATCTTCTACAGCCTCCACTCAGAACCTTGATGCACCATCCTCCTCCAGCTTAGCTTCAGGCACCTCTCAAGATACCACTCACCCGCCTGCCGCCACCACCAAAACTAGCACCACAGCCGCTTCGGTCGGTATGTCAGAGGAGTTATTCACACATCCGCTTGAAGAAATGAGTGATGCGCAACCATTATTGCCAGAGGATGTAGATAACAGGGATATGTCTCAGGCAGGCAGCATTACACACATGGACGTACGGTGTGATGATGATGATGATGTTGTACCCGCTGCTGCTTCCTTTGCTGAGTTGTCAGATACAAGTGAAGCGGTTGATGATGACGATGCGTCCATGGATGTCACGCGGGTGCCCGCTCGTCAAGAAGAAGAACAGGGCGAAAGTTCAGATGGGGAGACAGGGAGGAGGAGGAGACGAGTTGGAAGCAGGGGGAGGTCGTCGCAAGGAGCTAGTGGCACAGTCAGACAGCATGCATCGGCACCCGGGGTCAGCCCGACAGCACGCTAATCAACGCATGCTGTGTCCACCACCAGAATGCCGTCATTGCAGAGCTCAGCAGTGTGGAATTTTTTTTGTGTGTCTACCTCTGACAACAGCGATGCCATTTGCAACCTGTGCCAAAAGAAACTGAGTCGTGGGAAGTCCAACACCCACCTAGGTACAACTGCTTTGCGTAGGCACATGATCTCACATCACAAACGCCTATGGGATCAACACATGAGTACAAGCAGCACGCCTACTCTAAGCCGCCATCCTCCTCCTGGTCCAGCATCTTGAGCCACGTCAACCACTGCTGTCCTCCTTGTCCCCTCTCAACCATCCGCCACTCCGTCTCCCGCCTTGAGCAGTTCCCGTTCATCTTCCCACAGTCATGTGTCTGTCAAGGACATGTTTGAGCGTAAGAACACAATGTCAGAAAGTCACCCCCTTGCCAAGCGTCTGACAGCTGGCTTGTCCGAACTATTAGCCCGCCAGCTTTTACCATACAAGCTGGTGGAGTCTGAGGCGTTCAAAAAATTTGTAGCTATTGGGACACCGCAGTGGAAGGTACCCGGCAGAAATTTCTTTTCACAAAAGGCAATCCCCAACCTGTACTCAATTGTGCAAAAGGAAGTAATAGCATCTCTGGCACACAGTGTTGGGGCAAGGGTCCATTTGACCACTGATACCTGGTCTGCAAAGCATGGTCAGGGCAGGTATATCACCTACACCGCGCATTGGGTAAACCTGCTGACTGCTGCCAAGCATGGAATGCATGGCTCTGCAGAGGAGTTGGTGACACCGCCACGACTTGCAGGCAGTCCTGCTGACACCTCCTCTACTCCTCCTACTCCATCCTCTTCCATAACCTCCTCGGCTGAGTCCTCTTCTGCTGCTGCATCTTGCTCCACATCAACGGCACCCCCCCAGCTCCCCAGGTACTATTGCACATCCCGGATACGGCAGTGTCATGCCGTCTTGGGTTTGACTTGCTTGACACCGCACAAGCACTCCTGTCCTCCCTGAACGCACAGGTGGAAAAGTGGCTGACTGCGCAGCAACTGGAGATCGGCAAAGTGGTTTGTGACAACGGAACAAATTTGTTGGCGGCATTGAAGTTGGGCAAGTTGACACATGTGCCGTGCATGGCACATGTGTGTAATCTGATCGTACAACGCTTTTTGCATAAGTACACAGGCTTACAGGACGTCCTGAAGCAGGCCAGGAAGGTGTGTGGCCATTTCAGGCGTTCCTACACGGCCATGGCTCACTTTGCCGATATCCAGCGGCGAAACAACATGCCAGTGAGGCGCTTGATTTGCGACAGCCCGACACGTTGGTATTCAACACTCCTAATGTTCGACCGCCTGCTCCAACAAGAAAAAAGCCAATAATGAATATTTGTATGACCGGGGTGCTAGGACAGCCTCTGGGGAGCTGGGAATTTTTTTGCCACGTTACTGACGCTCATGCGCAATGCCTGTAGGCTCATGCGTCCTTTTGAGGAGGTGACAAATTTAGTCAGTCGCACCGAAGGCACCATCAGCGACATCATACCATTTGTTTTTTTCCTGGAGTGTGCCCTGCGAAGAGTGCTGGATCAAGCCGTAGATGAGCGTGAAGAGGAAGAGTTGTGGTCACCATCACCTCCAGAAACAGCCTGATCAGCATCGCTTGCTGGACCTGCGGCAACGCTGGAAGAGGATTGTGAGGAAGAGGAGTCAGAGGAGGAATGTGGCTTTCAGGAGGAGGAAGAGGAGGAGCAAGACCAACCACAACAGGCATCCCAGAATGCTCGTTGTCACCTATCTGGTACCTGTGGTGTTGTACGTGGCTGGGGGGAAGGACATACCTTCATTGACATCAGTGAGGAGGAGGAACGGGAAATGAGTAGCTCGGCATCCAACCATGTACTAGACCCCCGTTATAAGCAGAAAGTGGCGGAAAGGTTACTGAATTACAACAAGTATGAAAGGATGCAGCATTTGCAAAATAAATTGAAAAGTATGCTTTACACAGCGTATAAGGGTGATGTCACAGCACAACGGGAATCTAACAGGGGGAGAGGTGGAAGCCATCCTCCTCCTCCCATGACCACGCCGGCAAGGACAGGACGCTTTACAGACGTGTTGTTGATGGAGGACATGCAGAGCTTTTTAAGTCCTACGAATCGCCACAGCCCTTCGGGATCCACCCTCAGAGAACGACTCGACCGACAGGTAGCAGACTACCTCGCCTTAACTGCAGATATCGACACTCTGAGGAGCGATGAACCCTTGACTACTGGGTATGCAGGCTTGACCTGTGGCCTGAGCTATCCCAATTTGCGATAGAACTTCTGGCCTGCCCCGCTTCAAGTGTCCTGTCAGAAAGGACCTTCAGTGCAGCAGGAGGTATTGTCACTGAGAAGAGAAGTCGCCT
Source organism: Pelobates cultripes (assembly GCA_933207985.1). NCBI lineage: Eukaryota > Metazoa > Chordata > Amphibia > Anura > Pelobatidae > Pelobates > Pelobates cultripes. The sequence continues at coordinate 112,325,366 of OW240920.1, read as the reverse complement.
AGGTCAAAAAGTCTAGATTACCTCACCTTTATTAAGATGAATGAGGGATGGATCCCGAAGGGACTGACACTGGGCGATACATTAGATTAAAAAAGGCCTGATGAGATGAGCTGCCTTGGGCTAAAATGGTCCACACGCTGCTGTATTTTAGCTCTGAATGCCTGTTGACTTGCGTGACTTGATCCGCCACCAACTAGGTTTCAAGCCGCCATGTTTTAGGGCACTTTCTGCCTGTGAAACAAACATCAATTATAGATTGAATAGCAGTTAGTTGTCTCAAAGCGGGTGTGTCAGGCTCACAGTGGATACTGTGCCCAGTGCCACCATTCACTCACTGGTGTAACAATAGCTTGCATTTAAAAACAAAATACCTTTTTCACTGTTATAGATTGAATAGCAGTTAGTTATCTTCAAGCGGGTGTGTCAGGCTCACAGTGGATACTGTGCCCAGTGCCACCACTCACTCACTGGTACCCGGACAAAATTTATTTTCACAAAAGGCAATCCCCAACCTGTACTCGATTGTGCAAAAGGAAATAATGGCATGTCTGGCACACAGTGTTGGGGCAAGGGTCCATCTGACCACTGATACCTGGTCTGTAAAGCATGGTCAGTGCAGGTATATTACCTACACTGCGCATTGGGCAAACCTGCTGACGGCTGCCAAACATGGAATGCGTGGCTCTGCAGAGGAGTTGGTGACACCGCCACGACTTGCAGGCAGGCCTGCTGCCACCTCCTCTACTCCTCCTACTCCATCCTCTTCCATAACCTCCTCAGCTGAGTCCTCTTCTGCTGCTGCGTCTTGCTCCACATCAACGGATAGGGGACGTAACAGTGATTAAACTGATAAAAATAGTACTAAACACACCACTCCTATCTGGTGGCACATTAGATTATACGCGCAGTGCCCCAAATTTGTTGTGATCTGTGAGTAAGGTAAACGGTTGTCCATAAAAGTAAGGTTGCAGCTTTTTGAGGGCCCACACCACCGCCATGCACTCCTTTTCAATGGCAGTGTATCTACTTCCCTGGGCAAAAGTTTACGGCTTAGATAAGCCCCGGGTTGCTCGCCACCATCTGCTCCGACTTGGCTCAGTACTGCTCCCAATCCAAACATAGAAGCGTCTGTATGGACGAGAAAGTGTTTAGTTGGATCAGGAGCAGAAAGTACAGGTGATTTAATGAGCGCCGTCTTGAGCTGTTGGAAGGCCTGTTCACACTCTGGGGCCCATACTACTATCTTGGGGAGGTTTTTACGCGTTCCTATATGGCACTTACTGGGCTTTAGGGTCAGTCCGGACTCCCTAATCCGGTCTAGTACGGCTCCTATGTGGGTCAGGTGTTCGGGCCAGGAGCAGCTAAAAATGGCTATACCATCCAAGTAGGCGCAGGCATACTCCTGAAACCCATCCAGTAGGCGATCTACCATCCTCTGAAAGTTAGCCGGGGCATTCTTCATCCCGAATGGCATGACCTTAAACTGATACAGGCCAAACAAGGTGACAAATGCTGACTTGTGGATGGCGTCCTCGGCTAATGGAATTTGCCAGTACCCCTTGCACAGATCTATTGTGGTGAGGTACTGGCCTCTGGCCATTTTGTCTAGGAGCTCGTCTATCCGGGGCATAGGATAGGCGTCTGAGGTTGTTCACATGGAGCATGCGCTTGCCTCCCGTGCCTGTGACCGCACCGATCACAAAGGTGGTATCACAAACCTGCTCTACCACCTTGTATGGGCCCTGCCAGGAAGTCTGCAGCTTGTCCTTGTGGACAGTGTCAATCCATATCTGCCAAGTGACCCTGATGTAGGAGGAACAGTCCCTATTCTGCTCTGTGTCAGTGTGTATCAGGGATCCTTAGGACAGGTGTCAATCCATATCTGCCAAGTGACCCTATGTAGGGGAACAGTCTCTATTCTGCTCTGTGTCAGTGTGTATCATGGTCTCTGAGGACAGGTGTCAATCCATATCTGCCAAGTGACCCTATGTAGGGGAACAGTCCCTATTCTGCTCTGTGTCAGTGTGTATCAGGGGCTCTGAGGACAGGTGTCAATCCATATCTGCCAAGTGACCCTATGTAGGAGGAACAGTCCCTATTCTGCTCTGTGTCCGTGTGCATCAGGGGCTCTGAGGACAGGTGTCAATCCATATGTCAAGGTGTCAATATGTCATATGTCAGGTGTCAATCCATATTCATTGTGACTTAGGAATGTTAGGTGATTTCTGCCCTTTATGGATTAAAACCAGAATCTGCATCAACTGTGTAATTTTCCATGGGAGTTTTGCCATGGATCCCCCTCCGGCATGCCACAGTCCAGGTGTTAGTCCCCTTGAAACAACTTTTCCATCCCTATTGTGGCCAGAAAGAGTCCCTGTGTGTTTTAAAATTCGCCTGCCCATTGAAGTCTATGGCGGTTCGCCCGGTTCGCCGGTTCGCGAACATTTGCGGAAGTTCGCGTTCGCCGTTCGCGAACCGAAAATTTCGTGTTCGTGACATCACTATTAGTGACATGTGACGTGAGTTCCTTATATAGTATTATACCCCATCATTTGGGAGTAGAGGCAGCAAAATACTTTTTGGAAAAATCAGGTTTTAAAGACACACAAGTAGATTTTATTGTGGAAGGCATTTTATTAATCTTAACAAATAATTATTTTTGGTTTAAGGACTCTTTTTTTATGCCAACCATGGGTACGTTGATGGACACTAAGTTCGCACCTAGTTATACAAATTTATTTATGGCGTATTGGGAGGAAAAAAATCATACTACCCAGTACGTATGTTGCGAACTTGGTGTCCTTTCATTGTTACATTGATGATGTATTTTTTTATATGGATTATAAGAAAGTATACAGGGGATGTAGAAATATGAAACAAATGTTGGTAAAAAGCAGTTTTAAGACAAAACTAACAGATCATTTTTTAAATAGAAATAAAGGTTTTTATGGTTGTGGATCCTGTTTAGCTTCCAGAGAAACGAATCAGAAAAAAAAAAACACATCACCTCTTTTTATTACCAAAAGGATAAAGAATTTAATATTAAGAATCAGTTAACATGCTTCTCTAAAAATGTAATTTATATCCTAAAATGCTCCTGCGAGGTGCTGTTACACTATATGTAATTGAATATAAGCACCCATTAAGACACACTGTCACTTTAAATAACAGTTGTCACCTCACTCTGAATTCAGTTTTTTTTTTTTATTGTAATTATTTTTTATTACATTTTTAAAACATTGTATACAAAAAAGATGGCCTCAGAAGAGCCCACCACTTACAATACATACAGAATCAAATAAGTACATTACAAGTTTTCACATAACTATTGACATTCGTTATTAAACCTTGTCAACTCATCCAGGAATTAAACAAGAGTTTTTTCTTTTCTTTTTTTTCCCCTTCTTTCATTCCTTTTTCCAACTTCTTTCATTGAAATTCTTGTGTCACACTCAATTGGGTAAAATCAACATCTTGTATGTATCTTAATTGGAAAACAGTCATTTTAAGAAAACAACACATTCATTCTAACTCAGTTTCGGTCTTATATCATTAATAAGGTATATATACTATCATAGTTAAAAACTATCATAATTTAGGAAAAACAGTAGGCGGGATCTATGTGCATAAAGAAAAAGGGAAAGGAAAGTCACAGAAAAAAAAGAGTAAAACTTCTATTCCCGAACATTATATTTCTTAAACAGTGGAAACAAGCGATATAAAGTTGGTCGAATTCCTCTGTTTTAGCTAGACATTTTATACCATCCTTAACCTTGGGCTTAACCCCTGGTTAAGGATGTGTCATGTCATAATTCCCTTTTATTCCAGAAGTTTGGTCCTTAAGGGGTTAAATATCCCCTTCATCACATATAACATATCATCACGGATTCTATTCTGTGAGATAATCATGTGAATCTGGATCCATCAAAACCCTTTAATATCTTGGATCAAGATCAGGTACTGGTCATGGAATTTGCGGGTGACAGATGGATTATTAAGTATCACACCTAATTCCATCTCCAGTTGTTTTATCAATTGAGTTTTAAGTTGATTCTTTGTTGGAATGCAAGTTTGTTTCCAACTCTTTGCAATTAGGGTCTTCGTAGCCATAAGGCTGTGAGTTATCAAAATCTCGGCTTTAGTGTTAAACTCATTTCTGAATAGATGGAATAACACAATTTTGGCAGACCTATCTTGTTTATTAGATCAAAGGTTAGAACCCAAAATGAGTTAATTCTAGGACAGTTCCACCATATCTGAAACATCGAGCCATCCAAATGGAAACACCTAGAGCAATTTTGGGGGTTACTCGGCGAGATCATGTTAAGTCTTCTGGGGGTCATGTACCATCTATAAAATACTTTTATAAAGGTCTCTAATATATTTAGGCAGTGAATATACTTTTTGACTTTTGAAAACACTTGGCACAATCGGGCATACTGAATCTCGTTATCTATATCTCTCTCCCATTTTTTAAGCACACTAGGAATATTAGGGCCACCCTTTAATTTTAATACTTCTAACTGCATATTTACTCTTAAGGGACTCATCCAAAAGTTTTTTAATATACATTCCCGAGTCATCTTCTATTCTTAGAATATGATCGTTTAAGAAACTTTTGATCCTCAAATAGTAGAATATAACCCGCTTTATACCAATTCTTCAAACTAATTTCTGGCATAATAACTTCCAGAGATTTCAGAGAATAGTGTCCGGAATTAGCCTATCAATATTTAAGCCTTTCCATTCTTTTAAAGTCTGTAGAAGTATCAGCGAGGGTTGTTTTTTATTATTTATTAAAATATGATCATTACTAGTAATATTCCATAATAATGGTAATAGATCAGCTATCCCTACCCTGTGAGCCTCTAGCTTATACCACGCCTGGTCTTTCATAACAGTACTTTAGAGATTAGTGACATGTAAAATCATATTAGCTTGATATGACTGCAATATTAGAGGGTAACCTATACCGCCGTCATCTCCTTTCTTTGACAACGCAAATGTGTTAATTCTCGTTTTTTTACCTCTCCATATGTAGCTATTGAACCTACTCTGTACCATATTAAGCCAAACGGGAGAAATCTGGAGAGAGATCATAAAAAAAAAAGTATGTCCATTTGGGGATTATATATGCTTTGATGGTGTTAATCCTTCCCCTACACGAGATATCAAGTGATCTCCATTCTCTTAGTAATTTATTAGTTTCTTTTAGCACTCTCAAAAAGTTAGTCTCCATGGTCTTACTAGGGTCAGCAGTTATTACTAGACCTAGGTAGGTAAACTCTTTAGTGGACCATTTGAAATCGTACTTTTGTCTCAGTGAGTGCAGAGAGATATCTTGAGTGTTAGTTACCAAGGCCGTTGTCTTGCCTATGTTTAATCTGTAGTTGGAGACTACACCATACTGTTCGAATTAGGATTGGCAAGGAAGATTCAGGCTGCGTGATAGATAAAAGTATATCATCTGCATATAGGCAGATCTTTAATTCATCTTCAGGGATAGCTATTCCTTTAATTTTAACATTCTGTCTTATCCTACATGCTAATGGTTCGATTGATAAAATATACAGCAACAGGGAAAGTGGACAGCCCTGCCGAGTACCATTTGTGATCTTGAACCAGTCAGAGCATAAATCACGTCCCACAATCCTTGCAGAAGGATTTGAGTACAATGCCCCCGACACAAAGCTAATCTGATCCGAATGAATAATTGACGGCAGTATTTTTTGTAGTCTAGCAGCCAATATAGCAGCAAACAATTTGACATCCACATTTATCAAAGAAATTAGTCGGTAGTTAGATATATCCGTCAAGATCTTATCCTGCTTTAATATTGGGGAAATATGGGCTCGTAAGAGGTCTGAGAAGCTTGACCTTTACTTGCTATTTCATTAAAAGTGGATGTCAATATTGGAATGATCTTTTTTTTAAAGGTTTTGTAAAACTGATTAGAATAACCATCCGGGCCAGGCACTTTTTTATTTACCAAGTTATTTATGGCATGTTCAACTTCTTCACTCGATACAATCTTGTTTAAGTTAATCCTCTGGTCATGTGGGATTTTAGGTAGACTAATGTTCCTTAAAGGGACACTCCAGGCACCCAGACCACTTCTGCCCATTGGAGTAGTCTGGGTGCCAACTCCCACTACTCTTAACCCGGCAAGTGTAATTATTGCAGTTTTTCATAAACTGCAATTATTACATTGCAGGGTTAACTCCACCTCTAGTGGCTGTCTACTAGACAGCCACTAGAGGGCACTTCCTGGTTTCTAGCTGTGCTAGAGCGTCGCTGGACATCCTCACGCTATGTGAGGACCTCCAGCGTTGCTCATTTCCCCATAAGAAAGCATTGAAATGCATTTTCAATGCTTTCCTATGGGGAGCGCTAATGCGTATGCGTGGCATTGCCACGGATGCGCATTAGGTCTCCCCGGCCGGTGGGCGGGATCAGTCTCACCCACCGGCTGACGCAATGCAGAGGAGGAGCAGTGGCGTAGGAGGAAGCAGTGACGAGGGACATCATCGCTGCCTCAGGTAAGTTACTGAAGGGGTTTTCAACCCTTCAGCAACCGGGGATTGGGGGGGTGGGAGGGAGAGGGGACCTGCAGTTCCAGGAAAACGGATTGTTTTCCTGGCACTGGAGTTTCCCTTTAAATAGTTCTCCACCGCTTCTTCTGTGGAACTAGAATTCAGATTATATAACTTTGCGTAGAAATATCTGAAGCTATTCGCTATATCATCAGGTTTTAGGATCTACCTCTATCAACAAGTTTAAAAAATTTCTTTTGTAAATTTTCTTTCTTTAACCTATTGGTTAGCATGGAGTCAACTTTATTGTTTTTATAATAGAATCTAATATTCAGTTTATTTAGATTACGTTCAATTGTTTCTGAGATTGTTTTTATTAATCTTCTCTTGAAGTTCTTTAATTTTGGCTGCTCTCTCAGAGGAGAAATAAGTCTTATTTGCCCTTGCTAAATTATAAAATTCAATATATAACTCTGAAAGTCTTAAAGGACCACTATAGTGCCAGGAAAACATACTCGTTTTCCTGGCACTATAGTGCCCTGAGGGTGCCCCCACCCTCAGGGACCCCCTCCCGCCCGGCTCTGGAAAGGGGTAAAACTTACCTTTTTCCAGCGCTGGGCGGAGAGCTCTCCTCCTCCGATCCTCCTATTCTCCTCCCCGTCGGCTGTATGCGCACGCACGGCAAGAGCTGCACGCGCATTCAGCCGGTCACATAGGAAAGCATTACAATGCTTTCCTATGGACGCTGGCGTGCTCTCACTGTGAAAATCACAATGAGAAGCACGCAAGCGCCTCTAGTGGCTGTCAATGAGACAGCCACTAGAGGCTTTGGGGGAAGGCTTAACCCATTAATAAACATAGCAGTTTCTCTGAAACTGCTATGTTTATTAAAAAATGGGTTAACCCTAGAAGGACCAGGCACCCAGACCACTTCATTAAGCTGAAGTGGTCTGGGTGCCTAGAGTGGTCCTTTAAATATCTATTACGTTTTTGTTGACTAGCAAGCTTAATCCAGTACTCTGTTATGACCGTTTTAAAAGAGCACCAGAGACATTCTTTAAATATTTCTTCAATAGAATTCTCTAAAAAAAATAAGTCCATAAGTTTACCGACATGCTCAATATTTGTCTTATTCTTCAATAGCTCGTCCTCAAGTCTCCAGATCGGGGGAGATCTGTTATGCTTTTCCAAGACCTCTGTAATAACTAGATCGTGATCTGACCAGGTGTTCTCTTTAATATAGACGTAATAGCTTTGGAGAGGTTGATATCCCCCCAATACCAAGTCTATTCTAGCTGCTGACTTATGTGGGATAGATCTATGGGTAAAAATTTTATCATTAGGATGGACTAGTCTCCAACAATCATACAGATCAAATTTCGTAATGACTCTATTCAATGAAGCAGCCTGTTTCAATAAATTTTTATTTTTATTTTGGCCGGCGCCTAACTGTTTATCCATAGTGGGGTCAGGTATGCAATTAAAGTATCCTGCAATAACCAGTCTCCCCTTCTTAACCCTTTCTGTTAATTTCAGAATTTTAACCAACAAGTTAATAAACCTTCCTTCTGAATCTATATTATTATATTGACATTCAAATTGGAAGGCTTTAGAAAAAATAATGGATACCCCATATTTATTTTTTCCTTGTAGGGACGCATTATAAACTAATGGAAAGTGTTTATAATGCCATAATTGTTTAGAGTTTGATATCCAGTGGGTCTCTTGAATAAAACCCACATGGATTCTCTCTCTCAGTAGTGTATCGTATAAAAAACCTCCCTTAACATGAGAATTGAGACCCTGCACATTAATAGAGATAATTCTAACCATACTTAGAACAACTGTATATATTTTTCCATAGCAAGACCGAAATCATTCAACCAATCTACACTTGGATAAACATATATCATCCAAGTACTTGGTGCCATATTGAAACCCTTGGGGAGGGAGAGACTTCCAAAGAGTGGGAAGCCCTAATTATTAGTATCTCTCTCTCTATTATACCAAATAAGAGACAGAGGTGAGAGAAAAACAGTACATTCTGTTTCTATTAATTTATCCCTCAAAAATTCAAGTGTTATTTATATTGACTCCCATGTGACCCAGTCTCTCTCAGAGAGATAGAAAAAAAAAAAACTCAATCCTACCGAACATCAAAAATTTAACCCTTATTGTGTATTGTAGAGTTTTATCCTGAAAATGCCATCAATATGGGCTTTTATGTAGCTACTACGTGAAAAAATGTTTAGTGTAATATATATAAACTTAGTACACAAACAGAAGGGATTCTTCAAGATTTATCTAATCCCTGTGATCTACTAGCGCCGATTAATATATAAATATATATTTATTTTCCAGCAAGATTATCGAAAGAAAAAAAAACAAAAAACAACACACACCATCCATAAACCACTCTTGTTTCTACAAGTATAATTCGTCCATGAATCAAACTAATTCCATATTAAACTCCAATTGCTCTTAAATTGGTCGTATTAGACAATAAACTTCCTACCTATCTGCAATGTGTCTTCTTGATTCCTAAAATGAGTTTTCTGCATTCGAAGCGTGGACAATATTAACCATAATTTGAAATGGTTTTTCTAAAAAAGCATGATAATCAGCTTATAAACAACAACCAAGTGCTATAACCTTTAGTGAAAAAAAATTCTAATATGTGCCATAATAAGTAAAAAACATCTTTCTGTTACTCCCCTTATAAATTTCCATATATAAAGAAATCTAAGTAATCTCCCTCCGTATCACTCTTTAACCCCTTAAGGACTGGTCTGTTTTTGCGATGTGGTACATTTGCGACCAGGCATATTTTTACACTTTTGTGGTGTTTGTGTTTGGCTGTAATTTTCCGCTCTCTCATTTACTGTTCCCATACAAATTATATATTGTTTTTTTCAGGACAAAAGGGGCTTTCTTTACATACCATTATTTATATAATCCCATGTATTTTCATTTAAAAAAAATAAAAAAATATGATGAAAAATTGAAAAAAATACATGGTTTTTGACTTTTACTTGAAAAATCTTTTACTCATCTACAAAAGCGAATGAAAAAAACTGCTAAAAAGATTAAAAATTTTGTCCTGAGTTTAAAAATACCCAGTGTTTACGTGCTTTTTTGTGCATTTTATAGGGCTATAGGTACAAGTAGGATATTGCGGTTTCAAAACATACATTTTTAAAATTTATCAATAGTGACATTGTAACACTATTATCTGTCATAAATCTCTGAATAACACCCCACATGTACATATTTTTTTGTAAAGTAGACAACCCAGGGTATTCAATATGGGGTATGTCCAGTCTTTTTTAGTAGCCACTTAGTCGAAAACACTGGCCAAAGTAAGCATTCATATTTGTTTGTGTGTGAAAAAAGTAAAAAAAACAAAATTGAACGCTAATTTTGGCCAGTGTTTATGACTAAGTGGTTACTAAAAAAGACTGGACATACCCCATTTGCAATACCTTGGGTTGTCTTCTTTTGCAAATGGTATGCCATCATGGGGGTAATTCTCATTCCTGGGCTACCATACGCTCTCAAAGGCAACGTAACCAACCTGGCCATTTTCAATGTAAAAATATTTGACCCATATATTTGACCCTGTAACTTTCAAAAATGCTATAAAACCTGTACATGGGGGGTACTGTTTTACTCAGGAGACATTGCTGAACACAAATATTAGTGTTTAAAAACTGGAAAACGTATCACAACAATTATATCATCAGTAAAAGTGCTGTTTGTGTGTGAAAAATGCAAAAAAAGTAACTTTCACTGACAATATCATCGCTGTGATATGTTTTACTGTTATCGAGTAAAACAGTACCCCCCAGGTACAGGTTTTAGGGTGTCGTAGAACGTTACAGGGTAAAATACAGTGCTAGCAAATTAAATTCTCTGGACTTTCGGCCTGGGTTGGCAGGCAGGTCCCTCAAATTGCAATCAATAAAATTACTTAATTATGTAAAAATATTACATAAATACGCACGTAAAATTTAAATATATATGCATATTTATACATTTGAAATCTACGTGTATATTTATATAATTATTTATGTAATTTTGTATATGGACATATGTATATTTCGTATTATTTTTATTTATATATACATAGATATAAATACAAATTCAATCTAAGTGTATTTTGATATAAATATATATATGTTAATTTTAAAATACAGTTAGAATAAAATTTCATTTAGATATTTTTTTTTTCAATTTTTATTATTTAAAAAAATTAATTTAATTTAAATTACTTATTATTTATATTTTATAATAACATATATATATAAAATATATGTAGTTATTATATATATTATATATATATACGTGTGTAATTTAATTATAAGTGTATTTTTATATTAATATAAAGTACATATTAATATAAAAATACACTTAGTATGACATTATATATATGATATATAGACATATATTATATATATATAATATGTCTATATATCATATATATATACACATATATAATTTTTTTATTTTTTATTAACACTAACTTTATTTTTTTTTATTTTACACTAGCAGGGAGACTGCCTGTCAGCACAGACAGTCCCCCTGCAGGCAGACACATGGACACCTATTGTGACCATGTGATCGCTGTGTTAAGCAATCACATGGCCACAGGGGTCCTAATTCAGTGTGGGGAGACTGTCTGGGCTGCAGGTAGTCTCCCCACACCGGGAGCAACGCTGATCGCCGCCGGGGGAACAACGATGATCAGGTAAGTACATTGGACCGTTAGGACGGTTCAGGACCGTCATCGGTCGGCAAGGCAAAAATGCAGATGACGGTCCTGAACCGTCCTCGGTCCTTAAGGGGTTAAAAAGTAATACTAACAAAGGTAGACGATCACACAATGCATATTATTTCTATTATCCCATTGAAAGGGTAATGTAATTATATTTACATTCAGCAAGGAGAGAAAAAAAAATTAAAACAAATAAGTCCACGAGAACTTAAAGCATATCATTAGCAGAAAGCCATTGCATAGCTTGTTCCAGTGAAAAAAACGGATTCCAAGTGTCTTTCAGAAGAATAAGCAGCGCAGACTGTTGATTCCATTTGAACTTCAAATTATTTCTCTTCAGCAATGGAAAAATCGGTGAGAAAGAGGCTCTTCTTGTTCCCGTTACATAGGATAAGTCTGTAAGTGTTCTTTTTGCTTGAAACTTGACATCCGTCGTCTTCCTTTTCCTTGAGGAATATAGAATTTGTGATCTAAATTCATAGGATTGAAAAGCTACTATGACATCTTGGGGATATTTAAGCTCTTATTTTTTCAAGAACTATGGCATCGGATCATTTTTGAATCGTGCTGTTCAATTTGAATTCCCAAGGTTACAAAAATTTCCATCAAATATACAGATAGTTGGCTATCCAGTATCTCTTCAGGAATATTTCTGAATCTTAGATTTGATCTTCTTGATCTATCTTCTAGCATACACAGCTTGTCTTCAATCTCTTTATATTTTAAAATGAACTTATTATGTGATTCTTTCTGCTCACTCATCTGATGTTCTCTTTCTTCTTCTCTCTCCTCCATTTTTTGAATTCTGCTCTTCAACAGAGTAAGATCTGTTTTTATAATTGGAACTTTTCATTCAGTTCTTTTTTAATATCCAGTGAGACTTCATCTAAACATGCTTTTAATATGGGGAGAGATACAGTATGTTTATCAAATGGAGGGGGTAGGGGAGGTGGTAAAGCCTGCCGGTAAAGGTTTAATCACAGATTTCTCCATACACTATTGGGTTTCCTGTGGCACAAAAAAAGGCTAAGACTCTTTTTTCCTGTTTTTGGCCATTTTTATCTGCTTTAGTTGGCATTTTATTCTCATGTGATTTTTTGGACGCCATCTCTTTAAATCATATTTACACCAAATGTAAAACAAACATGCTCTCGGTCTCTTAACCAACTTTTTATGAAAAAAAAATCTGTTACAAATTCACTCTGAATTCTATGCCAAGTGTGGCAACACTATATACTACATTGTATATAAATATTTCAAATGACAATACTGCCACTTTAAATAATATTTGTATGTGTCTGCTGTGGTGTATCACCAAATTAATATATATATTACACAAGGTTCATCTACATTAAAAGGTATTTATTAAAAGGCAACAACACAATACTATAAATGTATCACAAACACACAGCCCAGACCCACGGAGCAACAACCCTTTTTAAATCTATCTATCTATATAGTAATCCCCTTCCCCACACGTTTGATCTCACCCACGGTTAGGCCTTCACATCTAGTAATGGCTCACTGCTGCAAGTTCAACATCACATCCACCAAGGAAGAAAAGGAAGCAACAGAGTGTAACATGGTTCACCTGCAGCACAGCCAAGAAGGAACAGAGAGGAATGGAGAAAGGGGGAAGTGGTTATCTCTTTCCTGACTTGTAAAGGTATTGAATTACCCAGTTACCATTTCAAAAGGTAAAGCTTATCCCACTGTACATGAGCTTGGTCACGTGATCCCTGGTCACCATATTAGTTTGATGACAGAATGTCACCACATTCTCTCACTTTTTCTTCTCTTATGTTGAGCACATTTAAAAATAATAATAATGTATCCCTTCTATCTAAACTATGAGATCTGAAGTAGGAAAGGGGAGCACAGGAATTATAGTGAGTGATATAAGCAGGGTGAAAGAAAACAGTCAAATAGGGGTTGCATCACCCCACATTCCCCCACTTTTTCTTCTTTTATGTTGCTCCGTTATCTAGTTATCCCTCTAGTACAGGAAAACCTAGTGGGAGCAAAAACCTGATATACAGGAGAAATTCAACCCACTGTCCCTCTGGAATAGTTCCCTCAGCGACACAAGTTCTCCTGTACTTTCCTATGGCTGTCAATTTACATATTATACAGAGTGTCACAAAAAAAACAGAACTTATAGAATTTAGGTGAGTGTGTGTGTGCAATGTTAAACGTTATTGAAGAATGTATGAGAGAGAGAGAAAAAGAGAGAGAGAGAGAGAGAGAGAGAAACAAAAAAGAAACAAACAAACAAAAAAAATCCCCCTTTTCAAGTTTCTTCCTCATCTATTTCATTGCCACACAAAAGTATACTAGCGGCAAAGTTTGTAGGACTGGATGTGATATTTGCAGAATTCCATACTCTCAATCCAGTTCCGACTCCTCCCAGTAGAGCTGTAAATTGTCCCATTTTTCCTGACACCCTGCTTTGCCTAAAACACTGTCGCCGTTGTTCCGGACACCTTGGAGGAATAGAAGGATTATTAAAATATAGACTGTAAACTTCTCCCTTATTTGGAGTATCTTCTGGCCGTATTGCCTGTCTCCCATCCCTACTGTGATACAGCGTATACTTATCCATCCTGTAACAAGGATCCACTACGATCTTCTGTTGCCACACATCATCATCCTAATACAGCTTTGCCTTGCTCTGTGGGAACACTAGATCTCATCATTAGAAAGGAATAGCTAAATGGGAGATTGGAAGACTGAGAGAAAGAACAAAACAAAAGAAAAACAAACATACATACGGATGTAGAGAGCAACACAAAATTATGAGTGTTATTGATTGCTGGGACCCCCCAATTGGTCAATCTTTTCCTCCTCTCTCAACTGTTCCCTCAGCGCTTTCACGTCTGCCTCCAATCTTTCAGTCTGTCTCTTTAGGTCCCAGTAGTCTCTTTTCCCTTCTTTATTCCTCCAATTATCCCAATTCCGTCTATTGGTCTGATGCTCATCCCATCTATGGTTCCTTCTCCAATTATTCTCCCAATAACTGTAATAATTGAGGCCTGATGCCCAAGCTTGTATATTAAAATGGAGGTCTGCACTAGGATACAAAGGAATCAAATTAGCATTCAAATACAAAAAGAAGCCGCATGGCAGCCTACTATAGTGTATTCAAATGCAGAGCTAGGCCTGTACTCTGATAACTCAACTCAGATATTTGAAGTACACAAAACACAACAAACTCAGGTATTTGAAACACAAAAAAAACTAATATATTCAAAATTGAGGCCCGATGCCCAAGCTTGTATATTAAAATGGAGGCCCAAACTAAACTCCACACACAATCAGCCCTTGATTTCCCAATGCAGAGGATAATTAAACAAAGTACTTTTTTTTTTTTCTCCCCCCAAAAAAATAAATCTGAATGTGTTATTACCTCATAAATAACCTTTGTAGAAGTCTAAAATTCGTGGTCGCCAAATGTGGTGTATCACCAAATTAATATATATATTACACAAGGTTCGTCTACATTAAAAGGTATTTATTAAAAGGCAACAACACAATACTATAAATGTATAACAAACACACAGCCCAGACCCACGGAGCAACAACCCTTTTTAAATCTATCTATCTATATAGTAATCCCGTTCACCACACGTTTGATCTCACCCACGGTTAGGCCTTCACATCTAGTAATGGCTCACTGCTGCAAGTTCAACATCACATCCACCAAGGAAGAAAAGGAAGCAACAGAGTGTAACATGGTTCACCATGCTAGCACATGGCGTCTGCACATCTGCTCTGCAGCACAGCCAAGAAGGAACAGAGACCATTTCAAAAGGTAAAGCTTATCCCACTGTACATGAGCTTGGTCACGTGATCCCTGGTCACCATATTAGTTTGATGACAGAATGTCACCACATCTGCCACCCCACTTTGTGTAAATCAGTGCAATATATAGTATGGTTGCACTGTCACTTTAAATATTGGCCTTTTAAAACATGGAATTCCGTAGTAATACCTATTATGGTTGCACTGTCACTGCAAATATATAAAATGATGATATTGTGTATCTAATCATTTGTCTACTTGTCCATCTCTCCAATTTAAGACAATCAGTCAGTATGTTTATTATTCCAATGGATTAAATACTGCACAGAGGTTTAGTGATTTAAAAGACTCTCTCCTGCTATACTAATAGACATGGTGGAACGCTAAGTGCGTTCCACACACACACAGAGTGCACATATGACCAGAATGGATGTGCACCGTCACTCTAATGGAAACATGGTGCGTTCCAACCACGTCGGATCCCCATGTGACTGGATATGATGCAACCAGGAAGTGGAGCGCCGACGGACGAATGGAACGCAGGCTGCGTTCCACCAAAGAAAAAGACCACGATTTTGAAATGCATACAGCATACAAAGAACTGCATGGACATATGAACATCAGCAAACCCAACTGAAGAAGCCACGCTAGGCGAAAAGCGTTTTGACAATATTTTGGACATTTAAATAGATTTTATCTACATTTATTTTACCTGTTTATTTTATATAATACATTTTTGTTTTACACCCATTTGGATTTCCTGCTATCTACTGCTAGGAGGAGACTACTACACTCCAGCTATCCAGGCCAGGTATTCAGACCAAGTATCCAGGCATCCAGACCACCCACAGAGGGATTTGGATCACCCTAAAAAGATTGTGAGGTCATCCACACCAGAGCAAGGTTAAATATATGGCTCTACCTTTGTGAGTGCATCCTTATATATGTAGTATTTCCATAAATGGTTTTGAGTTATCTGCACTACTGTATACCTCTCTGTCTTTGCAGCATTGCTGGACTGATTGAAAAGAGAGGAAAGTATACAACTTGCTCCACCTGTTGTGTTTGTATTATACGTGTTTTTTTTTTATATACGTGTTTTTAGTGTTGGTATAGGTGATACCACACTTTTGAGCTTCCTATCACTGTTAGATATACCACTTGTGTTGTTTTTCATACAGTATACTACCTAGACAGCCCCAAGTCCCCAAGTTGACCCGAAAAGGTCCAACCATGTCTGCCGGAGCTGTGAGCAAGGAGGAGGGCAGTGTGAAGGAATATCCCCATTACCTTTGTCTCCTTTCATCTATTTTGTTCGTGTTTACATTAAATTTGTTTATTTTGTTGAACACCGGTCACCATGGATCTATGGGCCGTTCCAGTTCCAGTTCACCTAGACGAACGGCATTCGGGAGTTAGACTACCAGACATGGGGAGCATTCTACATGAACCATTTTTCCTCTATCTTATGTGGTTTTCATACAAAACCCCATGAACGGAGAGGCTCTTGCCATGATTTCCATGGAACTATTTTGGGCTTACTCCTCGTGGCAGACCGGTCAGAACTTCCCTGCGATGGCGAGCCAAAACTACAGAATGGGTGATTTTTGGATATATATTGGCCACCCAGATACATGCTATCTAGGGATATGACTTTTGTAGGATTTCCATGTATTTTGGGGGTACTTTTGGGGTGTTGCAAAATTGTGCATTTTTCTGTACCTGGAGATAATTGAGTTCAGATATTCAAATCATCAAAGACTTGGTTTGGTCCACAACATTTGGCGCCCAATATGGGGCATCCGCTATGTCCCAATAGCAGCCGTCCTCGAGGGCACCGGAGAGCAGACCTCCAGGGTGAAAACGGTGTACCGGTCAAGTATAGGATGGATCTCAGAGCTATCAACAGTGACTTCACTGTTCTGGATACCTCCATCGTTCCTAATCCTCACACCCTTTTGTCAGGAGTATCTCCTACTGCTAAGTTCTTCACGGTGGTTGATCTAACAAATGCCTTCTTTAGTGTACCTTTGGCTCCCTCAATGCCAATATTTATTTGAATTCACCAATGACTGTCAGCAGTATACATGGACTGTCATGCCTCAATGAGCACATAATTCACCTAGTCAATTTGCAAAAGCCATGTCAATCATTATGGAACATGGCAAAAGACTCACACTGATGCAGACTCCTCCTCTGTGCAGATGACCTCCCAAATGCTGAACGTACCTCAGAAGATCTGCTTTGTTTTCTAGCAGAACAGGGCTGCAAGGCCTCCAAAACGAAGCTACAATGGTGCCGGCCCTCTGTGGTCTTCTTGGGACATTGTCTTTCCCATGGCACCCATCATCTCACTCCACCACCAGCCCACAAGCCTCTTCACGCTTTCCTGGGCCTCTTCTCCTACTGCAGGGCCTGGATTCCCGAAGCACCCACCCTAATGCAGCCTCTCTATGATGCACTCAAGACTGAACCTTTTTCCTTATCTCCTGAAGCCCTCTCTAGCTTCTACACTCTACAACGTGCTATTTCCTTAGCCCCTGCATTGGGCCTCTCCAACTAGCAGAAGCCTTTCAAGCTCTTTGTCTCAGAACGGTTGGGGCATGCCTCTGGTGTCCTTGCACAATCCCACGATTCCTGCCAATGTCCTATTGGCTACTCTTCTTGTCAACTGGACCCTTTGGCAAGAATATACTTTACTGTCTGCGAGCAGTTTTTGCAGCCTGTGCACTTCTGGATAAGACAAATGATCTAGTCCTCGGACACAAGCTCACCATACTTGCACCTCATGACATTACTGCCATCCTCAATCAAGTTCAACCAAAGCATCTCACATCTCAGAGACACCTTCGCCTGCAAACTTCTCTTCTCCTACCTGACAATGTCACCTTATAAAGATGTTATTCTCTCAATCCGGTCACTCTTCTGCCACTTCCTAGGGGAGAAATACTGCACTATTGGTGTAGCCTTGATATTGA
Source organism: Pelobates cultripes (assembly GCA_933207985.1). Lineage (NCBI taxonomy): Eukaryota > Metazoa > Chordata > Amphibia > Anura > Pelobatidae > Pelobates > Pelobates cultripes. Next base: position 112,307,280 of record OW240920.1, on the reverse strand, counting down.
TCCTGCCTTTGAGCTACAGGTACAGAAACCCACTGTTCCACATGATGAGCAGCCTTTCCTACATTGCACCCTGTGGTTCAGAAATATTTCAGGACCAGATCCCCACTATGAAGACGAGCTGTTCAAACTGGTAGAGGTAAGCCTTATATTGACAGACCTGTTCAGTGACTCTAAGGGAAATAGTGTGGCCCTGGTTCTCTTACCCATGGAAGTAAGACACATGTATCATCACTGGAATCTGGCTGTTCCTCACCAAATCGCCAGAAATTTCGTGGAAGGAACTTGGCCCATTGGCCAGCACATGGAGCATTACAGATCAAGATCAACTTACCTCAGAGGGTGTCACCAAAAGAACAGTAAACTGCAAGACAACTGGTTACCCTTGATACCACACAGTAATATGCATCGATGCCCCTCCCACAGACCAAGACCCAGATGCTCCTCATGACTGCTTTGAACAGATGAAAATGGATACAACACATATCCCAACTGTACATGAAACTGCTTTACTGGAACCAGACTTAACTTTATTTGTGGATGGCTCCAGATATGCCGATGAGCAAGGAAAGTATGACACTGGATTCGCTGTAACTACAATGGATCAGGTACTCCAAGCATCATCACTTCCCCAATCCATGTCTGCCCAAGAAGCTGAACTGAAGGCTCTCACCACAGCATGCAAAATGTCTGAAAGAAAACGTGCCAATATCTACACTAATTCAAGATATGCCCTAGGTGTGGCACATGACTTTGGATTAATCTGGAAGACAAGGTGTTCCCTTACAGCAACGGGTACGCCAGTCAAACATGGTACAGCTATCAAAGAGTTAATGGATGCCCTACTGAATCCTGAAGAGGTGTCCATACTGAAGGTAAAGGCCAAAGGGAGACTAAATTCAGAGGAAGCACGTGGCAGCTACCTAGCTGACCAAGCTGCCAAGGATGCTGCTCGTGCGTCAAGGGAAGTGGACAGAAGAGTGTCCGCTGAAGAAACCTCCATATTCACTATGCAGACTTTGCTTACAGATCTCAAATTCCTGAAAGAATGGCAAGCGGCTGCTAACCCCGAGGAAAGACAGAACTGGAAACAGAAAGGAGCAACTCTCCAAGATGGAATATATATACCATTAACTTCAAGTTCTGTTCACCTAAAAACATGTACCTAGCAGTAATCCACTGGGCCCATGGAGCAGCACATCTGTCCAAGAACCTCATGAGCTTCCTGATCAACAAATACTTTGAAGCACCAGGCATCACTTCTCTAACCAAGAAGTATTGCAGGTCCTGTAACATCTGTGCCAATTGTAACCAAGTGAAGAACATCTAGCCAAGCCTCAATATCCCTTCCAGAGAATCCAAATCGACCATATTCAGATGCCAAAAAGTGGCGGGTATGAATATGCACAAGTCATAGTGGACATGTTCTCAGGATGGCCAGAAGCCTTTCCCGTCACCAACATGACAGCTAAAACCACGGCCAAACGTCTACTCACTGACGTTGTGTGCAGATATGGAGTCCCAGAAGTGATAGAAAGTGACCAGGGTCCATCCTTTACTGCACTGGTGACTAAATAAAGCTAGCCAGCACTGGGGATGACCCTTGCATTCCAGACACCCTATCACCCACAGAGTAGTGGCAAGGTAGAACGCATAAATGGCACCTTAAAAGCCAGAATGCTTAAGATGGCCCACAAAACTAACCTACCCTGGCCAGAGAGTCTCCCCATAGCTCTATTTAGTGTGAGGTATATACCAAGAAGGAAGTGTGGCCTATCCCCATACGAAATCTTGTTTGGTTCAGCCCCCAGACTAGGCTGCTATTTCCCTCAACAGCTCCAACTCCAGTCAGATGTGTTGGTTGAATATGTAACTGCTCTCTCTTGGGCTTTGACCAAAATCCATGCACAAGTGTTTTATTTAATTCCAGATCCAGAGTCTGATACGGGCACCCACAAGCTACTTCCTGGTGATTGGGTCCTGGTTAAGAGGTCCCCGAGGAAAAGCTCTCTTAAGCCAAGATATGATGGTCCTTTCCAAGTCCTCCTGACCACATCTACCTCAGTGAAATTGGCTGGGAAAAAGATTTGGATACACGCTTCACACGGCAAGAAAGTTCCAGCTCCAGAGGAAGCAGATCTTGCTATGTCATGAGCTTCCTGTACTTTTTTCTGCTACTAGGCCTTATAGAGGCCCAACAAGTTGCTATCACTAAAGATAATCATGTTTACACATTTTGGTATAACTCTTCCAACACACATGTACACATTTACATTTGACTACTGTAATATTGTCACTTGTACATTCCCACAATCATTGATGTCAACAATCTACAAAGATATACCTAGTAAAAAGGACCCATACATATGTGTGACAGATGACTATTGGGGACATGACTGTAGTTCTCGGAAGGTGGCAGGTTGGAACACAGGATTAGCATGGGGTTATAAGCCACGAAGTGCCCTAAACAGAGTGGACAAGAATGGGAAGTCTTTACTACACAGAATGACTTTACGGAAACCAACAGGGACAACCCCAATGAAACTTACCTTAAATATAGAGCACCCTAGCCCTGGAGATACTGGTGAATACGTAATGGGAATGTATTAGAAATGGGGGGCTCATACAACAAATTGGGGACTTTCTATCTACAAGACATGTACCAATCACTTGAGTGGGTAGACACACAACACATGACGGTTAACCCTCTTAAACCACACATCAAGACCCTCAAAGACATGGTAGCCTTAGCTAACCCCACATTTGAAGACACTATGGTGGTAGAAACAGGCTTCTCAGACACTAGAAACATAGAAACATAGAATGTGACGGCAGATAAGAACCATTCGGCCCATCTAGTCTGCCCAATTTTCTAAATACTTTCATGGCCTTATCTTATAGTTAGGATAGCCTTATGCCTATCATGCGCACTAACCTATGGCTTGAATGGATGAGATATAATGCTAACTCTCATAATAGAACTAATTGTTATGAATGTGGAGGAGCACAACCCCATTTGGGTACTGTGCCCTTAGATTTACCCCCCAAAGTAGAAACTTGTTTTTTGAGTCTTTATGTTTATCAGAAAACTAATTGGTCAGCATGTGAGTTGTGGAAAAAGGAATATCCCCTAAGTACCAGGAATATTAGGCCACCTGAAGGTGTTACCATATATCTCAGTAATTACACCTGCTACGCTATACACAGTGGGCCAGGTACATGTCTAGGAAATTTCCCTATAGGCTATTGTGCTACAAACAGAACATCACTTCAATTTGACCTCTTAATGAGACAAGTCAGATCACTGGGAGACATATTTTGGCTGTGTGGGGACATGCAACTCAGATCCAGATTGGAAGGTCTCTGGTGGTGGGAATGTGCCCTAGCTAAAGTTATCATGCCCATACACATAATATCAGATAACCACCAAGGTCCTCTCGACACACCACATGTCTATTTCAGAGCCAAGAGGAGCACCTCTGTTAATGGCAGTTTTGACCCACACACATATATATATATAGATGCCATAGGAGTGCCTAGAGGGTGCCAAATGAATTCAAAGCAAGAGACGAAGTTGCAGCAGGCTTTGAATCAATCATTCCACTAATCACTGCCAACAAGAATTTGAATTTAATTAAGTATATCTATTATAGCCAACAGCATTTTGTTAATTATACCAGAGATGCCCTTCAAGGGCTGGCAGAGCAATTACAAGCTACTTCCCAGATGACCTTCCAGAATAGGATGGCCATAGATATGATTTTGGTAGAAAAAGGAGGAGTATGTAAAATACTTCCAGACACTATGACATGTTGTACCTTCATCCCTGATAATACAGGCCCTAATGGATAGGTGACCCTGGCAATAGAAAAACTAGAAAGCCTCTCAGAAGAGTTAAAGAGAAACTCAGGGGTCACTAACTCATGGGATAGATGGTTCGGATGGTTGAGTGGTTGGCAGAAAGTGCTTATCCAACTAGGTATGGCTGTCTTAATCATGATGTTTCTCCTCGTAATTTTTGTCTGCTGTGTGTTACCATGTGTTCAGAAATACCTGCAGAAAACAGTTGACCAGACAATTGACCGGACTATCCCAACCTTCCTCCACCAAGAGTTAGATGAAGATTGTGATAAACCTCATTCACCCCACTCTCCTTTGCAGTCCCTCCGCACCAGTCACACAACTACTTCCTTTTAGGGACGGTAGGGATGGCGTCTATCTTTACAGGCAAAGTCTGTAGCAGAGGAGGTAGTAGACAAGCCACTGCTTGTCTAATGCACAGCACCTAGAAGAGTTCGAGAGGCCCGTGGGACAGATGTGTGGCAGTCTAGTAAGGACAGTACTAGGGATGGTATGGCTTGGTGCTTATTGTAGTTATTTAGTAAATAGTAATTTTAAGGGGGGACTGTTAGAATTAGTAAAATGCCTATTTACTCATGCGTACTCATATTCAATATTTACTCAAAATGGCTACTGGAGGCAACCCCTCCCATCGACAAACTAACTTGTGTAACAAGATGGTGCTGGAATCCGGAGTAAAATCCCATGATGACAGTGACATCACACCTTGTAGGATGTGCATTAGATAAAACACTTAACACCTAACCAATTATTGATGTATTTTCTCTGTTATCTATAATTTTGCATATGATGTATTCTTGCTTTATAAGGGGCATGCCGGCCCCCTGAATAAACATTCCTGATGTTTTTCATCAACCAGAAACTTGTGTCCGGTGCGAATTTACTTTAGGAGCATGCACGCATTAAATATCAATAATTTGGCTAGAGGCAGATATTCAAATCATCAAACACTTGGTTTGGTTCACAACATTGGTCTTACCAGGTGATGTAAATTTAGATTCTAACAAAGATTTGTTCATTCTTCTTATGCCTCTGCCTTTATAGTCACAGAAGTTTTTAATGGTCAAAATCTGATTTATTTTGCCATCATTCCTGTGATATTTTGCAAGGGTAAGCATAATCTCTTCATTCTAGACTTCAACCTCAGGTAAGCCCTGACATAGGTCACAGATATCAATGGTGATTAACTTTAGATAACAATAATGGAGCTGTCATAAATACAAACAAGAGTAAAAGTAAGAAAAATCTATAGAAAATTTAATTCTGGAGTCACAGAAGATCGCATTAGAACATCCATTTCCACCTACTCCACAAAAATAAAACTGAAAGTGAAATGGAATTTGGTAAACTCGGGATGTAGATTGTGGTGGGTGTCGAGAGCATTCTCTGGCAGTAGACTCCTACGAGTTTATGTTTTAGCTCTCATCCATTCTGGTGGCTGTGTTGGTGTTTGATAAATGCTTTGGTTTCATTTCTTTAGGGTCTTCATACCTTCCTCTGGTGATATATTAACTACGGAAAGCAGAGTACCAGTAATTCTGTTGGGAACCCCCGGTTGTATATAATATGGTGTTTCCTCAACACCTCAATGACTTGGTGAAAAGTCTGCAAAAATCTTAACTTCATTGTATTTTTGGTAGATCAAAAGTAGATCTGCTAAGTTGCAAAATGTGCTCCTTTTACATGGTAATAATACATTAATCAATAAAAAAAAATAAACAAATATACCTGTGAATCCTGTCATAGAGGTGTTTATGTAAGCGATCTAGTAGAAACATATTTCGTAGTATATCAGGAGCTATAGTTATAAATATGTTTCTCACAAAAGCTTTCAGTGAGGCCTGCAGGACATTTTCCAGGCCCCGTAATACAGAGGTTGTTTCTGCACAATCAATCTTTTAAATCCATTCATTTAGCATCATGTTGGACCATGAATCCTTCCATTTATTATCATATTATCAGTCATGCTACTATGGACCTCAGCAAACATACCCATCTTGTTTTCTACATGCAATGTTCTGACCCCTAGTTCTTGAATTTCTTGTTTAGATTAATTTGGGGCTTATTAGAAAATGGAGGACTTCCTTGGTTAGGGGGATGCCTATGTCTCACTAACCAAGTTTTCATCATCCTCACCCTTGCCTCCATCTTGTGTCAACTTGTTCCGCATTACAAAATTCTTCAAAGCAGGGCACAAAAAAAAAAATTTCTATGCATTCTTCCTCACTCACCTCTGTGCCATCACCTCACCAGCTCATTTTACTGTCTCACCCACTCACTCTTCTGTAACATTTAAATTTTTGCTTTGCTTAACTGAGCTCTCCTCTCACACGACCATCCGTCTCGTCTTTTGGTCAAATCTCTAGATAAACCTTTAACAATAGTATATCTTCCACAACTAGACACAAAGCACAACAAATCTTATCTTTATCTTTAGCTAAGGCCCCTGGGCAGGACAGTTTTGCTAATGTTTACAACAAAACTTTTATCATAACACTACTACTGCACCCAGTTACATTTACAGATCAGATATTGATAAAGCTGTAATACCTCCTGACTTTGCGGTCAGCCCATATCATGCTCCTACCCAAACCAGGGAAACCACCTACAAAATTCAAAAACATCCACCAAATATTGCTTCAAAGCTCTGATGAAAAGAGTCTTGCAAAAATATTCGCTGATACACTCTTTGGCATCTTGCCAAGTTTAATACATTAGGACCAAGTGGGATTTATGCAAGGAAGACTAGGTACTAGGAAAGTTCTTGATCTATTATATAGCACACACCACTTGGGGAAGAGACCTACAAATGGACTGGGGCGAGAGACATACAAAGTGGCTGGGGGAGAAAGAGACTCAAAAAGGTGCTGGAAGGGAAGAGACACGAAAGGTTGGCAATTATTTAGGGGGGGTGGGGTTGCAAGGAACTGGTCTTCCCTAAGGCACAAAATAGTCTTGCACTGGCCTTGGGATTATGCAAAATAAACACATTGTGACTGTTAGGCTGCAAAATTTACACTGCTATGGATTTATGCTGGTAACACATATGTTCACTGCAGAGAACACAGTTTTCATAGGGGTGTATCCAACAGAAGGCAAAAATCAACCAATCATAGACGTTCAGTGCAAAATGTATAATTTCTCATATAACATAGCATATTACAGTTATTCTACTGTGCATGTCTAGCTCGTCTTCTTTTAACTGAATTACATGACAGTCTTTGATTTAGTAACCCAATTAAAATTTACAGGTGGTTAAAAAGAATACTTATTTTTTTCAACTGTAGGATGTTTATAAAAGATAGTGAAAACTAGTGTCAGTTTTGCCTATGAGAAAAAAAGGGAGTTTCTGCTTGCCATAGATTGCAGATAGGAGAGGAAATTCTTGCTTTTAACTCATTACAGACGTGGAAAGACTTAACTAAGGCAAAGGCATTTTAACTGTTTCAAAGCATGAGTATCATGTATTATAATCAGGGTTACTGACCATCCAATCTTCCAAGTCGTATATATAGTATATACTTTTACCTAGTAATAAGAAATACAGAAGTAGAAAACAGGGCATGAGACTATATATTATGTAATATATATTATGTATAGCTCTGTATGTCTAGGAGAATATTCACTAAGCATTGCATTGGTAAAATAATTCATTATCAGTGACCTCACAAGGTGCATTTGCCTTTGCAATACCCATTTTCCATTCTAACAAATGAACATAATTATGGAATCTCCAATTCCTATCAGCTATTCCAGTCATGGAATTTATTATCATTTAAACAGCTCCAACAAACGTACTAGATATAAAAACCTTCCCATACTAAAAAAGAGCTTCTAAAAATTTTTTAAAGGCAATCTATGGGACTTATTCCACCTACAAAAGCAATATTGATAATGTACAAACTATTACAATCTTCTCTCTGCATGAAAGATTTCCCATTTATCAAATCATGGGAATGAGATTTAGAATGCAAACTTCCACAAAAGGTGGAATAGGGCACTAACAGTGCTAAGAGGTGGACTAAAGGGGGGAGCAATAATGTGATTGGTGGGGCTGTGTTTGGGGGATGGCTGATTTAAATAGTCAGCAATTTTAAAATCCCTCCCTATTTAGCGAGGTGTTGTTTCCCTGTTTGGTCACAGCAAAGGACCCAGACTATGTATAGGAGATCTAGTGTGGCTTAGTAGAGAAGTAAAACAAGAGATTACAACTAAGAGAAGGGCATTTAAAGCATTTAAATCGGACAAATCAGATGCATCTTATAAAATATATAAGGATGCAAATAATGCGTGCAAAAAGGCAATTAGACTTGCTAAACTTCAAAATGAAATAATGATAGCTGAAGAGAGCAAAACCAACCCCAAAGCATTTTTTAAGTACATAAATTCTAAAAAAAAACAAAATGAAAGTGTAGGTACACTAAAAACTGAAACGGGGGTGTTAATTAATGAAGACCAGGAAAAGGCAGGAATTTTAAATAACTATTTCTCCTCCGTATATATTAAGGAAGAACCCATGGCAATAGATGTGCAAATGATTGCTACTAAAAACTTGCAGAATAATTGTAATTGGTTAACTCAAGACAAGGTGCTGCAGCAACTAAAGAAAGTTAATATAAACAAAGCTCCAGGGCCTGACGGTATCCATCCACGTGTACTTAAGGAACTAAGTGTAGAAATAAGTGAACCTCTGTTTTTAATCTTTCAAGATTCTTTTCTTTCAGGAAGTGTTCCGGAGGATTGGAGGAAGGCAGATGTGGTTCCTATATTCAAAAAGGGTTCAAAATCCTTGCCTGGAAATTATAGACCTGTGAGCTTAACTTCTGTGGCTGGGAAAATATTTGAAAGGTTATTAAGGGATAATATTCAAGAATTCCTTGAGAAGAACATGGTTATCAGCAAAAATCAGCACGGTTTTATGAAGCACAGGTCATGTCAAACTAACTTGATTGCGTTCTACGAAGAAGTAAGTAGAAGTATAGATCAGGGTGTTGCCGTGGATGTGATCTATTTGGATTTTGCCAAGGCATTTGATACAGTTCCACACAATAGATTAGTGTTCAAACTCAAGGAAATCGGTCTAGATGAAAATGCTTGTTCTTGGGTAGAACATTGGCTTAAAAACAGAGTACAAAGAGCTGTCATTAATGGTAAATTTTCAAGCTGGACAGAGGTGGCAAGTGGTGTCCCTCAGGGGTCTGTGCTGGGACCCCTTCTATTTAACATGTTTATAAATGATCTTGAAGACCGCATTGAAAGTCATGTTTCAGTGTTTGCAGATGACACCAAACTTTGTAAAACAATACAAAGTGAGCAAGATATTACTTTGCTGCAGAGGGACTTAGATAGACTGGGGGACTTGGCACTCAAATGGCAGATTAAATTTAATGTTGAAAAATGCAAAGTTATGCACTTCGGCGTAAAGAATACACAAGCAACGTATACCCTTAATGGAAGCGAATTAGGGATAACACACGAAAAGGACTTGGGAATTGTTATAGACAACAAACTATGCAACAATGTGCAATGTCAATCAGCAGTGGCCAAGGCCAGTAAGGTATTGTCATGCATGAAAAAAGGGCATTCATTCTCGGGACAAGAATATAATTTTGCCTCTTTATAAATCACTGGTAAGACCCCATATTGAATATGCTGTGCAATTTTGGGCACCTGTTCTAAAGAAGGATATTATGGCACTAGAAAAAGTGCAGAGGCGGGCTACAAAATTAATAAAAGGAATGGAACATATCAGCTATGAAGAATGGTTAACAAATTTAAACCTATTTAGTTTAGAAAAACGTCGCCTGAGAGGGGATATGATAACATTATACAAATATATTCGTGGCTAATACAAACCATTGTGTGGAAATCTATTCACAAACCGGACTTTACATAGGACACGAGGCCATGAGTTTAGACTGGAAGAAAGAAGATTTCGTCTAAGGCAAAGGAAAGGTTTTTTTACTGTAAGAACAATCAGGATGTGGAATTCTCTGCCTGAGGAAGTGGTTTCATCAGAGTCCATACAGATGTTCAAACGGCTACTAGATGCATACTTGCAAGAACAGAATATTCAAGGATATAATCTTTCAATGTAGGGTAATAACCGCTTGATCCAAGGATAAATCTGACTGCCATTCTGGGGTCAAGAAGGAATTTTTTTCCTAGCTTGTTGCAAAATTGTGCTTCAAACTGTTTTTTTTTGCCTTCTTTTGGATCAACAGCAAAAAACAAATGTGAGGAAGGCTGAACTTGATGGACGCAAGTCTCTTTTCAGCTATGTAACTATGTAACTAACTATGTAACTAGTGAGCGTGCGTATATAACGGATTCAGAGTGTATATAGGGATCTAGTGTGTGTATGTGTGTAGATGATCCAGAGTTGGGTAAAGGATCTAGTGTGTGTCTGGAATGTAATGTGTTTAGGGGTGCAGTGTGTGTGTGTGAGGGGTGCTGTGTATATATATATATATATATTTGATATAAATATGTTTGGAAGTATTGTGTATGTGTGTGATGCAGTGTATCGGGCGGTTGTGTGTGTATGTGAGGGGTGCAGCAGGTGTGTGTGATGGATGCTGTGTGTGAGGTGTGATGTGTGTGAGGGTGCTGTGTGTGTGAGGGTGCTGTATGTGATTGATTTGTGTGAGGGTGCTGTGTATGATGTGTGAGAGTGTTGTGTGTGAGTGCTGAGTGTGATAGTGCTGTGTATGATGTGTGTGAGTGCTGAGTGTGATGTGTGTGAGAGTGATGTGTGAGAGTGCTGAGTGCTGTGTGTGATGTGTGTGAGTGCTGAGTGTGATAGTGCTGTGTGAGAGAGTGCTGTATGTGATGTGTGTGAGAGTGCCGAGTGTGAGAGTGCTGAGTGTGAGAGTGCTGTGTGTGTTGTGTGTGAGAGTGCTGAGTGTGTTGTGTGTGAGAGTTCTGAGTGTGATGTGTGTGAGATTGCTGAGAGTGCTGTGTGTGAGAGTGCTGAGAGTTCTGAGTGGGAGAGTGCTGTGTATAAATGTTGTGTGTTGGGGTAAATAAACAAATAAAAAAAATAAGTGGGGTTAAATATACAAATAAAAAACTAAGGGGGGTAAATAAACAATTAAAAAAAAGCTGCAGCTGCAAGATAGTTCTCCGCCGGGTCCTCTCCCTCCCCAGCCGCAGGTCTATTTAAATGGGCCGGTGGGGAGATCTTTGATTTCCCCACCGGCCCTTCATGGAAGACTGCGGGGCCGGCGCTCGAATAGCGCCGGCCCTGCATAGACCGGCAGGGGAGATCCTGGGACCTTATTAGTTAATATTACTATTGTAATGTAACTGGGAGTATGTAATATCCTTTACACTAGTCTATTCATATTTATGCAATTTATTTTTAGATGTTTGAATTATGACACATACCTTTTTAATTACACAAAGAATTGCCTCTATGGAGAAAGAGTGATTTAATTTAATAAGATGCAAGGAACTGACAAGATAATGTTCTTTATAAAGTGTTTATTATTTATTATGTATTTTTTGTATTTTTCTTGTTATAAGATGATATATTTTAGTATAAACATGATTTAATGTAGTTTGTTATATTTATGTGGATTATGGTATTTCTCTCCTTATCCTTGCTTTTGTTAGAGGATATATATTTATATATAAAATTATTATATTTTTATTATTTTGTTATCTTGTACATTTTGCATGTCTTTTGGTCCCCCTAGTAATTTGCCATTTTGTTTTTATTTTTTGTTCACTTGTGCTCTGTGTTGCTCATGTGTAGAATTTCATGTTAGTTTCCGATCACTTGTGTTCCAAGGAGATATCTGGCTGCCATTCTGGGGTCAATAAGGATTTTTTCCCCTAGCTTGTTCCAATATTGGAAGCTCTTCAAACAGTATTTGCCTTCTTTTGGATCAACAGCAAAAACAAATGTGAGATAGGTTTAACTTGATGAAAGCATGTCTGTTTTCAGCTGTGTAACTGTGAAACTGTGTAACTGTAATGATTCAAATTATATAAACTGTTTTTTGGGGGTCTCACATATCCCATAATTTCTTCTTTTTTTCTCTTTAGATGTTGATTTGCCATACAGATAACACAGTAAAGAATCAATGTCTATTTTTTACTGGGATTTTTAAGTGACCTCCCTTTGTCTCTTGTTCTTTTCTTTCTACGATATAGTGATTGTTGAGGTTGAAATATACACATGATAATATTTTCAATCACAAATACATTAAATGATTTGTGATTTTATAAATTTTTAATGTTAGGGATTCCTTTCTAGTACTCTCATTGACATTTTTTTTCATATGAGGTTTTGTCAGTGTGGAGAGATGCCTACTGCACCCTCATCCTGGATCGCACTCTGTCACTGGGGAGCGATACCCACTTTACCCTCACCCTACACAGGAGCTCATGCTGATGCGGGAGAGACCTGCCAACCACATTCTCTCCTTGGAACTCATTCTGCTCCTGGAGAGAGTTGAAATCCACACCCACTCCCTGGAATGCATTCCATCACTGTGGGGGGATGTCACCTTTACCAGCAGCCCAAAAAATTGATGTAACCTGCCTTGAAGAGGCTAGGAAATACGTTATCTAAATACTGTGTATATGTTCATCCTCCTCATTGTCTGAGAAATAAATGTCATCTACAAAAACTTCAATATTTGGACTTTCCAACAGCAGTGGAACTACATATGCACTGAAAACTGCTGGTGAACCAACAAAACCTTGTGAGAAGTGTGTCCAGTGTGCTTATTGGATGAGCCCAATAACCTTTTCCCAAATAAAATGTCATTTTAACTTCTTCCTTTGTAAATTGTGCAGGATAGATGGTGAGTGAGTGTCCTGTGCTGCAACTGAAGGTGCAATTCTATAAATATATCTGTATTTTAAGACCATACACCATGGCACATTTGGTTTAGGAACAGGGTACATGGCAGTATTCATGATGTTCTTTTAGTTAATATAAATAATTTATCACTGTTTGAATGTTGCTCTATCTTTTGCTCTATCTTTTCTTTACAAAAGTATACCAAGCCATAAGTGCTATTAACCCTGCGTTGTTTTCGCAAGCAGGGTCTAGACTGCTTATGCTATAAATACTGTTTTTATGATCAGGCATTCAATGTGGATCCTAAACTATTTTGGTTCTTAGTGAAATTTTGGACTTATTCATTGGACTTGTTAATATATGATATTGTACCCTAAATATTATCATATCAGATAGCACTTATTTGTGTTTTTATCTATTTTATTTTACTATTTAAGGTTATATCTATTTACATTTTTATTCTTATACCCACTTTTATTTTCTAGCTCCTGGATACCTACACTCTATAGTGCACTCTTTTTACTATCTATAGGATTGGGGTGAAATCCTTATTTTCCAGTTTCTGAGTTAACACACTCACTGTTCTTATTCCCTCTATACATTCTGTTGTATTCACATTTGTAGATACCGGAACCCTGTATCAGTGTTTGCTTTACTATGCCACTAAGAATAGCTATCTCCACCTGGAGTAGTCTCCTCTCCTCCGTACATTTCAAAACATGACCCTGTCCTGGGAGTTCCTCCACTAACATAGGATTAGATAATTAATTGAGAACATGGTGACCCACATCTGTCAGTTCTCACTAATGGCCCACGTTTCCTTGAGTTCGGTGGACTGGTAGGTAAGTCCTAAGACATTCTAAGAGTATCTCTAGCCAGGTTAAAGGGTTGCTCCAAGCAAAATAACCACTTCTCTGATTTGAAGTGGTCATAGTGCCAGAAGTAAATATGTGCAGCAATTCAAAGCAAAATTGCACATACAGAAAATAACCCCTTGGCTGCCAAGATGTAACTCCACCTCTGGCAGTGTCATAGAAATGTTATCAGTCAGCCTGAAACTAGAGTTCCAGATTAGCTTATGTTGATTCTGTGCAGCTTTTGTTGAACAGAATGGCAGTTATTGGCTGAAAACTGTCAGTCGATGCTCTCAGCCAATGATTGTTGATTGCCTTGGCTTCTGGGTTCTGCAGCCCAGCAGAAGCTGAAAGCATATCTTTAGAACACCAGGGAGCCCCAGGGCCTAGAGGGACTAAAGCAAGGGTGCAAACCATTACTAATTAGTTTTTCCCATTACTAGGGAACTTAGCCAGAGTACTCATGGCAGACTGTAGTGGTTATGATCCTTGGAGTAACTTTTTAACAGTAGCCTAGTCAATGTATCTGTCTCTTGGTCTGTCTCAGGTTTTCCTATTGTCATCACTCCAATGCTTTTGTATGGTAGTATATCTATCCCCTTGACCACATAGTCCATATTTTATTTTCTAAAAAAAAAAAAAAAAAAAACATCATTATGCACTGGCAGGATTATTCACTACACTGAGAATTTAAAATGTAAGGCTAAATTAACTACATTTAAAGCATGGCTAAGTTGGAGAATTTTTCAACTCTGGCTATTTTGACCTTAAAATGTAAATTCACTTTACATTCCTTTGGAATTTTTGATTTAGTGAAAAACCTTGTAAATATGTACCATGCTAAGCATTGAGCAATTCATTAAACAAACAGTTTGAAATATCACGTAAAGGGGACCCAGGTATAAAAATAAGCGTTTGAATTATTCTGAACTTTTGCCCCACAATGACTCCATTTATAACATGTTAAAGGACCACTCTAGGCACCCAGACCACTTCTGCTTAATGAAGTGGTCTGGGTGCCAGGTCCAGCTAGGGTTAACCCATTTTTTCATAAAACATGTTTATGAATGGGTTAAGCCTTCCCCTATTTCCGCTAGAGGCGCTTGCGTGCTTCTCACTGTGATTTTCACAGTGAGAGCACGCCAGCGTCCATAGGAAAGCATTATGAATGCTTTCCTATGTGACCGGCTGCATGCGCGCGCAGCCAGCCGACGGGGAGGAGAAGAAGAGGATCGGAGGAGGAGAGCTCTCCGCCCAGCGCTGGAAAAAGGTACGTTTTTTTCCCCCTTCCAGAGCCGGGCGGGAGGGGGTCCCTGAGGGTGGAGGCACCCTCAGGGCACTATAGTGCCAGGAAAACGAGTATGTTTTCCTGGCACTATAGTGGTCCTTTAAACTTTTCTGTCTCACACAAAGCTTTGGAGGGTATTTATTACTAACAGATTCATGCTAGTGCATTACACTCCAATGATTTGTGTATAGAAAATTGTGCTATTGTGTTATTAAACAAGAATAAGCAACATCATTACAATATTTTTGGGAGAGGGCAGTATGAAAATTCACACATAAAAGTTTATTATTTATTAAAATATATGCTTGTGATAAAAGTAAGTAAAAAAAAAAAAATGAATACAATTTCAATGTCAATCAGTTATTCAGTATCTATCCTCAGGGATCAAGAAAGAGATCTAATCTGAATTGTTTGCATGTGAGATCTTTCATTTAAACTTGCAATTCATAAATGCTTATATATTACAACAGCTAATTATACTAATCAACTTATGCTAAATCAAATATCTATGTATGTTCTATGTGATTATGTAATGTAATTGTACTAAAATAAACTTTTAAAGTTAACCTTCATATATAAGTGTGAGTTAAAAATCCGAAAGTAATTAAAAAAAAACAAAAAAAAACGAACATGCTTCTTAAGGCAATTTTGATTCTCAAACACCTACAGAAGGTTTTGAAGAATTAAAAAAATATTGCTTTAAAAATAATTTGTCTGAGCACTCACTATTAGAAAACAGTGTCTAAAGCATTTAATATTGTGCAGAATCAATTGCTTGTTTGTGAGACAAAAGGCAAAAGTGCTGGAAGCATTACACTTTGATCTCTGGTCTCTGCTAGCAATCTTAATCACAGAAATAAAACCATATCATAAAAACATACAATTGGCAGATAAGAACCATTCAACCCATCTAGTCTAAATACTTTCATTAGTCCATTACCTTATCTTATATCTAGAATGGCCTTATGCCTATCCCTTGCATGCTTAAACTCCCTCACTTTGTTAGCCTCTACCACTTCAACTGGAAAGCTATCCCATGCATTCGCTACCTTGCCGGTAAAGTAATACTTCCTCATATCCTCCTCTTGTAGTGGTAGTTTTTCTTCTTTTAAATATAGTCGCCTGCTTTACTGTTTTGATTCCCTTTATGTATTTAAATGTATCTATCATATCCCCCCTTGTCTTGGCATTTTCTCCAAGCTATACATGTTAAGATCCTTTAACTTTTCCTGGTAAGTTTTACCCTGCAATCCATGAACCAGTTTAATATCTCTTCTATGAACTTTTCCAAAGTACCAATATCCTTCTTGAGACACAGTTTCCATTACTGCAAGGTCTCACCAGTGTTCTGTACAATGGCATGAGCACTTCTCTCTTTCTAATGCTAATACCTCTCCCTATGCAACCAAACATTCTGCTAGCATTTCATGTTGTTCTATTAGATTGCCTACCTTTAAATCATCTGAAATAATTCACCCTAAATACCTCACCTCACATGGTTTTACACCCAAGATGCATTATCTTGCACTTAATCTCACATTAAGTGTCAGTTGCTACAGCTTTGACCATTTTCTAGTTAACCTAGATCATTTGTCATTTGGCTAATCCCTCCTGGAGCATCAACCCTGTTGCAAATCTTTGTATCATCAGCAACAAGACATATCTTACCCAGGGCCCGCAATTGCTATAGGGTGCCATTTAGCGCCGGCCCTTCTAATTTTGCAGCTACCTGATCGCTCTATAGAGAGCCTCAGGTGGCTGCAGCACTGGCTCCCCCCGCCCCTTTCTCCTCACCCCCCTGCCCCCCTTCCCTGTGTAGTGTGGCCGAGCTTCTCTCTGGTCCGCGGTACAGGAACATCTGTTTCCTGTACCCGGCTAGACTGACAGGAAGTGCTCACTCAGTGAGCACTTCCTGTCAGTCCGGCCGGTTTCAGGAAACAGATGCTCCTGTACCGTGGAACGGAGAATAGCTCGGCTATGCTACACAGGGAAGGGGAGGTAAAGAGAAGGGGAGGTGAGGAGAACACAGGGAGGGGGGGTGAGGAGAATATGTAGGGGGGAGGGTCCACTAAGGGAGGGAGGGTGAGGAGGGGTTGAGGAGAACGTGGGGGGGGAGGAGAGACCACTGAGGGGAGAGCAGAGACCACTAAGGGTGGGAATGTGGGAGGGAGGGTGAGGAGAATGGGGGGAAGAGTCCCGGAGGGAGGGGTGGAAGGAGAATGTGGGGTGTTGAGGAGAATGTGGGGAGGGAAGACCACTAGGAGGGAGAGAGGGGTGGTGGAGAGACCACTAGGAGGGAGCTGAGGAGAGACCACTAAGGGAGGGTGGGTGAGAGCAGAGGCCACTAAGGTAGGGAGGGGGGTGAGAAGAGACCACTAGGGGAGGGGGGGAAGAGACCACTACTGGAAAGTGGGGGAAGAAGGGAGAGAGCACTAATGGAAAGGGGGGGAGAGATGACTAATGGAAAGAGGGGGAGGAGAGACCACTAAAGGAAAGTCAAGGAGAAGAGGAGAGACCACTAAGGGAGGGAGGGGGAGGAGAGTAGAGACCACTACAGGACAGGGGAGGAGAGACCACTAAGGGGCAGGGGAGAGCTCTAAGGGATGGAAGGGATAGCTCTATAGGACAGGGGGCAGGACAGGGAGCTCTTCACACTACGCACACACACACAGTGCATCCTTATACATACACTGAAACACACAATGCATCACTACACACACAGAAACACAACATGCTTCCCTTACACACAGAGAAACACACTATGCATCCATTACACACACACACACACACAATGCAACCCTTACACACAAAGACAATGCATAATTTGCACACATAAACAGAAACACACAATGCATCCCTTACACACAAAGACAATGCATCCTTTGCACACATAAACAGAAACACACAATGCATACCTTACACACATGCAAACACACACTGCTTCTCTTACACACACACAGAAACACAATGCATCTCTTACACACACTCAATGCACCTCTTACAGACACACATACTACATCCCTTACAGATACACACCTTGCATCCCTTATGCATACAAACACAGAGTCACACAATGCATCCCTTACACACAACCAGAAACACACAATACATCCTGCTTTCTATCCCTTACACACAAACACACTGCATCACCTACACAAACTGGTATCCCTATACACTACATTCCATAAGCACACACATTAGATCCTCTACAATAACACATGACACATCCGCTACACACTCCACTCCCTGTGGGTGGGCCTTATGGGCATAATCACCGTTAGGCCCTGGGGCACAGACCTTGAACTGTGTAAGGGGCCCCAAAAAATGGAGCTGTTTCCCGTTCTCCCAGAACATTGAATTTTTTGACCACAGTTACAAACAGCTTCCAGAGATCTTGTTCTACACCAGACCAGTGGAGCCAAACTGAAGACAGAGCCCATCACTATCCTTATCTGGTTGTAAGTAGGTAATCTAGTATATTATTATTGACTCTTATCTCTAATTTACCTCACATTAAAGGGACACTATAGTCCCCAGAACCACTGCAGCTTAATTAAGCGGTTCTGGTGTCTACAGCCTGTCCCTGCAGGCATTTTAATGTAAACACACACTGTGTGCAGCACTGGTGTTAGTTCATATGGCAAATCATATGGGTGGGGCATTGTGATGGCACATGGGGGGGGGGGGGCAACATTTTATTTTGCCTAGGGTGGCAAAAATCCTTGTACCGGCCCTAACCTTACCATTAAGACCTTCTGCAATATCACTAATACAAATATTAAAGAGAATGGGTCCAAGTACAGATCCATGAGGTACCCCACTGGTAACAAGATCTTACTTTAAATATACCTTATTAACTACACCTGTAACTAAAGCCACTTTGCCAATGGTGTTGGGAGGGGACTACTTGCCAGCCTTTTACCCTGTGACTATGGCCTCTTTAATTTATGGTTAAAAAACCCTATTTGTACTTATTATGACTTTGGACAATAATTATTTGAACTTTCGAAACGACTCTTCGAACTCCCAAGTCCATTTGAAGTGCCATTCGACCACGTGGTGGCAGCCATCTTGTTCGCATGGACCAAAACTGCGAATAGACTTCAGGGGGACTTAGCTGCAAATTTCCTAGAACTATTTTCGGCATGAAAATCTTGTGGTTCCCAGTCGGTTCTCCAGCAGCACTTAACTGCGATTCTATGGAACTGTTTTGGGCATGGGACCATGCCTGCGCCTAGGCAAAACTATGACTTCCATAACATTTCTGAACCCCTGCTCTGATCTGGGTGATTTTTGGATATGTTGTTCACCCAGATCAGGGCTATCAGGGGATGTAACATTTATGTGGTGTTTTGGTACTTATGGGACTTTTTAGAAATGTGTGTTTTTTTCTGTTTGGAGATAATTGAGTTTAGAATAGTGCTTGACTCAATTATCTCACAGGGATTGTTGTGTGTTATGGGAGTGTCATACAGTTCATTACTGTTCTTATTGGTTTATTCCCTTTGTGTCCCTGTTCCCAGCTAGGTCCACCTGGGTGTCATCCTTGTTGGGAAACTTGCATAAAAGGCCAGTATGCCTCCATTAAAATTGAGTTCATGCTTAACCCTCAACACGTAGCTTGGTCTCGTGATTGGAGGGGAACTGCTACAGTTGCAAGAAAAAGTATGTGAACCCTTTGGAATGGTATGGATTTCTGCACAAATTGGTCATAAAAGGTGATCTGATCATCATCTAAGTCACAACAATAGACAATCACAGCCTGCTTAAACCAATAACACACAAAGAATGAAATCTTGCCATGTTTTTATTGAACACACCATGTAAACATTCACAGTGCAGGTGGAAAAAGTATGTGAACCCTTGGATTTAATAACTGGTTGAACCTCCTTTGGCAGCAATAACTTCAACCAAACGTTTCCTGTAGTTGCAGATCAGACGTGCACAACGGTCAGAAGTAATTCTTGACCATTCCTCTTTACAGAACTGTTTCAGTTCAGCAATATTCTTGGGATGTCTGGTGTGAATCGCTTTCTTGAGGTCATGCCACAGCATCTCAATCGGGTTGAGGTCAGGACTTTGACTGGGCCACTTCAGAGGGCGTATTTTCTTCTGTTTAAGCAATTCTGCTTTTGATTTACTTCTATGCTTTGGGTCATTGTCCTGTTGCAACACCCATCTTCTGTTGAGCTTCAGCTGGTAGACAGATGGCCTTAACTTCTCCTGCAAAATGTCTTGATAAACTTGGGAATTCATTTTTCCTTCGATGATAGCAATCCGTCCAGGCCCTGACGCAGCAAAGCAGCCCCAAACCATGATGCCCCCACCACCATACTTCACAGTTGGGATGAGGTTTTGATGTTGGTGTGCTGTGCCTTTTTTTCGCCACACATAGTGTTGTGTGTTTCTTCCAAACAACTCAACTTTGGTTTCATCTGTCCACAGAATATTTTGCCAGTACTGCCGTGGAACATCCAGGTGCTCTTGTGCAAACTGTAAACATGCAGCAATGTTTTGTTTGGACAGCAGTGGCTTCCTCTGTGGTATCCTCCCATGAAATCCATTCTTGCTTAGTGTTTTACGTATTGCAGATTCGCTAACAGGGATGTTAGCATTTGCCAGTGACTTTTGTAAGTCTTTAGCTGATACTCTAGGATTCTTCTTCACCTCACTGAGCAGTCTGCACTATGCTCTTGCAGTCATCTTTACAGGACGGCCACTCCTAGGGAGAGTAGCAGCAGTGCTGAACTTTCTCCATTTATAGACAATTTGTCTTACCGTGGACTGATGAACAGCAAGGCTTTTGGAGATACTTTTATAACCCTTTCCAGCTTTATGCAAGTCAACAATTCTTAATCGTAGGTCTTCTGAGAGCTCTTTTGTGCGAGGCATCATTCACATCAGGCAATGCTTCTTGTGAAAAGCAAACCCAGAACTGGTGTGTGTTTTTTATAGGGCAGGGCAGCTGTAACCAACACCTCCAATCTCATCTCATTGATTGGACTCCAGTTGGCTGACATCTCACTCCAATTAGCTCTTGGAGATGTCATTAGTCTAGGGGTTCACATACTTTTTCCACCTGCACTGTGAATGTTTACATGGTGTGTTCAATAAAAACATGGCAACATTTCATTCTTTGTGTGTTATTAGTTTAAGCAGACTGTGATTGTCTATTGTTGTGACTTAGATGATGATCAGATCACATTTTATGACCAATTTGTGCCAAAATCCATATCATTCCAAAGGGTTCACATACTTTTTCTTGCAACTGTATATTCACACTGGGGATTGCTATACTAATTATACTCCCCTGGGCTCTAATCACTAGCTCTTGTAACAGCTGTTCCTGCTACACTTTCTGAAGTAGGACAGGTCTTTCCCACACGGTCCTGGATATCCAAGGTTGGTGTCCAGGGTGGGAGGAAGACGGCGAGATCCCAGCTAAGCTACAGCGGTTCTGGAGTCTGTGGTGATTGTGGTGTCCGGTGCGGTGCTTACGGTCCTCAGCATCAGCTAGGAAGCATCTGTTGGCGGAGGTGCCCAGTCAGGGTGCAGGGGATCCGTCACAACACCACTCTGTTGCTTGTCACTCAGCCACTGCCTAACCCATTCAACAGTATTGGAATCCAAACTGAAAGATTGCAGCTTATTGATAAGCCTTCTTTGTGTGACAGTGTCAAACGCAGAGGCGACTCTCTAATTAAGCAGTTTAGGTGGCCGCCTAAGGCCTCTCGCTGGCTGGGACCTCGCGGCTGCCTAATCCACATTAGGGCAGACAGTGTCAGATGTCAGGTCAGTGACCAAGGAGTCGACACCAGGAGGGGGCCCGGTGGCTTGCTCAGTATGCCACCGGGTTTGAGGCCCCTCCTGTCTGCCCGGCTAGCAATAACAGACACCGATCTGCAGCTCCGCAGCTCCGCAGCTCCGCAGCTCCCCAGTGTACAGAGCTACAGATCATGTGTCTCGCGAGAACTGGCCAATCAGAGCGTTGTTACGGGTTACCACAGCAACAGTCTGATAGGTCTTGCGAGATACATCACCCCCCTCCCTCACACCATCACCCCCTCCCAATCACCTCTTTTCAACATCATCCCCTTCTTCTCACCATTACCCCCTCCCTCTCACCATCAACCCCCACACCATCACCTCCCTCACCCTCTCACCACCAACCCCTCTCCCTATAACCCCTCCCTCTCACCATCACCCCTATCTCCCTCTCACCGTCACCCCCCACACCATCACCTTCTCAACATCACCCCATCTCCTTGTCACCATTACCCCCTCCCTCTCACCATCAACCCCCACACAATCACCTCCCTCACCCTCTCACCACCAACCCCTCTCCCTCTCATTATCACCCCCTCCCTCACACCATCAACCCCTTCTCACTATCACACCCCTCCCTCACACCATCAACCTGCTCTCACCATCACCCCCTCTCTCTCTCACCATCACCCCCCACACCATCACCCCCTCTTCCTCTCACATCACCCTCACGCACCATCACCCCTCCCTCTCCCCATCACCCCTTCTCACCATCACCCCCTCTTCCTCTCACATCACCCTCCAGCACCATCACCCTCCCTCTCCCCCATCACCCCTTCACCATCTTCCCCTCCTTCTCACCATTACCCCCCTCCCTCTCACCATCAGCACCCTCCGCCCCTCTCACCACCAGCCCTCTCCTCTCACCATGTCAAGCTCCCTCTCCACCATCACCCCTATCTCCCTCTCACCATCCTCCCCACCATCACCCCCTCTCCTTCTCACCATCCCGGCCCCTCTCCACTCTCACCGATGCCCCCCCTCCTCTCGTCGCTCCCTCCCGCCCGTCACCCCCTCTCCCTCTCATCACTCCCTCTCCCTCTCATTATCACCGCCTCCCTCACACCATCACCCCCCACACCATCATCCCATCTCCTTCTCAACTTCACCCCCTCTCTTTCTCACCATCACCCCCCTCTCCCGCTCACCATTACCCCCTCCCTCTCACCATCATTCCCCTCTCCCACTCATCACCCCCTCCCTCACACCATCAACCCCTTCTCACTATCACACCCCTCCCTCACACCATCAACCTGCGCTCACCATCACCCCCTCTCACCATCACCCCCTCTTCCTCTCTCACCATCAACCCCTCTCACCATCATCCCCCTCTC
>OW240920.1:112005518-112283129 GCA_933207985.1 Pelobates cultripes | reverse complement strand
CAACATCCTCAACCTTTCTCCTCTCATCACCCCCTTCTCACCATCACCCCCTCCCTCTCACCATCATCCACCTCCTTTCTTCACACCATCACCGTCTGACACACACAGGATCACCCCCCTCACACACACAGCCTCCCCAGACACTCTGTTAGCACCCTACACTGTCATCACCCCCCCCACACTGTCAGCCTCTTCATGCATCCACACTCACATTAGCTACTCCTAATCCTGTTAATCTCACCCCCTCCAAACTCACCTGCCCTCACTCTGCCACACTCATCCTACCACATTAACCCTCATTAATCATGTCACACTCGTCCATCCTACCATGCCACAATTGCCCTGATATACTTACCTCCACTCGCCCTGTCACACTTCCTCATCAAACCATGTCATACTCCCTGTCCCTGATTCTCTCTCACAACCCCCCCCACACTCTGTCCATTTATCCCCTTCACCGGTCACACACTCCTTGCCACTGGTACCCTTTTACTCACCTTGTCACAGTCACCAGCTGAAGACATTCATCATACACACACAGTCAGGAAACATAGCTTTGCCATAAACACAATGCACAAAGGCTACAGGCAGACCCCCATACACACAGCACACTTCAAGCAGCTACCCCATACACATAAGGTCCCAGACAAAAACGCAAACATGCTCTCAGAGACATACATTCACACACACAAGGATACTCTCTGTCAGATACACTCTCAGGCACATACACAGGTAAACTGTGCATCAATGTGTATATGTGACAGTGTGCATGTATTGCAACTCTATTTTTTTCACTTTTTTTGTTAGTCGGGCCTCGTGTTTCGTCTAAGGCCTCATAAATTCTAGAGCCGCCTCTGGTCAAACGCCTTACTGAAATCTAGGTAAGCAATGTCTACTGCACCACCCTGATCTATTATTTTAGTTACCAAAACAAAATAAAAATCAATAAGATTAGTCTGGCATGATCTCCATGAAGTAAACCGATGTTATCTCTGGTCTTGAAATCCATGTGATTTTAGATGTTCAACAATCCTATCCTTTAACATGGTTTTCATTACTTTCCCCACTACTGAAGCAAGGCTCACTGGCCTATAGTTGCCCGACTCCTCCTACTACCTTTCTTGTGAATTGGCACAACATTCTCTAATTTCCAATCTTCAGATGCTTCTTCTGTTAAGAATGATCAGCTAAATAAATCTATTAACCATTTTGAACCACTAAGTACTTTTAATAACTTTGGGTGTAACCCATCAAGCCCTATCGACAAATTTGTTTTTACTTTAGACAGCTGAAACAGAATATCTTCCTCTGTTAAATTACATGTAAAAAAATTACATTTTTTTTCGTAACTGAGGTTCATCTGTAAATACTGAACAAAAATATTAATTGAGGCAAAAGCTAGATATGCTTTGATACATATTCCCTTCTTTTGTTTTTAGTTTAACTAACTTGTTTTTCTTTTCTCATTTATATATCTTATAAATGTTTTATCCCCATGTAGCGGAGCACCCTGTACCCAGGCTGGGTACCCACGCCAAGGACCGCTTCTTAGCTGGAACAGGGGATAAACCGCAGCATTTCTGCTCACAGTCACTGTGGCTTGGCGGTGGCCCTGGAACTGCTCTCTCCTGGAGCCGAATGAGGAATTTGCTCTAGACACCCCCAGGCACTGGGAGCTCTTGTCTTTACAAGGTCTTTCTCCGTTGTATCCTCCACACTGGAACTGTGATTAAAGAGTAGCCCTTTCCCCTTCCAGTAACCAGACGACACATAGTTCTGGGAGTACAAACTGGAATGCTTTAATCAGTGATGTCCCGAATGGTTCGCTGGCGAATAGTTCCAGGCGAACATCGCTTGTTCGCGTTTGCCACGGACGGCGAACATATGCACTGTTCGGTCCGCCCCCTATTCGTCATCATTGAGTAAACTTTGACCCTGTACCTCACAGTCAGCAGACACATTCCAGCCAATCAGCAGCAGACCCTCCCTCCCACCTCCTGGACAGCATCCATTTTACATTCATTGTGAAGCTGCATTCTTAGTGAGAAGAGGGACAGTGTAGCTGCTGCTGATTTGATAGGGAAATTGATAGCTAGACTAGTATATTCAGTGTCCACTACAGTCCTGAAGGACTCATCTGATCTCTGCTGTAAGGACAGCACCCCAAAAAGCCCTTTTTAGGGCTAGAAAATCTGCCTTTTTTTTCTGTGTAATGTAATTGCAGTTGCCTCACAGCATATCAGGCTCACAGCATATACTGTGCCCACTTGCCAAGTGCCACCACTCACTCACTGGTGTCCCAATAGCTTGCATTTAAAAAAAACAAAAAACTTTTTTGACTGTAATATAATAGCAGTCAGTTTCCTTCACGCGTGAGCGTTTCACCTACACTGCGCATTGGGTAAACCTGCTGACGGCTGCCAAGCATGGAATGCGTGGCTCTGCAGAGGAGTTGGTGACACCGCCACGACTTGCAGACAGGCCTGCTGCCACCTCCTCTACTCCTCCTACTCCATCCTCTTCCATAACCTCCTCGGCTGAGTCCTCTTCTGCTGCTGCGTCTTGCTCCACATCAACGGCATCCCCCCAGCTACTATTCCACAACCTGGATACGGCAGTGTCACGCCATCTTGGTGCTAGGACAGCCTCTGCGGAGCTGGGAATTGTTTTGCCACGTTACTGGACGCTTATGCGCAATGCCTGTAGGCTCATGCGTCCTTTTGAGGAGGTGACAAACCTAGTCAGTCGCACCGAAGGCACCATCAGCAACATCATACCATTTGGACTGACAGTTGGCGGTACATTCGACTAATAAAGGCCTGATGAGGGGGACGTAACAGGGTGTCGCGGCTGCCGGCCCACCGCGTGATATTTAAATCCCTAGCTCACCCCAGTACCTTGCCCTGTCGTGGTTTCCTGTTCCTGGTCTCCTGAGAGTGCTTTATCATTGTGAATCTGATTTCCTGGTATCCTGATCTTGGCTTTTCCCTGGTTATTCTGAATTCTGGTTTCCCTGACTTGGCTTGTGTAAACGGTATTGTGTATTTTCTGGCTTCCTTGACCTCGGCTTTCCCTTTGACCATTATCTGTCTCTAGTGTATTTGTCCGGCCATTCTAAGGTACGGTTTACGCTGTGTCCTTTTATTTTCCTTTTCTTGCCTATGTATATGTTTACATAGTTTCTGCGTGCTGGACCACACTAGTAGTCGTGACATTGGGATTAAACTGATAAGAATAGTACTACTTAACACACTACTCCTATCTGGTGGCACATTAGATTGCACGCGCAGTGCCCCAAATTTGAAGAAGGAGGACCGACCAAGCATCTTTTTCCATCTCCCGTGTCCTAAAATCGATGCCATATACACGTTCCCTGATAGGGGACGTAACAGGGATTAAACTGATAGGAATAGTACTACTTAACACACCTTATAATAATACAGAGAGAGGCAACGCAGAGAGAGGAGTCAGAATAGGAAGGTGGCTTTGAGGAGGTGGAAGACCAAACACAGCAGGCGTCCCAGGGGGCTTGTTGTCACCTTTTGGGGACCCTTGGTGTTGTACATGGCTGGGTGGAGGAAGAGACCTTCAATGACATCAGTGAGGACAAGAAACGGGACATGGCTAGCTTGGTATCCAACCTTGTGCAAATGGGGAGTTTGCGGTTGTGCAAATGGACTGTTTGCAGTCGTTTGTGGTGCGTTAAACGGGGAGTTTGGTCTGTCACTGTTCAGCGGGCGTAACCCTTACACTACATGATCGATACAACATCATACTTGATGTTTTAAAGCACGTTATTCCAAACAGTTTAGGAATGTTAGGTGATTTATGCCCTTTATGTATTAAAACCAGACTCTGCATCAACTATGTAATTTTCCATGGGAGTTTTGCCATGGATCCCCCTTCGGCATGCCACAATCCAGGTGTTAGTCTCCTTGAAACAACTTTTCCATCACTATTGTGGCCAGAAAGAGTCCCTGTGGGTTTAAAAATTCGCCTGCCTATTGAAGTCTATGGCGGTTCGCCCGGTTCGAAAATGTTATGTTCGCGACATCACTAGCTTTAATAACAGCCACAACTGGCCTTATATGCATGTCCCCATGCAAGGGGCAGACCCAGGGCCAGATTAACAGCCCAGTGGGCCTGGTGCTGACAATTATGTCGGGCCTAATTACAGAATATTATCGACCAAAAATACTAAAACACTCCCAAGCGTCATGTATCTGATGGAGATGGTGCTGGAGGGAAAGAAAACAGCAGCTAAAAGAAAAACACATACCCTATGCTAATCTTGCTCTAATTTATGTTTTCATCTTTCAAGTAAATCCATAACCCCTACAAGCAGTGTCCAGTCAAGCAGGAAGTCAATAGGCACAGTAAAAGGGTGTGTCACTGACACAAATCACTTAACTTGCAAAAAGGGGCGAACGTGCCCAAAAAGAGGTTATGTCTGCCCAAAGAATTGGAAAGCCAGCCTGCCAATCATGAACGTTGTCCAACTAAAGGCATACTATGAAGACAGCATCCTGAGCTTGGCATAAATGCGTCTAATGATGCACTTGCGCAACGCTTTCTAAGGACTGTCTCCTAACACTCGCTGGACCACTTGTCTCCTTACCTTCTTACTAGCAGGCAGAAGCTCCTGGTATATAGTCTATGTCAGGGCCGCCATCAGAAAATTTGGGGCCCATGACAAAGCACAAGGTCTGGGCCCCCCCCCCCCTCCTCGCGGGCCCGCCCACGCCCTACCTAGTCCGCCCACAATGATGCAGGACTGAATGTGGTGTGTGTATAGTGGAAGTGAATTAGAATGTGTGTAATGGATGTAGTGTTTGTGTGTATTAGATACTGTTTGTGCAATGAATGCAGAGTGTGTGTTTGTGTAGCGGATGCAGTGTGTATAGTGAACGCAGAGTGTTTTTGAGTAGTGGATGTAGTGTGTGTACAGTGATGTAGTATGTGTTTGTGTAGTGGATGTAGTGTTTGTATGTACTAGATGAAATGTGTTTAGTGGATGCAGTGTCTGTAGTGTGTGTATTAGACGCAGTGTCTGTGTATAGTGAATGCAGAGTGTTTCAATTTGTGGTGGATGTAGTGTGTACTGTGAATACAGGATGTTTGTGTAGTGGATGCTGTGTGTACAGTTAATGCAGAGTGTATGTTAGTGTAGTGAATGCAGAGTGTGTGTCAGTATAGTGAATGCAGAGTGTATGTTAGTGTGTAGTGAATGCAGAGTGCGTCAGTGTAATGAATGTAGTGTGTGTGTTAGTGCAGTGAATGCATAGTGTGTGTAAATTTGTAGTGAATGCAGAGAGTGTGTTAGTATGTAGCGGATGCAGAGAGTGTGTTAGTATGTAGCGGATGCAGAGTGTGTGTTAGTGTAGTGAATGCAGTGTTAATGTGTAGTGAATGCAGAGAGTGTGTTAGTGTGTAGCGGATGCAGAGTGTGTGTTAGTGTAGCGGATGGTGTGTTAGTATGCAGTGTGTGTGTTAGTGTATGCAGTGTGTGTGTTAGTGTATGCAGTGTGTGTGTGTGTTGCATATGCAGTGTGTGTGTTGTGTTAGTGTATGCAGTGTGTGTGTGTTAGTGTATGCAGTGTGTGTTGTGTGTTAGTGTATGCAGTGTGTGTTAGTGTATGTATTGTGTGTTGGTGTATGCAGTGTGTGTGTTGTGTTGGTGTATGCAGTGTGTGTGTTGTGTTAGTGTATGCAGTGTGTGTGTGTTGTGTTAGTGTATGCAGTGTGTGTGTTGTGTTAGTGTATGCAGTGTATGTGTGTTATTGTATGCAGTGTGTGTTGTGTTAGTGTATGCAGTGTGTGTTGTGTTGGTGAATGCAGTGTATGTGTTATTGTATGCAGTGTATGTTGTGTTAGTGTATGCAGTGTGTGTGTGTGTGTTAGTGTATGCAGTGTGTGTGTTGTGTTAGTGAATGCAGTGTATGTGTGTGTTAGTGAATGCAGTGTGTGTGTGTGTGTGTGTTAGTGTATGCAGTGTATGTGTGTGTTAGTGTATGCAGTGTATGTGTGTTATTGTATGCAGTGTGTGTTGTTAGTGTATGCAGTGTGTGTGTTGTGTGAGTGAATGCAGTGTGTGTGTTGTGTGAGTGAATGCAGTGTGTTAGTGTATGCAGTGTGTGTTGTGTTAGTGTATGCAGTGTATGTGTGTATTAGTGTATGCAGTGTATGTGTGTGTTATTGTATGCAGTGTGTGTGTTATTGTATGCAGTGTGTGTGTTGTGTTAGTGTATGCAGTGTATGTGTGTGTTAGTGTATGCAGTGTATGTGTTGTGTTAGTGTATGCAGTGTATGTGTGTGTTAGTGTATGCAGTGTATGGTTGTGTTAGTGTATGCAGTGTATGTGTGTGTTAGTGTATGCAGTGTGTGTTGTGTTAGTGTATGCAGTGTATGTGTGTGTTAGTGTATGCAGTGTGTGTTATTGTATGCAGTGTATGTGTGTGTTAGTGTATGCAGTGTGTGTGTTGTGTTAGTGTATGCAGTGTGTGTGTTATTGTATGCAGTGTGTGTTGTTAGTGTGTGATCTGGGGTGAGGGGGAGGAAGGGGCATTTTAACATTAATTTTTTTATTAATTTAATTAAATGTTTCTCCCCCCTCCCTGCTTACCTGTGTCCATGGAGGGGGGAGATTCCATCCCTGGTGGTCCGGTGGGGGGCCACCCGGCTCCCTGTTACCGCAGAGGGGGCCCAGGCAGCACACAGCTTCTCCTCTCT
Organism: Pelobates cultripes; assembly: GCA_933207985.1. NCBI lineage: Eukaryota > Metazoa > Chordata > Amphibia > Anura > Pelobatidae > Pelobates > Pelobates cultripes. The sequence continues at coordinate 112,276,400 of OW240920.1, read as the reverse complement.
TCTCATAACTCTCGCGAGACCCGGTTACCATGGCAACGCTCCGCGGGTCTCGCGAGAGTTATGAGAAGAGAGAAGACAGGAGGAGAAGCTGTGTGCTGCCTGGGCCCCCTCTGCGGTAACAGGGAGCCGGGGGCCCGCGGCTGCACACATAGATCGCGATATGCGCTATCTATGTGTGCAGAAAGGGAAAGTGGGGCCCAGGACTGCCAGAGCAGTCCGGGCCCCCCACGGCCGCCGGGCCCGTGACAACAGTCACGGTTGTCACCCCCTGATGGCGGCCCTGGTCTATGTTACGGCACTCCCAGGCATAAAAGGGTTAAACCGCCGTTTAGTAGATCTTCCCTTCCAGAGACACAGGCACAGCTACTGCAGAACACCAATCCGCCGAACAGGAAACCATATGAATGCTGTAAACAGACGAATAGGAAAAACCATAGGAATAGGTTTACACTCCTAGCAGTCGAACTGGAACAGCATACAATAAATCCCCCCAAGAACGAGACAAAGCTCCATGTTGAGGGTCAAGCAGTGAACAGACAGAGCTGTGGGTTTATTGTTCTTATATACACACACATTAGTACCACCCACAGGGTTTTGGAACACAACCAATAAACACATACAATACACTCAGACACTCCCACACAAAATCCTTCCCTCTGCCTGTGATTCAATTACCTTACACAATGGGTAAGGTAATTATAACAAGCAGAGAAATACAATTTTTCCACATTATTCATAACTTGAAAAGTATGCATCACATTCACATAAAACATTACATTTTCAGAATCAGCATACTCCAAATACAAGCATATGTCAAAATCATCCAAATTGATCTAGTGGTTCACAAGATAGATCGTAGTCCTTTGTGACCAAAGGAAGCATGGCTTTTCTGCCCAAAACCAGTTCCACAGAGTCTTCTATCCTGGAGATAATTGGGAAGTAATCCAATTATCTCCAAGGACAGAGGCAAAACTCCATTGAACACATGGCAGCAAAAGACAATAAAACACATAAAAATATAACTGTGCAGCCATTGCACAAAACAGGTACATTCAACATATCAACAATATAACAGAATATTCTGTGTTATCAGGCGCTTAAATTAAATAGTAACAGGTGCTCTTATAGTACAGCAGCTCTCACACAAGAAAATAGGTACTCTTCAATCCTATCGTGATTACATGTGAAAAAGACACTTATTTACATAACCAGTATGAAAAAGTGACAGTGTGTAGCGCTAGATGATATTGACTCCTCATGGTGTAAGTCAATATCATCTAGCGCTACACACTGTCACTTTTTCATACTGGTTATGTAAATAAGTGTCTTTTTCACATACATTCAACATATCCCCAGATAGCTCAGATCTGAGCACACATTATTACTGAATAGCGCTCAGAGCACACACATACAGTTCAATTGCCATGGAGCCAAAGTCTTTCCCATAGTCTTTCATTATACGAATGGGCTCCATGGCATAGCTATCTGGGGTATCACCGCTCAAACAGGGCTGCACCAAATGACCCGGCTTTCATGTCTTTGCAGGGGAAAATCAAGCCTTTTAACATGGGGCCATAATCCAAAGGCAACAGGCTAGCAACCAGGTTTCTCCAATGCAATGTGGCGAGATTGTTCTCGTCACAGTCTAGGACAGAGAAAAGATGTATGTAGTGAGTGTAGAAGAAAGGGAACATGCCACAGTGTTAGAGAGACCAAAGTCAGCATTACCTTAAAGGGACACTACAGTTACCAGAACAACTACAGCTTATTGAATTTGTTCTGGTGAGTAGAATCATTACCTTCAGCTTTTTGCTGTAACACTGTCTTTTCAGAGAAAATGCAGTGTTTACATACAGCCTAGTGATAACTTCACTGGCCACTCCTCCCTTAGCTGTTAGAGATCCTTCCTGGTTCATGGCTGCCTAAAATGCATCCAAACATTCAGTATCTCCTCCCTCTGCATGCAGACACTGAACTTTCCTCATAGAGAGTCATTGATTCAGTTCATCTGAAGAGAGGAGATGCTGATTGGCCAGGGCTGTATTTAAATCATGCTGGTTCTGCCCCTGATCTGCCTCCTTGTCAGTCTCAGCTAATCCTATGGGGAAGCATTGTGATTGGATCAGGCAACCACTTCTGATGATGTGAGCAGACTGTTTGTTTTTATGAGTCTAACAGTATGCAGCTTCTGGCTTGAATACAGTAACACTTTTACTATATTTATGGAGGCATGAGGGGCCCAGGGGGCTAGATGGTGTGTTTAACACTACAGGGTCAGGAATACATGTTTGTGTTCCTGACCCTATAGTGATCCTTTAACTATATTCATATTCAGCCAGTCCACACAAGTTTTGTTCCCATACATCCCTCTTAAGTTTCCATACTTAAGCAAGAGTATGTGAAAAGTAGTTAGGGTTGCCACCTTTCTTGGAAAAACATACCTGCCTTGCTAATTTGCATAATTAATTATGTATGGATGACATCACATGATGTAAATCACAAGGAGTGACATAAAAAAAATGCTGTAAAATCCCCAAAAATCTACTTAGTTTGATTCTGCAGGATAGATGGATTCCTCCCAGTGTCTCAAGTCTCCCACTGTCCCAGTGTCCCCATGTCACCCAGTGCCCTCATGACTCAGTGTCCCCATGTGTCGATTACCTCAGGTTTCAATGTCCCTATGTATCAGTGTCTCAGTGCCCCATGTCTCCTATTGTCCCCTAGTGCCGTGTCCCCAGGTCTCCCAGTGACCCTATGTTCCCCCAGTATTCCCATGTGTCTATGTCCCCATGTCTCCCAGGGTCCCTATGTTACTAGGACACTATGAGGAGACATGGAGACATGGAGACACCAGTGACACAGGGAGACTAGGGGACACTGGCTGGGACACATGGAGAAACTGGGAAAATAGGGGACACTTGAAGACATGGGGACACAGACACCAGGGGCACAGACACTAGAGACACTGTCTGGGGGACAAAGGGATATTGAGACATGGGGGCACTAGAAGACATGGAGACACAGACACCAGGGACACAGACACTAGGGACACAGGCTGGGAGACATGGGGACATTGAGACACTGGGAGACATGGGGGCACTGAGACACTGGGAGACTAGTGGGCACTGGGAGACATAGGGACACTGAGACAACAGGGCCACTGGTTCAGAGACATGGGGACACTGGGAGACATGGGGACACTGTGTCCCCATGTGTCTCTGTGTCCCCATGTCCCCCAATGTCCCTTAGTGTCTGTGTCCCCATGTTTCCTTGCAGCCTTGCCCCCCATCCTTCACTTACCTGACCTGTAGGCTGTCTCTGCAGGGTGGGAGTTGCTGTCTGGACTCTCTGTGCAGTGTAGCTGCTCCCCTGTGGATCAGTGAGTAGCGATAGGCAGGGAGGGATATGCTGGAACTTCCTATGCCTGCCTCTCTCCACACACAGCTACTGGCCAGTGCTGGTATTGCATTGTAATCTATGTATATACTAAGAAAAATACCATCATTTGTATTGCCAGTATGACTGCAATATCGGCACCGGCCAGGCAGCCTCAAATACTGGCTGTGCCAATAAAATACCAGCCAGATGGAAACCCTAAGTAGTAGTGTAGTAGAGTAGTGTGAGTAGTAGAGTAGTTTTTTTTTTAAATCAGTGGGCTTATTCCATGGGCCTGGGCCTGGAGCTGCAGCTTTATCAGCCCCTATGTTAATCCGGCCCTGGGCAGACCTCCCTTGACCTGAGAGTAAACCACAGTAGAAACAACAAATACACAATTACTTTGGCTCTCAAACACCCCAAAAGTATCCTACAAATACATAAAAACCCCACAAAAGTTGCATCCTCTGATAGCACTCATCCGGGTGATAAACAGATCCAAAAATAAACCCAGATCACTTCAGGAATTTCCTGAAAGTCATTTGTTTGACTGACCGCACGCATGGTCCTATTGTCAGGGTACCTGTTGGTGCTGAATCCAGGGAAGACATCCTCTCTGTTTAGGGGCTCCCTGCCCCTAGCATTTCGGCATATTCCGGCCGTTTTCGCGCCAGCCACGCTAGCTCCTCCCCCTTTTATGACGCGACGGCTAGCGTCAACGTCATGACGTCGGCATTTACATGAAGTGCCGGGAACCGCTATTCCGGACCTTTTGGGGGCGTGGTCTCTATTTAGGTAACAGGGTATTTAAAGGAAACCTTTACTACTGCTCATTGCCCTGTCGTGGTTCTAGCTTGCTAGTCACTCAGCGCGTTCTTTATCTTGTGTTTCCGGTTTTGACCCTTGCTTGTCTTTTGTCCTGTTGTCCTCTCCTCTCCTTTGACTCGGCTTGTATCTCGCTTACCTGTCCTCCGGCTCCCTCGACCTCGGCTTACCTTTTGACTATTCTTGCTTTGTCCCTACGTTAGTCCGGCCATTCTAAGGTCCGTTATACGTACCTCCTTCTGTCCGCACTCTGCGTATTGGATCCCTGTCAGTATCCTGACACCTATGCCCAAAACAGTTCCAGAGAATCAGGGCTTGCGGTCGGTCTAGTTTGGTAGTTTAAAAACGAACAAACTACCAAACAAAGTCAATAGTCTTACCCTGGAGCTTGTTCCCCTTGATCGTGGGAATGTTTCTACCGAACAGTGTCTTTCTAAGTGTTGTCGAACTGAACGCAGGCGATCATGGAAGTCCAGCAGTGTTCAGGAGTTTCAGTATTCACAAATAGTTCCACGAACTCGACAAACAAACACTGCTGCCTGCATTCATGTGAACACCTCGAGCTCATCCATGGGAATTGTGGCCACCCAGACGAACACTTAGAACACTGAGGTGAAAATTGTTACAAAATAGCAATTAGGCTTAGCAAGCTCCAGGGTGGTCTCCGGTTTGAGTGGCTGTTCGGTTCCCAAACTATATAGTCCAAATACACAAACTGAGACTTTTATATCACATTTTACAAGGCCCAGAGTCTGTGGGCAGGAGGCTGGCAAGCAGGCTCCTCCAGGAACTCATGGCAAACTCACTTGAAAAGGGGAGTTTGTCACACCTCCGTTTTTACTGACTTCACTATTTTCTCTTCTGTGTGTGCTTTGGATGCTCTTGTAACTTGCTTTGCCTCATTCTGCTTACTCTTATAGATCTGTTTATCTTCCTCACTGTTTTTTTTTTTATAATTACTAAATGCTAACTTTTGTTTTTTACTATTTTGGTCACTTCTTCAGAGCCTAACGACAAGCCTAATTAAATTTTATGTTGCCTTCAGTAGTGCAACCTTTAAATAATCCCATTTTTCTAGACTCCATTTAAACCGCTCCAGTCTGATAATGACTCCTTTTTGTATATTATAATATTTCAAATTACGACAAAAGTATGGCCTCCTTATATGTTGTCTACTGAACGACTTGATTTAAAGTTTGGGGTATGTGTACTCCTGGCACAAGCATCTATATTGATTTTCTAGTTCACATGAGGAAGATTGGATGATAACTTCAAGGATGATAACTTTCCACGTCAAAATTATTTTAGCTATCTCCTCAACTAGTAGATTATCTAACTCTTCTATTTGTCCAGGGGGCCTATAAATCACACCTACACAAGTTACTGTGTGATTACCAAATTATAGCGTAACTCAAACTGACTGTGTTCACCTCACTAACTTGTTATAGGTTATGTGTTATGCTATCCTTCACATACACGGCAACCCTTCCTCCTTTCTTGCCTATGTCTTTTTTTTATAATGAGTACCCTGGTATTGCTATGTCCCAGTAATTTTTCTCATTACACTAGTCTTTCATAAGACCATTTAAATGAGCAATCACATTCCAGGGCAGCACCAAATGAACTATTGTAGGAAGCCCTCCTTTGTGGCATCTAGCAATAGCAGGGTCTTGCCACAATCTCAAGACCAACTTCTCAGGTAGTTTTAATGATATCCAGGTAATAATTTTACATAATACATTGGCTATCAAAAAAGTGTTCATAACAAAGTTGTTACTGCCAAAATATTTAATTATCACTAACTTTGGCATTGATCCTCATATGAACTTGATGTCTCTTTGTTATCACATAATAAAAAGTTATATAACTCTTGTAATTACTTCACCTTAAATATTATTATACTGGGACCTAAGCCAAGTATTAAATAGATGCATGCAGTGAAAAAATAGGGAGATAAACTTTATAAAGTGCTTTGTTAAAGGGCACTCAAGACCCACAAATATTAGGCATTATGTACAAGATAGATTATAGAAGAAACGTCCAGTACGCTAGGCTTAGTTTTTTAAAAACAAAAGAAGAGATTAATGTAGAACAAGGAAGAGAGTTATGGGGCATATTACCACATCTAAGTGTGTTTGTAGTTAACACACAAAACTGCCTCCAACAGGTAAACATGCACAAATTGTACTCAAGAAAATGGTCTGGTTGTCATTACATACAATCTAATCAGGTAACGTCTGTAATATCAGAATAATAGAAACAGGCTTCAATGTTAAACAAGCTGACAAAATCATTAAGACTTTCAAGGAATGCAATAGATGGCATCAGTTTTGCTCAATAAGCCTGCCTTTTCTGACCTTACCTTCCAACATGTAGTGTTTCATCTTTGGTCTAAAATATTACTGTACATAATGACATGTCTCTAGGAGATGAGGTTTAGACGTTAGCTTTGTGCAGTAGAAAGTTGAAAATTGTAACTATAACTCAGTAAAATGTGTGCTTTGCCAATAAAGCAGTGCTTATGGGATAGGTTCAGCTGTGCTGCAAAATGTTAAGTGGACTTTATGATTGATGGAAACACTTCTTGGTTTGGTGAGATTGCATTGCTGATGGTGCACAGCCTTGGACTTTTTAGCAAATGCAAGAAATTCAAGAGGTTTGTTTTTGTTTTAGGTTTTGTTTTGTTACTATTTTTGTGTTTGCATATATTGTTAAACGGGCACTTTGTGGTAGAATTGAATAATGTTTTGACGTATTAAAGTGTTGTAAGCAGTGACTGATTAGCACAACATGAAAACATTAAAAACACTTCTCAAAGGACTTGAAGTCTCTTTTCTAACAAATAACCAGGAACAAACATTACAAACACCTGACCTGACTTAATGATGTGTGTGCAAAAGGTTATTTTTTAAGAATGTCTCATTAATTAATTAAATGGAATATTAGCACTGTAACTAAAATATAATGTAGTAAAATTGATAAAACAACAAATAAACGTGCACAATACCTTAAACGTTAATTTGATCACTTTTAAGAAACATACATAATCTACATCTGTGGAACATAGTGGGTTAATTAGAAACTTATCACCTATTACGAGCAGAAAATCACTAAATCAAAAAGGCACTAGTATCCTCCTCAAGGTCAAGAGCACATATTGAAAATATCCAAAATAATTCCAATCTCTCAATATGCAAGTTGTGTGCAATCATCAAGTGTGCATAGGGCATGTCATTGTGTTCTATCCTGGCACTCATGACTTGTATATCCTATGTAACTCAATCTTTTAACAGGTTTGAGGGGAATTTTTTAGGCTTGCCCATTAAGTTTCAAATACAGTGCAATTGTCCATATTTAGCCCGATAAACAGGTCATCCAAATGCTGTAACTCCAAAGCAACATAAATTGACTTATCATGTAACAAACACAATGGAAAACAGTTTTCATAATACTTTTTTTTGTGATTGAGTTCTGTCTATGGTGACAGAAAAAAGGGGATGGAATGGAGATTCATCTAATTGAACTGGTCTGGGTGCAATGCCCATGTCTCAATCAAACGGCTAGTAGAGGCAATTACTGCTTTCTAGGTGACTTTGTCACCTGATGCTGGATGTCTTCACATTCTGCTCTCCTTTGGGAGAGCCTAGTGCACATTAACACCTCATCGGGTGATGTCAGAAGAGGCAGAGCATCGACCCAGTGCCGAACGAATGAGACAGGCACTAGAATCAGGTTTATATTAACCCTTATAGGGGAGGGGGGTTGACGCGAGGGAGGAGTGGGCAGAGGGAGCTTTAGGGCTAGGAATACAGGTCTGTATTTCTAGCACTATAATATCCCTTTAGTTGATCCTAGCGTGAGAATGACAAGGTGGTTAGGTTACCGTTGTACCTAATCACAGCCAGTGCCACATAACCTAGCTTTAATTCATAGATTTAGACTATCACTTGTCTTGTTTAACTGTTTGTAGAAAGAAAATTCTTTTTAAGTGTGTTTAGCACAAAAAAAAAAGAAAAAAAAGAAAAATGTCCTCTGCCAGTGCCAATTACATTAATTTTTAGTTTGAGATAGCCTATGTAATTGATCCTAGTGTGAAACAAAAGAGGTGGTTAGATTACTTTAGTACCTAGTCAGCCACTGCTAGTGCTACATTTACACCAACTGTGAGTGGCAGATTGCAGGTGTTGTTGAGTCTAGTGAGGTTTATTAGCTTACCGCTATACCTAGACAGTGCCAATGCCACTCATACCTTTAGTATAAATCACCAATTTAGATTATTATTTTACTGTTTTGTATTTTGTTTTAAGTTGTTTTTTTTTTTTGTTTTTTTTTCCAGTGTGCTTCAGTGCAACTACTTGTGCTTTGTAAATTTTGAGTGTTTTATGCTAATGTTTGACACATATGATGGTTGTTGTATGTTCATTTGTTAAATTTAAACCCCTATTGCAGGGATAGTCAACCTTTTAATACCTACTGCCCACTTTTGTATCTTTGTTGATGGTAAAATGTCCTTAATGCCCACCAGTACCACAATAACTAATGTTATAGTGCAAGTGCAATTATTATTATTTTTTCTAGAAAGGAGTTTATTATTTTATTTTTGTGTCTATTTTTTTCTATTTTTTTATTCTACTTTTTTGTGTGAAATGTTTGTGTGTGAAGGGTGTAGTGTGTGTGAAGGGTGTAGTGTGTGTGTGTGTGTGTGTGTGAGGGGACAGTGTGTGTGTGTGTGTAAGGGGGGCAGTCTGTGTGTGTGAAGGTTGATGTTTGTGTGTGAGGGGACAGTGTGTGTGAAGGGGCAGTCCATGTGTGTGAAAGGTGCTGTGTGTAAAGGGTGCTGTGTGTGTGAAGGCTGCTGTGCGTGGGTGAGGGGGCAGTGCATGTGTGAGGGGGCAGTGCATGTGTGTTTTTTTAAGGAGGTCAGTGAATGTGTGTGTGGGCAGTGTGTGAGGGAGGCAGTCTGTGTGTGTATGTGTGTGAGGGGGGCAGTATGTGTGTGAGGGGTCAGTATGTGAAAGGTGCATAGGGTCTATGCTGTGTGAGAAATATTAATTTCTCCCAGTCCATGTGTGTGAAAGGTGCTGTGTGTGAAGGGTGATGTGTGTGTAAAGGCTGCTGTGCATGGGTGAGGGGGCAGTTTGTGTGTGAGGGGGCAGTGCGTCTGTGTTTTTTTAAGGAGATTAGTGTGTGTGTGTGTGTGTGTGAGGGGGCAGTCTGTGTGTGTGTGTGAGGGGGGCAGTATGTTTGTGCATGTGAGGGGGCAGTATGTGAGTTTGTGCGTGAAGGGTGCATAGGGTCTATGCTGTGTGTAGGTGAGAAGTGAAAATATTAGTTTCTCCCCCTCCCTTCCTCTTACCATTTATCCAGGAGGAGGGACAGGAGGAGGGACATAATGCTGCAAGTCCTGGTGGTCTAGTGGTGGCATGTTCACTTTAGCCTGCAGCTCCTCTGGCTGCAGGCTGACTATCACTGTATCAGAGTGTTGTTATGGTAATGTGCGGCAACACTCCAACAAGCCTGCTCGGGGAAGGAACAGCAGAGGGAAGGAAAAGTCTGGGAGGGTCTAAATGCCAGTGGGCCGTTGAGGGAGATCTTTAATCTCCTCACCCGAAGGAGAGTGTTCACAGCAAGGCTGGCTCTGCATGGGCCGACAGGGGGATGAAAGGATCTTTGGCAGAACCCACCACTGCCCACCTGAAATCCCAAAGCGTCCACTTGTGGGCGGTATGGACCAGGTTGACTACCCCTGCCCTATTGGATGGAAAATGCATACCTTTATTCTTTAATATTATTGAGCACTTGTGAACCGATTTTGCAGGAGTATTATTGCAAGATTTACAGATTGTGGAGCCTGGGCCCAAGTGAGTACACAGGCATCCATTTTTTCTATATATCTAACAGTGTACTGTATGTATATACATTCAATTTGCATTTTTACGGTGGGGTCTTCTCTGGTAAGCAATGGCTTTGGAAAGTTTTTATGGGGATTTTCTTCCCACTCTGAAAGACAGTCACTTCTTTCTTAGGAAACAGTAATAGGGCAGTTAATGATCCCTCACCCTTTCACGAGAAAAGGATACGTCTTGTCCACACATCTAGTCTATAGCATGAGCTAACTTACTTCAGTGTGAATTTAACAGTACCCAATCAGCTTGCAGTCACTGCAAGAATCAGCCAGACAAGGCAAAATCACTGTTTAGTTTATTGTTTTTTTTAAGAACTGAATGTTGGTCACTAATGCTACAGATGTATGCTTGGGAAAACTTTGTTTCTATCAGGGTGGAAGTGTTTGACAACCGCACACTTTTTCCTTTAGTTTTTGAAAAATGCACATTTTTTTTTTAAATTAAAATGACTGCTGCTTATAGCCATGTTTTATTAAAGGGACACTATAGTTACCTGAGCAACTTTAGCTTAATGAAGCAGTTTTGGTGCATAGAACATGTCCCTGCAGCCTCACTGCTCAATCCTCTGCCATTTAGGAGTTAAATCCCTTTGTTTATGAACCTTAGTCACACCTCCCTGCATGTGACTTGCACAGCCTTCTATAAACACTTCCTGTAAAGAGAGCCCTATTTAGGCTCTCTTTATTGCAAGTTCTGTTTAGATTTTCTTATCCCCTGCTATGTTAATAGCTTGCTATACCCTGCAAGAGCCTCCTGTATGTGATTAAAGTTCAATTTAGAGATTGAGATACAATTATTTAAGGTAAATTACATCTGTTTGAAAGTGAAACCAATTTTTTTTTTCATGCAGGCTCTGTCAATCATAGCCAGGGGAGGTGTGGCTAGGGCTGCATAAACAGAAACAAAGTCATTTAACTCCTAAATGACAGTGAATTGAGCAGTGAAATTGCAGGAAAATGATCTATACACTAAAACTGCTTTATTTAGCCAAAGTAATTTAGGTGACTATAGTGTTCCTTTAATACGGGATTACAAAAGTAAAAACAATCAACCATCTCTAAAAAGAACAAAAAAAAAGTTCTCACAATTTTTTTTAATGCAGCAATAACATATTTTTGACAAATTAACAATTCATAATCATTAGGCTAGGAAATATTATAGTCATTTTTGCATTACAGCATTAATAGGCACTTTTTTTCTCACCTTTTTTGGATTGTCTAAATTTGTTTCCAAATATTTTGCATAGACTTTATAGAGACAAGCCGAACTGTTTCATGAAAATATATATGACAAGTAATTTTTTTTTATATATCAGAATACACAAAATAACTGTATAATAGTGAATGTGTGGAACTCAGACACCTGTGTAGGATCCTCTTAACCCACACCAACAAACCTTAAAATAGAATATACGTACAGTAGGTGGAGTATTTCACGTTAAATAGGTAAACAATGTGCATGAATGATATGTAGTGGAACGCCAATATTAAATCCACGAATTCCGCTAGTTCAGGAAGTAATCCACAGTCAAGCGCTGGAAAGAGCAAGGCAATATCCCAAACACCCAGTAACTGGACGAAACACAGTTCTGAGAGTCAACTGAGGTCTTTATTTTCAGCTCCACAATTTATACAAGTCCCCATGCAAGGGGTTTCCTGAGTCCCATCCCAGGGGCATTCCCAGAGTGGACTACATGGGGAACTTACTGTACAGGGCATTTCTCCCATCAGGCACTGCTGCACGAGAGGGATCCTCCCACAGGAATGTACCGTTAAGTGGATTATCCCTCCGTGCAGCAGAACCGACAATTTATATTAAAATCCATAACTTTTTGAATATGCAGCCTATTTGCACGAATGGACGTTCGGTAGATAGCTGGGGTCTGAGTGCATCATTTGTGAGATTACCGCTCAGATCCCAGCTAAAACCACCGAACGCCGCACGAAAGACACATTCATTAAAATACATGTTCAAAATACCGATTGCATTCTAGGGAACAAAATACCGAACGCCCTGGAACTCCTGAACGGCCTGGAAGCTCAGCAGTGTTCGCGCCGTCGAGTAGCCGTTTTTAGTACCATGCGCTCGATGAACAAACACCGCTGAGGGAACAAAGGATCCAAGATGGCCGACCGCCGCATGGTCGGTAGTCGAACGGCGGCCACCTAGGAGAGCCTCTGATTACCGATTGCAACAATGTTAACAAGCGCCACACGCCTCTAAGTGTATGGGCTACTATATGGTGGTTATTTCGGTTCATGAACGGCCCGCAAAAGAAAATACAGCACATACAGCTATCTGCATTCGGCAGATAGCCAATACAGTGAATACACGTCATTACAGCCAGCATCCATATTACATGGTTAAACACATATCCCCACTGACATACAGGCAACCCTTAAAGGCACAGTCTCTTTATATTGTCCAAGTGGCTAGGTTTGCCACATGATACACAAGGTAAAATGGTCTATAATAAAAAAGGAACAAAATACTAGTGTAATAATGTCTGTGTTAAACATCAGAAGCATATAAGTGTATAGGTATTCCACTCACAAGGTAGGAGCCAGTAATAATTAGGCAATGTATAGGCTTGATAGGATATCCTATTCCCTCTTCTGTAATTTGTGATGGTGGCTTCCCTTATGTCTTCAAATACAGATCCACTTACTCCTGTTTTCAGTAACAATGATACTTTATTCATAAGAAAAAATTTGAATAAAAACAAAATGGTATAAGAAAATAGTCCTTACAGTTCCTTTGTAGCAAAACGTGTTTCGCCTCTCCTGGAGGGCTTCTTCAGTTGTTGTATAGATGTCCACAAATGTTTAATTCCTTTTAAATGGTTCGTAATTGCCGCCACATGGTACTTCATGGAATGCCGACGTATATGGGAGTCGCATGTATTGTCGATGTGCGTAACGTCCGTCTGATGTAGTGCATTCATATTGGAGCACAGCATTGTGTTCCATCACTGCCGTTCTTCTAAAATGTATGAAATGTGCAGCTGGCGTCTGTCATTCGCTTTGGAATGAAACGCTGCATTCCACTGCTTCCATGTGGCTTCTCAATGTGTAACGTCCCTTCATGGTTTCCTTTTGCAAAATCCCTAGTTGTGGTTCCATTCCTTCTACTAGTCATAAGTACTCATAATCAGGGCCGTCTTTAATAACGAATGGACCTGGGCAAGTGTCTGCTTGGGCCCCCTGGGCCCTGCCGCTCTCGCCCCTCACTCCCTGATATGCAATCACGGCATCCATCCCAACGCAGTGGCGGTACTAAAGTAGAATGAATTTTATTGGGACCCCCAATTGCAAGGTTGGACTAAAGGTAGAACCCCATCTGTCGTGCAACTCCAACAATACTTTGACAGCTGGGACTCTACCAATTTCCCATGCTTGCAGGGTTGTATTTAGCACTGAGCCATGTTTGTATGTTTGAATGTAAGCATGTGTTTGTATGGAGTATGTTTGTGTGAATGCGTTTGTATGTGGTACTGGAGTTTGAATGCAAGTGTGCATTTATCTGTAGTGTTTGTTTTTGAATGTAGGAGTGTGCTTGTATGTAGTGTTGACGTTTCAATGCAGGAGTGTGTTTTATATGTAGTGTTGAAGTTTGAATGGAGGGGTGTATTTGTATTTAAAGTTGCGGCTCAGATGCACAGGTACACACTGACACGCAAGCAGATCCACAGATACATACACTGACTACATATAGATAAACAGGCACATACACTGACAGACATACTGACACAGGTACATATATTGATACACACACAGACACATACACTGGTAGACGTACTGACAGACATACTGACACAGGCACATATACCGACATACTGACACACATACAGACACATACACTGGTCAACATACTGACACACATACACTGACAGAAATACTGACAACCACACACACTGAGAAATACTGACACACACACAGACATATACTGACACATGCATACACATGCACTGACACACACACACAGACATACTGACACACACAGACATACTGACACACACAGACATACTGACACACATGTAAAGTGTACATTTTTAAACCCACCCTCCAGTTTCCTACCTTTTGCTGGAGGGTGGCTTCCCTGGAGTCCAGTGTGGTGCCTGAGCATGATAGGAGTGAGGATCGTCCTCTCTCCCTTGCGACTCCTCCTGCCACCTTCCATGCAGCTCCTCTCTTTATGAGAGGAAGTGACTTGCGGCTGTCACTTCCTCCTAGCCGGCTGCCGGAAAGCAAGGGGCCCGGTCGCAGTATTAAAGGGCAACAGCGCCCGACTGGGCCCCTGCTGATACAAGCCCACTGGGTGGCCGTAAGTGCATGGGTCAAAATAAATTGATGAGGGCAGCGGGGCCCACGGGGCAGGCGCCTCGGGTCCCCCAAGAGAAACTGGGCCCGGGGCAGCTGCCCCGTGTTAAAGACGGCACTGCTCATAATAAACAGATAAACTAATGGAAAGCCAACTCCAATAGGACTTAGATATCCAAAAATTACCACTAGAGTTAGTCATTCATTTGAGATTACAAAAGCGATTCCATTAAAATTCATTTGAAGTCTTTATTAATTGAAAAAAGACACTAACAATTACACATAGTTTACGTGAAAAAAAAAAAAATCCAGTGATTAAGTATAAAGTAAAATCGAAGGATCCACAAAAACATTAGAGAGTTTCTAAAATTGAATTTACAGACCCATATACCTTATTTAAATTATCTTTCTATTGATTCATATTTAAAGCAATAAATTGTACATGGATAAAAGAATACTTTCTTACATTAACTAAGACACAATAACTCCCGAATGAGTCAAATGGATACTACTATTTGATTTCTTATATTACAATATTAGAAATGACTACACATTAGAGAAGCACCTGTGACTAGAAAATGCAGCATATTCCAAACCCCTTTAAGAGAACATAAAAGTACTCACTGGTTGGAAAAGCTAACAATTAGATTGTAAATTGGTTTAACTACAATATAAAAATAATCAAATATTGGAGGTGGAGCCTAGCTTTCAGGCTGGGCGGATGTGCAGAGAATCAGCTCTTGACACACACCACATATTTAGGGGGAAAACCATCAGGAAAGTGATAACCAAGACAGGACACCTGGGTGAATTGTTTGACACCAAGCTTGAAACCAACACTGACTAGGAACCTGCAATAATAGTATGAGGTCTAAGCAGTGCAGTCAGACCAGATCAAATTCTGCTGCAACGACACAGCAGTGTTGCCGCTTACATGGCACACCTAAGATGGCGGCTGTGGCAAACCTAGCCACTTTAAGACTTATTGCTTAACATCAGAAGGTTGTCTGCTTTTATTGTATATAAGGATGTATTCGTGTATGTTTGAAATAAAGAGTATTTGTATGCTAACGGCCGAAAGCCGCTAGCATTCATATGGTAGTTTCACGAACAGTGACTTTAGACACTGTTCGTGAAACGAATAAATTACCGAATGGGAGCCCACACGCAGAGGGTCATGTGGCGCCCATTAACCGATTGCAACATTGTTGCAATCGGTAGTTAATTGCCTTCCTATGTGGCCGTCGTTTGGGTACCGACTACGCAGCAGTCGGCCATCTTGGATCCTTTGTTAGCCCAGCGGTGTTTGGTCGTCGAGCGCCTGGAACTAAAATCGGCTACTTGACGGCGCAAACACTGCTGGACTTCCAGGCCGTTCGGGAGCCCTGGTCTTTTGGTAGTTTGGTTCCCAATAGGTATTCGGTACTTTTAGGAGAATTTGATATAAAAGTATGTTTCGTGCGGCGTTCAGTTATTTATGCTGGGATCTGAGCGGGACTTTCACAAAGTGTGCGCTCAGACCCCAGCTATCTACCGAATGGTCATTTATTATAATCCCAAGAATAATGTTAAAGTTATCCATTTTCATGTTAAAATCCGGTTCTGCTGTACGGAGGAATAATCCACTTAACAGGATATTCTAGTGGCAGTATCCCTCACGTACAGCAGTGCATGGTGGGAGAAATGCTCTGTATATTCAGTTCCCCATGTAGTCATCTACTGTAATACCCCTGTAAAGTGACTAAGGAAACCCCTTGCATGGGGAATCACATAAATACCAGAGCTTGTGAATAAAATCGTCAGTTGACCCACAGAACTGTATTTCGTCCGGTTACTGGGGGATTTGGGATATTTAACAAAACACACAGATTGGTGATTACTGTGTATAGTGCGCTTACAAATGTGATGGAGTTAAAAATAAGCAGCTACACACTCTAGTGGATACTCTCTTATCCCCACTAATAGTAATGAACCAAAGTGAGTTTAGTACAATCTGGATATAACGTCCAGACTCTACTAATCAAATGAGTGGAGCGCTAAAAGGTATAAACTTACCCTAAAATAGGGTTAAATCTCAGATGTATATCAGTACATATAAAAGGAAACAAAAAATAAAACACAATATAATTTAAATCCACAGGTGGTAATGTATTTTGGTGATAATTCAAGTAGTCAAACTCACATTGATCAGAGCCTCAAAGGGACAGGCTCAAATCACTTGCACAGTAGTGTCGTATGGAGACACTGCACCCTTTTGCCTGGAATGGATTTCCTCAAAGGAGAGAGAAAGGGAGACTTCCTAGTGTATTAAGTTTCAACAAAAAATAATAAAAAACCACAGTGGTTATGGTTGTGCTCACCTTTTCTTGAGACAATGAGAACCTGGCTCTGGATGATAGACCTGGGTACCTCTAGAGGGGGGTGGGGGGGGCACCTTCCCTTCTTTAGCAGCAAGATGAAGTTAGAAGCTGGTGGGAATTGGTCAGAGCCTTAAAGGGACAGGCTCAAATCACTTGTACAGTGGTGTCGTATGGAGACACTGCGCCCTTTTGCCTGGAATGGATTTCCTCAAAGGAGAGAGAAAGGGAAACTTCCTAGTGTATTACGTTTTAACCAAAATAAAAAAAAAACACAGTGGTTGTGCTCACCTTTTCCTGAGCCAATGAGAACCTGGCTCTGGATGATAGACCTGGGTACCTCTAGAGGGGGGTACCTGCCCTTCTTTAGCAGCAATTAAGATACATACATTTATTGCAACTTTAAATATAAAAACAAAAACATAGAATTAAATAAAAATGTCCAGTTGCTTCTATATAAAATAAAGAATGTCCCAGTAATTAGCTCCAGTCCCAAGACGCGTGTCACCCACACTATGGGGGCTTTTTCAATCGGTATCCTCATTGTCTTCATGCTGCTTTTTAAATATGCCGGTTTCTTCATCCAGTGGGCGGTCCTCCCATCCCATCCTCCAATCCGGATTTAGCTTATTGTGAGGTCAATTTCCTCACCTTCCTTTCATCAGGGTAATCAGGATCACTTCCACTCTCACGGCAGCCATCTTGCTTGTGGGCACATACCCTCAAGCAAAAAAAAAAAAAAAAAGTGGCAGAACAGGTTGGTTTGCCGACACCCATCACCCTAAGTTAAATACATACATATTCCACCCTTTTAAATTATGCTCCGCACATAATAGAGAAAATGAATAAAACAGAGAAAAGAGGAAGGAAAAAAACACACATTGGTACATATTAGTATCTTCTCATATAGTTTCATACTTGTTCTTAACAGTATCTATAGTAAATACATACTGCAGAATGGATTTCTTCCCTATTCATTGTATATTGATTTCATTAATCATTGCCAATTAAAAGTTAAAGTGATATAATCAATAAAAAATAATTAAATTTGTTTCTGTTACAGTTTCTGTAAATTTTATGAAAAATTGATATAAAATTAATATAAAAGCAATCTTCTTATATTACTTAAATTATTAACATTCTTAATAACGTCAATACTCAATGTGCAAAAAAGTGCATATATTTCATGATCAATATTCATTTCCAGTTTTTGTACTAGGGATGAAATCACTCCCCTAAGTGTGTAGTTAATTTCCAATAATTCTAATTAAAATTTAGTATTTAGAAGTTTAAAAAGTAAAAAGAATAATTTCTTAAAGGGACAGATAGAGAGTAATTTTTAGATAAAATGGCATATCTCAAAGTCATTATTGAGGCCACCTGGAATTAGTGTGTTTAAGTTAAAAATCCATTTCATCTCTACCTGTCCCATTTTTTTAATAAGATCGTCCCCTCTCCAGTTTGTTTTAACCAGCTGGATACCAATAAAATTTTACTGTTTTGGATCCTGATTGTGATGTTGTTTAAAGTGCATAGACAAACTGTGTTTTTCAAAGCCATTTTTAATGTTCCTTATATGCTCCTGAATACGAACTTGGAGAGGTCTTGCTTTCCTTCCTATATACCCTAGCCCGCAGGTACATACTATCAGGTATATGACTCTTTTTGAGTAGCATGTAATTAATTCCCTAATATTGTATGTCTCTTTTGTTTTTTGTGGATTATGGAATTTTTTAATTGTTCTCTTTTTATTTCCAGTATTTTTGCAGGCACTACACATGCCGCATCCGTAGAAACCTGCAGACTCATTGAATATGCTTTGTGTAGATTTAGTTTGTTTAATATGATTACACACTAACTTATCTTTCAAGTTCTCTACTCCCCTATAAACAATTCTGGGGTGATCAGGCAGAATTGTATTCAAAAAGCTCCCAGCTATGCAAATCTGTTTATGTCCCATTGGGAGACCTGTTATGTATATGGGGATCATGGCTGGGGGCAGAACCTGGTGCTATACTGCTGTTATATCGACGATATACTCTTTATTTGGAGGGGAGACGAGATCTCCCTTCAGGATTTCTTAATATTCCTGAATACTAATGACTGGGGAATTACACTAATTAGTGAGCATAGTCAACTAGCCATTAATTTTTTAGATTTGAATATATATATTGAAAATGGCCAAATTAAATCAAAGACTCATTTTAAAAAGGTTGACGTCAATAGTTATATAGAACGAAAAAGCTGTCACTTTTCACCATGTTTGCTTAATGCACCAAAATCTCAACTATTGCGAATGAAACGTAATTGTACAGAAATTAGTACATTTGAAACCCAGTCTGAAATAATTTTAAAGAATTTTAAGGATAAGCGGTATCAGGAAAATCTTTTGAGAAAATCCCTTGAAGAGGTACAAGAAAAAGATAGACTAAGCCTGCTCTAGTACAAACAACCTATTAAGCTTGGAGATAATATGCAAGTATCCTTTATATGTGACTTTAACTCTAAAAGCCACATTTTTAAGAAAATTATGAATAATTACTGGCGAATTTTAAAAGAGGACCCCTTTTTGAATACAATTCTGCCTGATCACCCCAGAATTGTTTATAGGGGAGTAGAGAACTTGAAAGATAAGTTAGTGTGTAATCATATTAAACAAACTAAATCTACACAAAGTATATTCAATGAGTCTGCAGGTTTCTACGGATGCGGCATGTGTAGTGCCTGCAAAAATACTGGAAATAAAAAGAGAACAATTAAAAAATTCCATAATCCACAAAAAACAAAAGAGACATACAATATTAGGGAATTAATTACATGCTACTCAAAAAGAGTCATATACCTGATAGTATGTACCTGCGGGCTAGGGTTTATAGGAAGGACAGCAAGACCTCTCCAAGTTCGTATTCAGGAGTAGTGATGTCGCGAACACAACATTTTCGGTTCGCGAATGGCGAACAGGAACTTCTGCAAATGTTCGCGAACCGGCGAACCGCGTGAACCGCCATAGACTTCAATGGGCAGGCGAATTTTAAAACACACAGGGACTCTTTCTGGCCACAATAGTGATGGAAAAGTTGTTTCAAGGGGACTAACACCTGGACTGTGGCATGCCGGAGGGGGATCCATGGCAAAACTCCCATGGAAAATTACACAGTTGATACAGAGTCTGGTTTTAATCCATAAAGGGCAGAAATCACCTAACATTCCTAAATCACAGTGAATATGGATTGACACCTGACATATGACATATTGACACCTTGACATATGGATTGACACCTGTCCTCAGAGCCCCTGATGCACACGGACACAGAGCAGAATAGAGACTGGTCCCCTTACACAGGGTCACTTGGCAGATATGGATTGACACCTGTCCTAAGGTTCCCTGATACACACTGACACAGAGCAGAATAGGGACTGTTCCTCCTACATAGGGTCACTTGGCAGATATGGATTGACACCAGTCCTCAGAGCCCCTGATACACACTGACACAGATCAGAATAGGGACTGTTACCCCTACATAGGGTCACTTGGCAGATATGGATTGACACCTGTCCTCAGAGACCATGATACACACTGACACAGAGCAGAATAGGGACTGTTCCCCCTACATCGGGTCACTTGGCAGATATGGATTGACACCTTGTTACAAACTGCTATTTGTAACTGGCCCTTTAAATGGCAAATTGCTCTGCTTCCCTGGGTTGTGGAGAAGCCTATTTGCCAGCCTCCTCCCGCATGACTATGGCCCCTGGGAGATTGTGAAAATGTATGCACTTTTATTTGGTGTGTATGGCCCTTTAAGACTGTGGGCATATTGGGGCTTATGGACTCTTTATGTGACTGGTGCTGGCCCTTTAAACACCTTTTTTGGGACATCAGGAAGATTGGGACACTGCCCCTTTAAGGCCGTGTCCTCAAACTTGTTGGGGACACTGCCCCTTTAAGACGGTGTCCCCTGTGTCCCCAGACCCTTTGTGCCTGCCTGGCTATTTCCCACTTGGTTCAGTAAATGGGGCTTACTGAACCAAGTACCACACAGGCAGACCACCCAGAAGTGGAAGTGTGCAGGCAATTTACCTCCCAGAAGCTGCGGTTAACCGCAGCTTAATTGACAATGCTGGGAGGTCTTTGTTCGTTTGCCGAACACGTGGCGGCGGCCATCTTTGATCATTCGACGAGGTCAGCGGTATGTGTAGCCAAATTCATGGAACTAAAATCGGCTACACATTTCCGCGAACACCACTGAGCTCTACCTTCTCCCCTACTGGTTTTACAGCTGCAGAGACTAAGTCCCATTCGGCGATGGGACTTAGTCGTTTTTTCAGCCTGAAATAGACCGACCGCACAGCCCAAATCTATGGAACTGTTTTGGGCAGGAAAATGTGCTTGCGGTCGGTCATAAAGGGACCTCCAGCTAACTTTTTAACCCCTGGATGGATTTGGTTGATTTTTGGTTATGTTTATGTTTTAAGTGTGCTGATTCCAAATATGTAATTGTTATGAAGATGGGATGTGTAGTTTTAAAGTTACAGTGTATGGCTAAAAACTGTATTTTTACTGCCTGTGTTTAATTATGTTAATCTCTTCCCAAACGTCATTTCGTTCAAAGTGGAGAGAATGTTAAAAAAATATATTTTTGTTCGGAGTGTGAGAAATGCTTTTCAGCCGCTTCTAATCTTAAGCATCATTTGAGGAGCCATACAGGAGAGAAACCTTATTTGTGGTGTGTTTAGTATTGTTCTGATCAGTTTAATACCTTTCGCGTCTCCTATCAGTGGACGTGTATATGGCAGCCATTTTAGGAACCGCACACCTGGGACCCGAGCAAGGTCACCTCGTTCAACAGGCGACAACATTTGTCCCTGGAAAACTATCCTGGACATTATGTACAATTTGTATGGATATGGCAGTGATTTCTGTAACAGGGAGATGGAAGAAGATGCTTGGTCGGTCCTCTTACTTCAAATTTGGGGCACTGCGCGGTCAAGCTAATGTGACACCAGATAGGAGTGGTGTGTTTTGTACTATTTTTATCAGTTTAATACCTTCCGCGTCTCCTATCAGTGGACGTGTACATGGCAGTGATTTCTGTAACAGGGAGATGGAAGAAGATGCTTGGTCGGTCCTCTTACTTCAAATTTAAAAGCGTCTTTAAAGTGTCCTGTCCTTGCCGGTGTGGTCGTGGGAGGAGGAGGATGACTTCCACCTCTCCCCCTGTTAGATTCCCGTTGTGCTGTGACATCACCCTTATACGCTGTGTAAAGCATACTTTTTAATTTATTTTACAAATGCTGCATCCTTTCATACTTGTTGTAATTCGGTAACATTTCCGCCACCAGATAGGAGTGGTGTGTTTATTACTGTTCTGATCAGTTTAATACCTTCCGCGTCTCCTATCAGTGGACGTGTACATGGCAGTGATTTCTGTAACAGGGAGATGGAAGAAGATGCTTGGTCAGTCCTCCTAACTGGAGACTGTGTTGCTGTACGGGTGGCAGGTGGAGCCATTTATAAAGTACCCACTGTTTTGCAGACCAGGTATCAGTGGTCAGATGGACCCTTGCCCCAACACTGTGTGCCAGACATGCCATTACTTCCTTTTGCACAGTCGAGTACAGGTTGGGGATTGCCTTTTGCGCAAATAAATTTTGGCCGGGTACCTTCCACTGCGGTGTCCCAATAGCTACAAATTTTTTGAACGCCTCAGACTCCACCAGATTGTATGTTAAAGCTGGCGGGCTAATAGTTCAGACAAGCCAGGTGTCAGACACCTACTTGGATGATATAGCCATTTTTAGCTGCTCCTGGCCCGAACACCTGACCCACATAGGAGCCGTACTAGACCGGATTAGGGAGTCCGGACTGACCCTAAAGCCCAGTAAGTGCCATATAGGAACGCGTAAAAACCTCCCCAAGATAGTAGTATGGGCCCCAGAGTGTGAACAGGCCTTCCAACAGCTTAAGACGGCGCTCATTAAATCACCTGTACTTTCTGCTCCTGATCCAACTAAACACTTTCTCGTCCATACAGACGCTTCTATGTTTGGATTGGGAGCAGTACTGAGGTACAGGGTCAAAGTTTACTCAATGATGACGAATAGGGGGCGGATCGAACCGGGCATGCGTGTGCCAGACATGCCATTACTTCCTTTTGCACAGTCGAATACAGGTTGGGGATTGCCTTTTGCGCAAATAAATTTTGGCCGGGTACCTTCCACTGCGGTGTCCCAATAGCTACAAATTTTTTGAACGCCTCAGACTCCACCAGATTGTATGTTAAAGCTGGCGGGCTAATAGTTCAGACAAGCCAGGTGTCAGACACCTACTTGGATGATATAGCCATTTTTAGCTGCTCCTGGCCCGAACTCCTGACCCACATAGGAGCCGTACTAGACCGGATTAGGGAGTCCGGACTGACCCTAAAGCCCAGTAAGTGCCATATAGGAACGCGTAAAAACCTCCCCAAGATAGTAGTATGGGCCCCAGAGTGTGAACAGGCCTTCCAACAGCTTAAGACGGCGCTCATTAAATCACCTGTACTTTCTGCTCCTGATCCAACTAAACACTTTCTCGTCCATACAGACGCTTCTATGTTTGGATTGGGAGCAGTACTGAGCCAAGTCGGAGCAGATGGTGGCGAGCAACCTGGGGCTTATCTAAGCCGGAAACTTTTGCCCAGGGAAGTAGATACACTGCCATTGAAAAGGAGTGCATGGTGGTGGTGTGGGCCCTCAAAAAGCTTCAAACTTACTTGTATGGACAACCGTTTACCTTACTCACAGATCACAACAAATTTGGGGCACTGCGCGGGCAATCTAATGTGCCACCAGATAGGAGTGGTGTGTTTAGTACTATTTTTATCAGTTTAATCCCTGTTACGTCCCCTATCCGTTGATGTGGAGCAAGACGCAGCAGCAGAAGAGGACTCAGCCGAGGAGGTTATGGAAGAGGATGGAGTAGGAGGAGTAGAGGAGGTGGCAGCAGGCCTGCCTGCAAGTCGTGGTGGTGTCACCAACTCCTCTGCAGAGCCACGCATTCAATGCTTGGCAGCCGTCAGCAGGTTTGCCCAATGCGCAGTGTAGGTGATATACCTGCCCTGACCATGCTTTACAGACCAGGTATCAGTGGTCAGATGGACCCTTGCCCCAACACTGTGTGCCAGACATGCCATTATTTCCTTTTGCACAATCGAGTACTGTTTGGGGATTGCCTTTTGTGAAAATAAATTTCGTCCGGGTACCAGTGAGTGAGTATCCACTGTGAGCCTGACACACCTGCTGGCAGACAACTAAATGCTATTCAATCTATAACAGTGAAAAAAGTTTTTTGTTTTTAAATGCAAGCAATTATGACACCAGATATGAGTGGCACTGTAAACTGGCAGAGTACACGCTGTAGGGCTGACACACCCGCTTGAAGACAACTAACTGCTATTCAATCTATAACAGTGAAAAAAGTTTTTTGTTTTTAAATGCAAGCTATTGTGACACCAGATATAAGTGGTGGCACTGACTGGGCAAATGGGCACAGGATCCACTGTGAGCCTGACACAGAAGCTGGCAGCAGTGGCAGACAACTAACTGCAATTACATTACACAGAATGCTAGGGAGGGTGTGCTGCTAATTGGCTGGAATGTGTCTGCTGACTGTGAGGTACAGGGTCAAAGTTTACTCAATGATGACGAATAGGGGGCGGATCGAACCGGGCATGCGTTCGCAGTCCGAGGCGGACGCGAACACGCTATGTTCGCCGGGAACCGTTCGGTACATCACTATTCAGGAGCACTGGGCACCGTATCCACTGTTAGCGTAACACACCCGCTTTAAGGACACTGACTGCTATTCAATCTATAACAGTGAAAAAAGTTTTTTGTTTTTAAATGCAAGCTATTGTGACACCAGATATGAGTGGTGGCACTGGGCACCGTATCCACTGTGAGCTTAACACACCTGCTTTAAGGACACTGACTGCTATTCAATCTATAACAGTGAAAAAAGTTTTTTGTTTTTAAATGCAAGCTATTGTGATACCAGATATGAGTGGTGGCACTGGGCTGGGCACAGTATCCACTGTGAGCCTGACACACCCGCTTTAAGGACACTGACTGCTATTCAATCTATAACAGTGAAAAAAGTTTTTGTTTTTAAATGCAAGCTATTGTGACACCAGTGAGTGGTGGCACTGGGCACCATATCCACTGTGAGCTTAACACACCCGCTTTAAGGACACTGACTGCTATTCAATCTATAACAGTGAAAAAAGTTTTTTGTTTTTAAATGCAAGCTATTGTGACACCAGTGAGTGAGTGGTGGCACCGGGCACAGTATCCACTGTGAGCCTGACACACCCGCTTTGAGACAACTAACTGCTATTCAATCTATAACAGTGAAAAACGTTTTTGGGTTTTAAATGCACGCTATTGTGACACCAGTGAGTGGGTGGCACTGGGCTGTATCCACTGTGAGCTTAACACACCCTTTAAGGACACTGGCTGCTATTCAATCTATAACAGTGAAAAAAGATTTTGTTTTTTAAATGCAAGCTATTGTGACACCAGTGAGTGGTGGCACTGGGCACCGTATCCACTATTATTGGTAGTAACACACCGCTTTAAGGACACTGACTGCTATTCAATCTATAACAGTGAAAAAGTTTTTGTTTTTAAATGCAAAAGCTTTTTGTGACACCAGTGAGTGGTGGCACTGGGCACCGTATCCACTGTTAGCGTAACACACCCGCTTTAAGGACACTGACTGCTATTCAATCTATAACAGTGAAAAAAGTTTTTTGTTTTTAAATCCAAGCTATTGTGACACCAGATATAAGTGGTGGCACTGGGCACGTATCCACTGTTAGCGTAACACACCCGCTTTAAGGACACTGACTGCTATTCAATCTTTAACAGTGAAAAAAGTTTTTTGTTTTTAAATGCAAGCTATTATGACACCAGTGAGTGTTGGCACTGGGCACCGTATCCACTGTTAGCGTAACACACCCGCTTTAAGGACACTGACTGCTATTCAATCTATAACAGTGAAAAAGTTTTTGTTTTTAAATGCAAGCTATTGTGACACCAGTGAGTGGTGGCACTGGGCACCGTATCCACTGTTACGTAACACACCCGCTTAAGGACACTGACTGCTATTCAATCTATAACAGTGAAAAAAGTTTTTTGTTTTTAAATGCAAGCCATTGTGACACCAGTGAGTGAGTGGTGGCACTGGGCACAGTATCCACTGTGAGCCTTACACACCCGCTTTAAGGACACTGACTGCTATTCAATCTATAACAGTGAAAAAAGTTTTTTGTTTTTAAATGCAAGCTATTTTGACACCAGTGAGTGGTGGCAATGGGCACCGTATCCACTGTGAGCTTAACACACCCGCTTTAAGGACACTGACTGCTATTCAATCTATAACAGTGAAAAAAGTTTTTTTTTTTAAATGCAAGCTATTGTGACACCAGATATAAGTGGTGGCACTGACTGGGGAAATGGGCACAGTATCCACTGTGAGCCTGACACAGAAGTTGGCAGCAGTGGCAGACAACTGACTGCTATTCAATCTATAACAGTGAAAAAAGTTTTTTTTTTTAAATGCAAGCTATTGTGACACCAGATATAAGTGGTGGCACTGACTGGGCAAATGGGCACAGGATCCACTGTGAGCCTGACACAGAAGCTGGCAGCAGTGGCAGACAACTAACTGCAATTACATTACACTTAATGCTAGGGAGGGTGTGCTGCTAATTGGCTGGAATGTGTCTGCTGACTGTGAGGTACAGGGTCAAAGTTTACTCAATGATGACGAATAGGGGGCGGATCGAACCGCGCATGCGTTCGCCATCCGCGGCGGACGCGAACACGCTATGTTCGCCGGGAACCGTTCGGTACATCACTATTCAGGAGCATATAAGGAACATTAAAAATGGCTTTGAAAAACACAGTTTGTCTATGCACTTTAAACAACATCACAATCAGGATCCAAAACAGTAAAATTTTATTGGTATCCAGCTGGTTAAAACAAACTGGAGAGGGGTCGATCTTATTAAAAAAATGGGACAGGTAGAGATGAAATGGATTTTTAACTTAAACACACTAATTCCAGGTGGCCTCAATAATGACTTTGAGATATGCCATTTTATCTAAAAATTACTCTCTATCTGTCCCTTTAAGAAATTATTCTTTTTACTTTTTTAAACTTCTAAATACTAAATTTTAATTAGAATTATTGGAAATTAACTACACACTTAGGGGAGTGATTTCATCCCTAGTACAAAAACTGGAAATGAATATTGATCATGAAATATATGCACTTTTTTGCACATTGAGTATTGACGTTATTAAGAATGTTAATAATTTAAGTAATATAAGAAGATTGCTTTTATATTAATTTTATATCAATTTTTCATAAAATTTACAGAAACTGTAACAGAAACAAATTTATTTTTTATTGATTATATCACTTTAACTTTTAATTGACAATGATTAATGAAATCAATATACAATGAATAGGGAAGAAATCCATTCTGCAGTATATGTATTTACTACAGATACTGTTAAGAACAAGTATGAAACTATATGAGAAGATACTAATATGTACCAATGTGTGTTTTTTTCCTTCCTCTTTTCTCTGTTTTATTCATTTTCTCTATTATGTGCGGAGCATAATTTAAAAGGGTGGAATATGTATGTATTTAACTTAGGGTGATGGGTGTCGGCAAACCAACCTGTTCTGCCACTTTTTTTTTTTTGCTTGAGGGTATGTGCCCACAAGCAAGATGGCTGCGGTGAGAGTGGAAGTGATCCTGATTACCCTGATGAAAGGAAGGTGAGGAAATTGACCTCACAATAAGCTAAATCCGGATTGGAGGATGGGATGGGAGGACCGCCCACTGGATGAAGAAACCGGCATATTTAAAAAGCAGCATGAAGACAATGAGGATACCGATTGAAAAAGCCCCCATAGTGTGGGTGAAACGCGTCTCGGGACTGGAGCTAATTACTGGGACATTCTTTATTTTATATAGAAGCAACTGGACATTTTTATTTAATTCTATGTTTTTGTTTTTATATTTAAAGTTGCAATAAATGTATGTATTTTAAACCAAGTCCCATCAGCTTCTATCTTCATCTTGCTGCTAAAGAAGGGCAGGTGCCCCCCTCTAGAGGTACCCAGGTCTATCATCCAGAGCCAGGTTCTCATTGGCTCAGGAAAAGGTGAGCACAACCATAACCACTGTGGTTTTTTATTATTTTTTTGTTGAGTGGTGGCACTGGGCACCGTATCCACTGTTAGCGTAACACACCCGCTTTAAGGACACTGACTGCTATTCAATCTATAACAGTGAAAAAAGTTTTTTGTTTTTAAATGCAAGCTATTGTGACACCAGTGAGTGGTGGCACTGGGCACCGTATCCACTGTGAGCTTAGCACACTAGGAAGTCTCCCTTTCTCTCTCCTTTGAGGAAATCCATTCCAGGCAAAAGGGTGCAGTGTCTCCATACGACACTACTGTGCAAGTGATTTGAGCCTGTCCCTTTTGAGGCTCTGATCAATGTGAGTTTGACTACTTGAATTATCACCAAAATACATTACCACCTGTGGATTTACATTATATTGTGTTTTATTTTTTGTTTCCTTTTATATGTACTGATATACATCTGAGATTTAACCCTATTTTAGGGTAAGTTTATACCTTTTAGCGCTCCACTCATTTGATTAGTAGAGTTTGGACGTTATATCCAGATTGTACTAAACTCACTTTGATTTGGGATATTGCCTTCTTTTCCAACGCTTTACTTTGGATTACTTTCTGTACCAGCGGAGATCTTGGGATTTAATATTGCAGATCCGCTACAGCGGCTGACAGCACGTCACTCAAGAAGAGTCTGCTCCCAAACCACAGGTTTCACCAAGACACCATGCGGTGCCTGGATGAAATATTGAACTGCTTCTGGGAAAGCTTATGGGAGCGGCAACGAGCAGCCCAGACCGTACAACCAACCCTACAGACAACGGGGGAGCAGGGCCGCAGACAACGGGGGGTGAGGGGAGAACCCTCGGGTGCAGCGTTAGTACACCAACCTTTTTCCACTCTCCATGGCCCACCCAGGTTGAAGACCAGAAGGGCGAATACCAGGAAGCATCGCCCACACCTACAAAGGCCCAAGCACCGCAAGCGGCTGCAGACCACCAGGCCCTCCGTCATTCCCACATGTGGAGGTAACTCGAGCTCCAGAAGTCACCGAGTTTGTGGCCAAGAGATGCAGCCCCACACACCA
This sequence comes from Pelobates cultripes, assembly GCA_933207985.1. Lineage (NCBI taxonomy): Eukaryota > Metazoa > Chordata > Amphibia > Anura > Pelobatidae > Pelobates > Pelobates cultripes. The sequence goes on along the minus strand of OW240920.1, from coordinate 112,247,331 downwards.
GCCTGGGGCTGGAGGGACACCCTCACTAGCATGTGTGCAGCAGTGGCCTTCCGTGGTCACCAGCGGGCACCTTTCATTTCCCAACAGAGGGCATCGGCTGAAAGAGACACTCTATCTCAAGCCCCCAGAGCTCTTTTTATTGTGCAGATATTTTAAATCAGTTGCTTAGGATGACTAGAACTGTACAGTCTTGGGAGTGGAATGCCTTTTCAATGGGGCTCCAGACCACAGTGAAAATATCTCTAAGCTTAGCCTCTTCTGACCCATTAGGCGATATTATATAGACTTACTATTGTATGTCATTTTATGCATGACCCACACATGACAACCCTATAAAGCAAACACACGACAAATAATCACCTAGCCAAGCCTTACCCTTACCTACTAGTCCTAGCATCTTTCACCTCTGTAGATAGATATTTTTGATAAGACACCATGCAGCTCAAAATGTGTAGTTTACCACAGAATATTAGGCTACCTCTATAAACTTGGTATGTTCTTGTTTCTATTATAAAATTGTGCATGTCACCCCAAATGTAAAGCATGCTATTATACCTGAGGATTGCCACTGGGGCACCTCGAGCTTGCCTCTTATACTCTTATGCAGTGCTAAAATACAAAATTTAAAAAAAAATGATAAAAGCTTAAATATATTAGTCATCAATACCAACAAGGCATGAATTTAGGTCTGTGGTTATCCCTAATGAATTTGATTACACTAAATGTAGCCAGCATTTAAGATGCATATCTTCTATTCAGCCCACTACTAGTAGGTGATGTTTATTCGAAAAATTTGTGGCCATAAGCCATAACTGCAGTAGTGAAAAAAATAAGTAGTCTCTGTTATGGGAGATGTACCAACACTGAATGGAACTTATGAATATAACAGCCAAACCAGTGCTATTCTAAACAGCCCTCCCTCAATGCTTACTGTTTCAAGGCAGTCCCCCTGATCTAACAGACAATCAGAAAATCAATCCATCAAGCAGCACAATAGAGTCTCCAGAAAATGCATAAATGGATTCCTTCCAAAAAAGAAAAACAAGCGCCAGCTCGACCTGCATTTCGGTGGAATTCCACACCTTTACTAAGAGCAGCACATACCTCGGCAGACATCTGGCTATTTATGAGAAGGGGTCCATCATTGACATCTGGGAGCCGGACCGAAAGTCACACCCTCACCCTCCCTATTCGGCCAATCCACAGGGGTCCCAGGGAGCTGAAGGTGTCGTCCTTCCTCTCCAGCAGCAGTGTGTTTCCCAGGGAGCTGAAGGTGTCTCCCGTCCTCCCCAGTGGCCGTGTGTGTTCTTAGGAGAGGAGACAGTTGGTCCCTCTCCTCAGCAGTCAAGTGAGTCCCAAGGAGCCAAAGGTGCCGTCCTTCCTCCCCAGCGGCAGGACAATTTATTGAAAGGGGAGACAGTCGGTTCCCCTCTCCCCCAGCAGGGAGAGTGTCAGGTAGAAAAGCTTGTTGCCCCCTCTCCACAGCGGCAGCGTAGCCCACCAAGGAGAGACATTAAGCTCCCCACCCAAGGTACAGGGAGTACAGACAGCCGGTCCGGCTCCCCAGCGGCAAAGTATTCTATCAGGAGGGGAGAACACTTCCCAGCGGCGGCCTATCTTACCAAGGGGAGATGAGAAGCCCCACAACTGTGCAGATGGGACCGTGGTCTCTGCACTTACAGCACAGGGGGTAGGTACGGTCGGTTTTGCCCCCCAGTGACAGGGCTGTTTAGCCAAAGGGGAGACAGTCTGTCTTCCCCTCCAGCAACCAGGCTCCAACCAGACTACTCCCGTAGTAGTACTGGCACCAGGACAGAGTACCGCTGGTCTCTGCCCACTCAGCAACCCACCCAGTCCGCTTACCAGTCATCCACACAGCCATGGTGAGGCGCCTGGACATGGACAACGTTCTCCTCTACCCAGGTGTAGTAACCAGTTCTTGTGGGTGGGCTCTATTACTGATTGTGTTTTGTGGGTGGGCTGCTGGACTAACAAGGGCACTGACCGGCATGAGGTCAGATACCCTGTTAGTCTGATTGGTAAAGGGGAGAAGTGTGGCGAAACCAACCTCGCCACTGTACACTGGAGAAGCCTGGTTGCTCCCCTGCTGCCTTTGGACTATGGCCCCATGTTAAAAGACCTCTTTTTTCCCTGCAGAAAAGACTTATTCATGCTTTTCTGCCGGGTGTTCGGTAGATTTGTTTGAGTGTGTTGTGCCCCAAATAGGAATCCCATGGAGCCCATTCGCATGAAACTGACTGTGCAAAGACTTTGGCTCCATGGCGATTAAACTGTATTTGTGTGGTCTGAACGCCATTTGCTTAATAATGTGCGCTCAGACCTGAGCTATCTGGGGATATGTAGAACGTATGTTTTTATGTACTGAATGTAACTGTAGGTAATTTTATGTATTTTACTGTTTGTTTTCTGCCATGTGGTTAATGGAGTTTTGCCTCTGTCTTTGGAGATAATTTAATTACTTCCCAATTATCTCCAGAGCAGAGAGGAGGGATTGTGATGCTTTGTGTCCCAGTCTCCCATTTGGTCCCCTAGGGGAGGGTCCACCCGGTGGGAGACCTGCATAAAAGCCGGGCAGTTAGCCCCAGTAAATCAGTTCCTGCTTAACCCTCAAAGTGAAGTGTCGTCTCATTATTGGGGTAGGATTTACTGTATGCTGTTAGAGACTGATTGCCAGGAGTGTAAGCCTCTTGGGGGCTTTTCCTGTTTGTCTGCTAGCAGCTATTCGTGTGTCTCCAGTTCGGGAGTTTCGAGTATTCCCTTGGTTGCAGTTCAGGAGTTGGTGAATTTGTGGGTTTGCAGTTCAGGAGATTGGTGCTTGCAGTAGCTGTCGGTGCAGCGGAAAAAGGGGAATATCGCCTAAACGGTTTTTAACCTCTTTTGGGCAAAACGGTCCGTTACAGTGTTAAATTCACTAGACTAGGTTGTCTAACAATTCATATTTAGATCCTCAAGTATAAAAACATGTAACAGTGAACACTCAGTGTTGGAGATTAAAAATAAAAACCACCACTAGTGTACATGTGGAGCACTCAAATGTTAACTGACTTACCCATATGGGTATGCATACAAATGTATACAGAAGATATTCTGAAACAGTGTATCTGAAACAAATATATATATATATATATATATATATATATATATATATATATATATATATATATATATATATATATATATATATATATATATATATATATAAAAACATGTGTAGCCAAAAGGGTAGTATAAATCATAAATATAGTCATTGCACATCAGGAAAAAGGAGGGGGGGGGGGGTTATTCACTAAACCACTGATTGAAAACAAATGGGGAATATTCACTAAACGTCCACCTTCTTAGTTGCAGAATAATCCCAACATTTAATTATATTATAGTGGATAGGATGGTTCATCTATACAACGAGTGTTTTTATATCTTTTGAATAAATCTGAGCAGAGAAATTTCTACAATTTGCATCCAAAATTCATGTTTAAATGAAAGGGGAAAAGGAAAATCCCTCATTTAAATATTTAAGGTGCAGGGTCTTTAGTTTGTATATCCACATGCACTCTCTTTGTCTTAACCTATCATAGTCGCTCCGCCTCTGGTCACGTTTTACTAGTTTGAAGCCCACAGAACCTCAGTCCTTTTAAGTTGCCAGCATGACATTCCTTCACATGTTGAAAGATCGGGGTTTCAACTCTATTCCTAGTGCACCTCACATGTTCCTTATATGTTCCCTGAAGGGACAGAAGGTTTTCCCAACATATTTTAAATTGCATTCAGAAGTCAGGAGATATACAATCCCTGCCGTGCCACAGTTAAAAAAGGATGCAATTTTGAAATCACATTTCCTTTTAGTGTCAGTAACCTTCTAAGAGTTCTGATTAATAAAGTTACATGCCACACATCTCCCGCATCTGAAGGTGCCAATAAGATAAAAATTTTTTAACCAAGTCCCCTTGAAGATTGTCTGGGCCAGAAGTGACTTGGATGTCTTGAAGATTTTTACCCCTTCATGCCATCAACGTTGCACTTCGGCCAAGGACTTCCTTTAAATGAGTGTCCCCTGTAAGGAGAGGCCAAAAACACTGCAGGGTATCCTTCATAACCTCCCACACTGCATAGTAAGTGGCTATCATCCTTATTTGTGGTTTTGGTTCCATAGATGATGGGGGGGAATAATCACCCAAAAGATCGTTCCTAGTGGCTTTTTTCAGACACCTACTGGGATAGCCTTTCTCTCTCTAAACTGCAGTCTTAGAGTATCCGCCTTGATCTTGAATTCTTAAATAGTACTGCAGTTTCAATGCACACTGAGGTATTGGCCAGTTGGTATGCCTTGTCTCAGGGATCTAGGGTTAAAGCAAACCCACCTTAGGAGGCTATTGGAGGCCATTGGTTTTCTGAAAAGAGTAGTATGGATAACCCCTTGCTCTGTCAATGACACTATGAGGTCCAAAAATTTCAAAGTGGTCTCCCCAAACTCCGATGTAAAGTTGAGATTTTCTTTGTTGTCATTGAGGATAGACACAATATCATGAAAATCCTCAGAAGTACCCTGACACACAATTATGTTGTAATCTATGCAACAATGCCATAGATAAATCATAGGAAGATATCTAGCCAGTTTCTCTGATTATTGAACCACTTATTTTTCCCACTACCCCAGGTGAAGGTTGGAATATGATAGGGTATAAGCTGTCCCCATCGCCGTTTTCCTCACCTGATGGTAAAATGTATTATTGAATAAGAAGTAGTTGTGTGTCAGGATAAATCTGAGAAGTGTCAGGCTGAACCATGTGTGCAGGAAAAATGGATGTTCAATGCCTCTATCATGTGGAATAGACAAAGTTCTTCAACGTCTAGACTACATAAGCTAGCAGAGGCTTTCAATTTGAGGTCCGAGAAGAGAACCAAAGCCTGGGACACAATGATAAGGGAAATCCAAAAGTCAGGGATACCAGGACAGGGCAATGAGGAAAAGGCAAAAGGAGTTTAAAAAAAGCCTTTCTCAGATCCGATTGGCCGTACCTGCCCTTTGACCCCAGAACATGCGTGCATGTCCTTTACGTGATGTCACACGCATGCCGACGTTGTCAATGCTGTGGGCTGTTGTGGGGTTACAAATTAGTGTGGATCCACAGCGGGCAGCGTCCACCAACATGCTGCAGGAGTCAGACACATTGACACATGGCCGCGGACGGCACTAACACGCTTGTTAGCAAGGCAATTACTGCAGATGCCGCAAGGTGAGGATGAATGTTACATTATCCCCAAACCTGAAGACCGCCCATCGGGTGGCAGGACCAGGTTTGAGAAGAAACCTGGCGTGGAAAGAGCAAATCTTGTGGCCAGCATGCATGTCAAAGCTGGAACCCAAGAACGCTTGGCAGGCCCATACCCCTTCCAATCAACCAAATACTTCAAGGAACCACGAGAAAATCTGAAATTGATTATGGAAGAGACTTCATACTCCTCCTGTCCAGAAACAACCAACGGAGGAGATGGAACACTTGGGACAGTATACTTATTGCAAATAAGTGGTTTGAGCAAAGAAACATGAAATGTGTTAGGAATATGCAATGAGGCAGGGAGAGTCAGAGAATACGAGACCGGATTAATTCTACGAAGGATACAAAACAGACCAAGGAATCTGGGAGCAAACTTCATGCTAGGGACTTTAAGTTTGATGTTGCACGATGAGAACCACACAAGGTGATCATCCAAAGCAGGGATAGCTGTGTCCGAGAAAACAGACGGCAGAACAGTAGGATGACGACCGTTATTAACAAGAATGGACTATGACCAGAAGAGTCATGATTAGCATTGTTCCTAGCAAACTTGGCCCAGGGTAGTAATTCGGACCAATTATCTTGAGTGCTATTAACAAAACAACGCAAATACAATTCTAATGACTGGTTAGCCCTCTCAGCAGTGCCATTGGTTTGGGGATGGTAAGAGGAAGAAAATGACAATTCAATGCCCAACTGTTTATTGAAAGCCCTCCAAAACCATGACACAATTCGAGAACCTCTGTTAGATACAATATTGTGAGGAATGCCATGTAGACAATTTCACGTATAAAAATAACCAGTTCTTGAAAGGATGGCAATATTTTGAGTGGAACAAAATGAGCCATCTTGAAAAAGTGGTCAACCACCATAAGGACGGTGGTATAGCCATTAGAACTAGGAAGTTCTACGATGAAATCCATGGACAAATGGGGTCACAGAATACTTGGTACGGGAAGTGGATGCAACACTCTGCACAAACAGAACACGCCTGCACATATTCTTTAACATCTTTCCTGAGAGAATGCCACCAAAATGATCTCATGATCGCGGATATGGATTAATTAATGCCTGGGTGTCCAGCAGTCACGTTGTTTTGGAACACCCTCATGACATTTTCCCTTACACCCAATGGAACAAATAATTTATTCAGTGGTTTATTGCATCGCGCCTGAAACTGAGCCTCCATGATAGTGCCAAACAGAGGAGATGACAAGGAAAGGACAGTGGAAGCGATGATACACTCAGGTGGAATAGAGGGGATGTCTCTTGGCCCTGTACTGATTCAGTATCAAACTGTCTAGATAAGGCATCTGCCTTCACGCTTTTGGGACCAGGTCTGTAAGTTATTAGAAAGTTAAAGTGAGAGAGGAACAAAGACCATCTAGCCTGTCTAGAAGATAGTCATTTAGCATCCCCTATATAAGCCAAATTCTCGTGGTCAGTAATGATCAAAAGGGGGTTCTTGGAACCCCCTAGAAGATGTCGCCACTCTTTAAGCGCTAGTATAATGGCCAACAATTCTCTGTTGCCAATATCATAATTACGCTCAGCAGGAGACAACTTTCTAGAGAAGTAGCCACATGGATGCAAAGGAGTATCCTGACTCTCCATCCGAGAGAAAACAGCCCCTACCTCAGTTTCGGAGGCATCAACCTCCAGTATGAAGGGTTTGCTGGTGTCAGGATGTATCAATATGTCAGCCAAGGCAAACCTTTGTTTGAGAAGTTCAAAAGCTTCTCTAGCCTACTTAGACGATGTCGTACTGCTAGCCCCCTTGCGTGTCATATTGGTTATAGGGGCTATCACAGAAGAGAACCCTTTGATAAATCTCTTGTAATAATTGGAAAACCCAATAAACCTTTGAATGGCTTTTAGTCCATTGTGCAATGGCCAATGTAGAACAGCATCTAGTTTATGAGGGTCCATCTGAAACCCAGAGGCAGAAATGTTATACCCCAAAAATTGTACTTCAGTCTGATCAAAGATGCTTTTTTTTCCAGTTTAAAATAAAATAGATTTTTAAGTAAAGTTTGCAATACTTGTTTAACATGTTTGTGGTGAGTCTGAAGGTCAGGGGAATAAATAAGGATATCATCCAGATAGACTAGGACAAATGAATGAATATAGTCCCTGAGTACATCATTAATAAAGTCGTGGAACATGACTGGAGCATTGCACAACCAGAAAGGCATCACAAGGTACTCTTAATGCCCACTTTTAGTGTTAAATGCAGTTTTCCACTCATGATTTTCTTTAATCCTTACCAAATTGTGCGCACTTCTGAGGTCAAGTTTAGTAAAGACTTTAGCACCCTGGAGTCTGTCAAACAATTCAGAAATGAGGGAAATGGGATAGGGATTTTTAATTGTGATTTTGTTTAATGCCCTGTAGTTAATGCATGGACGTAACTCACCATCTTTTTTTAGATACAAAAAAGAACCCTGCACCAGCAGGCAAGGATGATTTATGTATATGGCCCTTACATAGGGATTCTTTGATATACTCCATTATGCTACTCTCCTGTGGAGATAAAGCATATACTGCTCCCTTGGGTGGCATAGCACCGGGTAGCAGATTTATGAAACAGTCATATGATCTGTGAGGAGGTAGAATATTGGCCTGAGTCTTACTGAATACTTCCTTAACCTACCTGTATTGTATTTGAACTTCGGAGTTCTGAGGTGTAGTAGTGGGTAATGTAATGATGCCCACTCTTTTGGTGATGTGCAGTCCTTGCCCCATTCCAATATTTCCCCTTTCACCCAGTCAATATGAGGATTGTGCTTAATAAGCCTAATATGATGGGGCAAGAAGGAGAAGCAATTACTTGGAATTTTGTGTCTTCCTTGAATAAGGCACCAATGGGCAATGTCTTATGGGTAATCAAGGGCTGAGAGAGCGGTCTCCTGTCAATAGCCTCAATGGCCAGAGGTGGTAATCTCTCCTTGATAGGTATAGGTTTTTTTTTTTTTTTTTTTTACAATGAAGTTTCCTGCCGCACCTGAGTCCATCAGGGCTTTGCATGAAAAGTTCTTCTTGTTACATTTGACCATAATATCAATGAGGAATCTATTTTTTTTTTTGGTTATTCCCAGAGAATGTATCCATCACATCTAACACCTGTCCCCTTAAGGTTCTTAGGAGCAGAAGTTTTCCGGACATATGGGACAAGCACTCCTCATATGTCCTTTTCTACCGCAGTATAGACCCTCTTTTCTCCTATATTGTCTTTCTGCATCTGACAGTCTAGTGACCCCCAACTGCATAGGTTTGGGTTCGGACTGTATAGGGAGGTCAGGAACAATAGGTCTGGAAAAATTAGGTGTTAATGAAATAGTCATACGTCTGGTTATATTTATGGTAGACTCTCTGGTTCTTAATCTATTATCAATTTGCATGACAAATGTGATAAACTCATTCAGTTTTTTTAGGTAGATCTTTGGCAGCAATCTTGTCCATAATTGCTTTGCATAATCCTTTTTTTTAAATGCAAAGATGAACACGCTATTAATCCAGTCTACCTCAGAAGCCAAGGTGCGAAATTCTGTCATAATCTGAGATAGACTGGTTCCTTTGTTTGAAATGCATTATATGATATGTCATCCTCCCTGCCTAATGGTTCGAATGTTAATTTGAATTCCGCAAGGAATTCCTGGTAATTATGTGCAATACTATTTCTCTCCAACAACGGATTGGCCCAAGCTAAGGCTTTACCCTTAAGTTGGTTCATTAAGTAACCAATCTTAGCTGTATCTGAGGGAAAAGATCCCGGTGAGACGTCAAAATACTCAATTTGATTCAGGAATCCCTGGCATTCTTGAATATCACCATCAAAATGCGAGGGAGGAGATAGGGAGATAGTAGGTGCCTTATGTACTATAGGGGGAGATACACTAGGTGGGGGTGACATAGTCTGAGAAACCGCAGGCTGTAGATGCGCTGTGATAATGTGAATGGGGTGGTCTGTGAGGGAGTTTATATTTTGACTTAATTGTTCAGAGAGGCATATGATTTTTAACCCCAGGGGGAGTGTGTGTGTGTCTGTGTGTATATAACCTATATGAATATTTAGTTATGGGGCCCTGGGGTGGAGCAGTTGGAGAACAGGGTGGGCCAGTGCTCCACTCCGCAGTTTAGTGGTTTTCTTGGGAGACATAGATCCAGACCAGGGTTTTTTGGACTGTCTCCAACCCACTGCTCAACTGCAGGTGATCAGCTGCAGCAGTGGGAATAAACCCCTCCCTGCTGGGCAGGTAAAAGGAGAGAGAATTTTGTTTCTTTCTAGAAGGAATGGAAGCCACATGCTAACTGAGTGTGGCGTGCAGAGATCTAACAAAGGCACTAGGTTGGTGAAACCAATTATTGTTCTGTTGTAGTTTAAACCCTTGAGAGAAAGGGAACTTGATGTTAGTAAGTACTCAGACCGAGCTAGGTTTTTGTTTATAGGGATTTGTGTTACTGTTTTTTTTTCATTAGCTGCGGTATCTGTGGTGCAGTTTGACAATAAAGTGCCTGGAATGAAGTTGCCTTAAAAGACTGTGCATGTTTGTGCCCAAGAGGACCGTGCTACCTGCAGGCAAGGATCACAAAGCGTACCGAAAGCCTGGGCAAATTGATCCATATGGTGATCATTCTCCTCTAGCTTTCTCCTGCAATGTGCTGACACAATTCTACAGGATCTATAGCCCTGTCGTAATGTCATGATTACTAATTGATCCAGCACATAGAATTCTATCACACCTATGACTAAAAGGACTACTGGGACTTAGAATAGCCGGACTTAACATATCAAAGAATAGTCAGAATACTTTCCAAGGTCGGGGACACAGAATGGGACACAACGATAAGGGAAAGCCAAAAGTCAGGGATACCAGAATACAGGGAAGTCAAAACAAACCCAAAGTCAATAACCAGAAATAAATGCTCAGGAACACACTCTCGGACAACCACTAAGGGAAACCATGATAGGGCAATTAGGAAAAGGCAAAAGGAGTTTAAATAAGCCTTTCTCAGATCCGATTGGCCCGTACCCACCCTTTGACCCCAGAACATGCGTGCACGTCCTTTACGTGACATCACACGCACGTCAATGTCGTCAATGCCGTGGGCGGACGTGGGGTTACAAATTAGTGTGGTTCAGCAGTGGCTGTCGTCCACCAACATGCTGCAGGAGTCAGACACATTGACGCATGACTGCTTAACAGCACTACCGTGTTTGTTAGAAAGGCAATTACTGCAGATGCCACAAGGTGTTACAGGTACACAGAAAGAGACAGATTAAGAAAACTAACCAAAGATCAAGGATACCAGAAGTAGGGAAAATCAAAATGCAAGCCAAAGTCAAATAACAAAAATGATCAAGAACAAGAACGCACTCTCTGACAACCAACTAGAGGAAACCACGACAGGGCACTGATAGAAAGCTTTTCAGGGTTTTTAATATACCCCACTAATCATTGATTGGCCAGATTGTGACCTCTGACCCCAAAACATGCATGAGCGTTGATGACTTGATGTCACACGCACGTTGGCACCACCTTGGAGGTATGTATTTTATTTAAACCAGAACTGCAGTAGCTCGTGTGTCTTAGAACGTGTACCGGCTGGGGACCGGAACACAAGAGGATCGGGCAGCAATTCACATGTATTCACAGGTAAGTATATTTTATTTTGGCGTGGCCGTACTGATCAGGTGCAGTCACGCTGGCGCAAGAGCCATGACAGATAGTAACCAAGTGATAAGTTAGGAAAACCACAGCATTGGAAGGTGAGAGGGAAATGGAGGCTGTGGAGAACTTTAGAGATACTGCTATTAAACATTCTGATACTCACTTGATACAAGTATTACAAGTACTTAGGATATTGGTGACCTTGGATATCACTCATTTATACAATTTCTATAGCACATGCAGCTGTTTTATTAGCCTCGGCCTTGAAAACGTTGGGCTATAAAGTTGAAACACAATCTTTTTTTTTTCTGCTAAGAATGTGTTTGTGTTTCAATAAAATGGTTTCTTTAGATGTAGAAATGTTGCACCTTCATATGCAAGCATATTTGATTTGCAAAAGAATATTATCCATCAGAATGTATAAAATAAAACCTTTATATTTGTACAAAGAGAAACCATCAAATTTAGTATGACTCATGCTATTGAAAAAGTGGGGAGTTTACTGCAAACCAGTCTTTTTAGAAAACCTTCTGACATATTAGATTTTGACAGTTTCAACCCTTCCTCAGTGTTTAAGTAATTGTCCAAAAGCTAATTTATGATGGTAAAAAGATTTGTATCGCTTTCAGAGGTTGTTCACCAAGAATTGGAATGTATAGTTAAGTGACAAGACAAGTTGGAAGCTTATAAAAAAATAAATCTTGGAATCTTGTAACTCTAAAGTAAAATTACAATGAAAAAGACCCCATCCCAGTGTCCTCCTCTCCCAGGAGCCTCTGCATGTGACAGGAACTGCAGTCTCTTTATCCCATGAGCCTCTGTACCTGGGAGTCCCAGCATGCAAATGTTTCCCACCACTGTGACTCCCAGCCACAGAAAGCATGCCAAAACCGCCATTGTCCCTAAGAGAGTGTCCCCACCAATCTCAGGGACCTCCTGAATGGTAACCGCCTCTTCTCGTGGGGTCCCTGGGTAAAACCAGGCAAGGGAAGTGTCTCCTTTCGGGTCAAGAATGCTGCCCCTGCCCGCCGTTCGTCTATACGAACAGCAGCTGCCCAGGGAAGCAATCATTAATTACTTCCCTTGCAGTTTCACACTTATGTTGCAAGTTGCCAACGTTCTAATTGATTGGTGTGAACACTCCAAGGGGAACTGAGGATGTTCTCATTCGGGAACCAAACGAGGTGGGAAGCAATCCACTAATGCTCCCCCCAAATGGCATTCATCTAACGAACGGGCCACCACCCAGGGTCGGCACGTGCAGAGGTTTCCCTTCCGCTTAGTGGTTTTGACACCTCGTTACAAGGTGTGAGCATTCGAAGACAACATTCTAAATGAGGTTTCATGGTGGTCCCCATTCGGGAGGTGAATGAAACTCGTACGAAACATGGGGAATAACACAGCAATTCAGGGGTCCCACCACAGATACTTTGAGATTTCTCTAGTTTTAAAGTATATCCTGGGTCCACAAAACATTGCATTGATACAATAGGGTACAATAAAATTGTCAGTATATTTATACTGGCAGACATTTTGTGTTAAGACAGAAATTAAAAGTGTATACTGTTAGTCACCATCAGAACAGAGGTGCATTACAATGCAAAGACAGACACATTTATACTTCTCTCTGTAACTCTATTCATTCAAGTCTGAGCTACGACTTATATAGAAATAAGACCAAAGATAAGGCATGATGTCTGCAGCAATCTCACATTACTATGTGCTACACAGACACCAATGACAGATAACACTAAGTAATTCATTTAACTTTCTAAAAACTAATGGAATCTTAAAAAGTTCCATTTTAAGGAAGGGTGAAATTAAGGCTACATGTGTCAGAGATCTAAATTTAAAGTATATGACAGACACCAAGTCTGGGTAAAAACCAACCAAAGCCTTTGAAGATGACAGCTTCTTTGACGATTAGTAGCCATAAAAAATAACCAAAGTGATGACAAACACATAACGAAATTCAGTTAACCCATTATACGAAAAGGTAAATAGACCCCTGACAAGAATTTTCAGTGATGTAATTGTGCCATCTACTGACCAAAATCTAGATGATATGGAAGACACACCCACAGTTCTGTGTCTGTAGGGAAGATACAGTTCTCTATTGGTCACTATAATTAGTGACATACAGAAAATGTCTCCTTTAAAAATTAAGGACAAAGGAGAGAGAGGACACTCTTAGACTCAAACTCTCACCCTCATTCAAACTCACATCTAAGACCTGGAGTCAAAGCTGGACACACCTAATTATTTGTATCTTTTCAAACTAACACAACTTCAGAACTCTGAAAACTTTTCTATTTTCATACAATTCTCTCATCATACTTGCATTCAAAATTCCTGGGACATATCTACACATCTGATAGAAAATCTACAACATAATTGGTAATTCGGCAAGGGACCCTTAGGTACAGCAGCTTAACAAAAAGTTTTACTGGGCTAAATGGAAAAGTGCACGTGCCAAAGTGCAAGTCAAATGAAGGAAAAGTGCACAGAGTCAATCACTCAATATACAATAAGCCAAAGGCAAAATGCTGCACAATCAGTATAAACAACCAGCATACATGAAAATAAAGACCGCTAATACCAAAATGCAGGGTCTCAAAATGAGCTTAACGCATTTCGTCAGACGACTTCCTCAGGAGCTTCTTCTCTCTTCAAAATCTTCTTCTCTTTTAAATCCGTCGGTCTGTTTGGCCACTTCCATGATCGCGCATGCTTGTGTCACATCACGTGCACCGTCATATATCATGATGCACGTATCACCGACCCACGCATGCGCAGCCTCGCTGGAACGCAGGATAACTTTATTGGTCATATACACAGCCGCAACATGAACACTCTACACCAAAAGCGTTCAGAATTAATGCGGTCTGTGTGCACAATCCTGCCTACCCCTCAGCTGACCCCTAACATCAATGACTGCCAGCCTAAAGCACAATATAAATGGGATTGGTGGGGGAAAGAGAAAATTAAAGAATAAAAATGGAAAAAAAGAGGAAAAAATTAGTATATGAAATAAAATGAAAATATATGTAAAATATGTGAATATCTATAGGTGTGTTGGATGAAAATGAGTCCATTTATATTCCTAATAAACAACATAAGTATATATATAAGTTCATGTTAATCTATACATAATGATACTCAAACATTACATTGACGGACTATGAATATAAATGTCAACAATAAGGGTATACATATCATAAAAGCAGGCATATATTATAAAAGACAGCAGATATGTAAATATAAACATCAGGGAACATAAGGTGGTTTATGTCTATAAACATTTAAACATTTAAAGTGCTTAAAGTGAAGGCATAAAAATAAATACCGAATGTAGCGGAGATCCAGTATTCCACAGGTTATCTCTGCTTAAGATCCCAGTGAGGCTCAGGAACAAGTAATTAATTATAAATCCATAAAGCAAGGTTTCCAGCAGGTAAAATAATCCAGCAATATCCCAACAGCAATCCCAATAACTGGACAACACACCGCATCAGGAGCAGAACTAAAAACCTTTATTTCACAGTGGCCTTATAAAGCATGCTCCCATGCAAGGGAGGGATTTCCATTAATTACTACAGTATCCAATCCGGCAGTAGTAACCTCCCACAGATCTCCTCCCCTCAGCCTGACTCATAATCCCCTTATACTGTACACAAATTTCCCCAGTTTCTGGATGTACCCCTAAACCTAGGGGTACCGCTTTAAATGGCACATCCCCTGGTAGCCCTGATCTGGGTGAGCAACATATCCAAAAATCACCCAGATCGGACCAGGGGTTCGGGAAATTCATGGAGGTACTAAAAAGATCGACTGTGCTGGAGAGAACAGCCGAATTGGGCTCCATGCGATGGGGCCCTGCGGTCGGTCACAGTATAAGGGAATAAATGGCACGAAAGGCTAAGGCTACAGAGATCAGGTAGGGTTTGCATGAATCCCCTCATTCGGTTGTTTCTGTCTACCGAACGAGGGGCCATTCGGTAGTTTGGAACCGAACGGACCGGGCTTGTGGAGGTCTCAGCGGTGTTCACCTAGTCGAGTGTCCGATTTGGGTTCCAGACACTCGACGGCAAAACACCGCTGTTCGGGAGTTTTAAAATGGCCGCCGCCACGTGTTCGTTTCCCGAATGGCGGCCACCCCAAGAACAAAGGACCTACTGCATAGCTTGTTAATTACCCATTCGCAACATTGTTGCAATGGGTAATTGAAGTCAAACTTCACACAGGGGAGGTCTGACTGTTCGGTAGTTTAATTCCCTTAGTTTTTTTGAATGATTCTACCGAACAATCAGACGAATACACGTTATTTGGACACATAAAAAACAGCAATTTACCCGAATACAGTTATACACATGCAATTTTCAGGACAGCCCAGTGCCAAACGCTACACTGCTCCCCCTTGCCCACAAGCCGGCATACACAGTCTGATCCAGCACGGATCGGCTTGGGGATGTCCAGGGGCTCACGGATCACTTCTCTAGGTCAGTTTGTCTTGACAACCCGTCAGCATTCCCATTCTGTTTACCCGGGCGGTACTGAATATTAAAGTCAAAGGGCTGCAGCGCCAAGCTCCAGCGCAACAGCCTGGCATTGTCCCCAGCCACCCGGTTCAGCCATACCAACGGGTTGTGATCCGTGAGCAATGAAAAGGGCTGTCCATACAAATACGGCTGCAGTTTCTTTAGGGCCCACACCACAGCCAGGCATTCCTTCTCGATGGCGGCGTAGCTTACTTCGCGGGGTAGTAACTTGCGACTGATGTAAGCCATGGGATGTTCTCCGCCATCGGCCCTGACTTGGCTCAGTACTGCCCCCAATTCAAACATAGAAGCGTCTGTGTTAACAAGAAAACGTTTAGTTGGATTGGGAGCTGCCAAGACAGGGGCATTTATCAGTGCATTTTTCAGATGTTGGAATGCCTGTTCACACTCCGGGGTCCAGGTCACCTGGCAGGGCAGATTCTTCCGGGTCAGGTCGGTGAGGGGTTTGGCCAGGGCACTATAATTGGGGACAAACTTTCTGTAATAGCCGGCTGTCCCTAGAAATGCTAAAACTTGGGTCTTAGTCCTAGGGGTGGGCCACGGCCTCTACTTTGGCTGGTTCGGGCTTTTGCTTGCCGCACCCCACTCTATGTCCCAGGTATTGCACCTCGGCCATCTCGGCCAGTTTCAATGTGAAACCAGCCTCCCTAATCCTGTCTAGGACCGCTCCTATATGGGCCAAGTGCTCCTGCCACGTATTGCTAAAAATGGCAATATCGTCCAGGTAGGCACAGGTATAGTCCTGTAACCCATCCAGGAGTCGGTCCACCATCCTCTGGAAAGTAGCTGGGGCGTTTTTCATCCCAAATGGCATGACCTTAAACTGGTACAAGCCGAATGGGGTGACAAAGGCCAACTTAGGGATGGCATCTGGGGCCAGGGGAATTTGCCAATACCCCTTACATAAGTCAATAGTAGTGAGGTATTGGCCCCTGGCCATCCTGTCTAGTAGTTCATCTATCCGGGGCATGGGATAGGCATCAGACACGGTTTTCTCGTTCAATCTCCTGTAGTCTACGCAGAAGCGAGTCGTACCGTCTCGCTTTGGTACAAGCACTACAGGAGAAGCCCAGGGACTATCTGAGGGCTCAATTACCCCCACTTGGAGCATCTCATCGATCTCTTTGCGCATGTTCTCCCTCACCGCTTCAGGGATGCGGTAGGGGGTCTGGCGCATGGGTAGTTGCCCTGGGGTCTCTACCCGGTGAGTGGCCAGAGGGGTGTATCCAGGTACATTAGAGAACGTGTCTCGTTTCTCTTCCAATAGCTGTTGTACCTCGATACGCTCCTGTGTGCTCAGTCGGTCTCCCAGTGCATCCTCCCCTAAATCTCCAGACAACTGCCCATCTCCCAGCAGATCTGGGAGAGGTAAGCTGTCAAACTCGTCAGAGTTGGGCGCACATATGGTGGATACCTCCTCGGAGCGCTCCTGGTAGGGCTTCATCATGTTCACATGGAGCATGCGTCGCCCTCCAGTCCCTGTGCAGGGGCCGATTATATAGGTGGTGTCGCATCTCTGTTCCACCACCCTATAGGGTCCCTGCCAGGCGGCCTGTAACTCGTCATGTCGGACATGTTTTAAAATCAACACTTTCTGCCTGACCTGAAAGCTACGGTCCCTGACTCCCCGATCATACCATGTGCACTGGCGGGTCTGCGCCGCCTGAAGGTTTTCCCTTACCGTCCTAGTCAATTCTTCCAGGCGGTCTCGGAAGGCCAACACATATGGTATGATGGGAGTGCCATCTGCGCTCCGGTCTCCCTCCCAATGCTCTCTAATCAGACTCTCCTCCCAAATAGCAGTTCAAACGAGGAAAACCCCGTGGACTCCGCTCCTCTGACTCTCCTCCCAAATAGCAGTTCAAACAGGGAAAACCCCTTGGACTCCTGGGGCACCTCCCGGTAAGCGAATTGGAGGTGCGTCAGGAATCGCTCCCACTCCTTGTGGGTCTCTGCGAAGGTTCGGAGCATTTGTTTCAATGTACCATTGAACCGTTCGGAGAGCCCATTAGTCTGGGGGTGGTAAGGGGCACTGATAATAGGCTTCATGCCACAGATACTCAAGAGGTGTTGGGTGACTTCTGCGGTAAATTGGGTACCCTGATCCGAGATAATCTCCCTGGATAACCCCATCCGGGAGAAGATCCGCATGAGGGCATCCGCGACCGTTTCAGCGTGGATATTGGTCAGAGCCACTGCCTCAGGATATCTAGTGGCATAATCTACCACAGTTAAAATGTA
The DNA here is from genome assembly GCA_933207985.1 of Pelobates cultripes. Taxonomy (NCBI): domain Eukaryota; kingdom Metazoa; phylum Chordata; class Amphibia; order Anura; family Pelobatidae; genus Pelobates; species Pelobates cultripes. Next base: position 112,229,562 of record OW240920.1, on the reverse strand, counting down.
CCTTTTGCCTGACGGGCTATCTTTCTTGAGAGGGCCTATCAAATCTACAGCTATTCTACTAAAGGGTTCCTCAATTATGGGTAGGGGGTGTAGTTTCGCCTTCCTTCGGTCTCCCCTTTTTCCTACCCTCTGGCAAGTATCGCACGTACTGCAATACTTGCGCACTTCCTGGCTGATCCCTAGTGCGACTGACCCCTAAATGTCTGGATGGCGGAATATCATGCGCTATACGGAGTAACTCTGCTCGGTACCACTGCGGCACCACTAGCTGCCTCATCACTATCGGGTCTGACCCAGCTATCTGCTTGTCTGACCCCCCCGGGTGAGTCAATGACAACCTTGTCCCTATATACTTGCATCGTAGGGTCAGTTATTACTTCAGCTGCGAATTCATTAGGTGGGGTCCAGGGGACACATTCTAAGGAAGGGGAAGGGTCTCTTACCTGAACCTCCGGGAGTGTGTTGTAGTCCTGGGTGCGGGCCTGTTGTCAGGTGACCACAGGGTGAGCTTCTCCTGTGGTGGGTGTCTGGGGCTCAAAAGCAGACGTGAGCCTCCCCAGATCGTTCCTCAACAAAACCTCCGCTAGTAACTGCGGCATCAACCCCACCTCCACGTGTCCTGACCCCGCTCCCCAATGCAAATGTATCCTTGCTGTAGGTACCCGGTACACTGCTCCCCTGGCTACCCTGCTGGCCACAGTTTTGCTGAGCTTAGCCTGATCCGAGACCAGGTGACTTTTTACCAGGGTTATAGTAGCTCCTGAGTCACGTAGTCCTTGGACCGCTTTACCCTCCAATTATACAGTTTGTCTATGGTGCTGACGATTATCAGCATTGGCCTGTACTGGATCGGCTTCGTGCCATACTTCCCACTGTTCCATGGTGGTAATGGGCACTGCTGAACCATATGGTGTTGCAATTATGTCCTGGTAGCAGTGTGCTGTGGCTGCTCTTGGTGGTGGTGGCTGGCCTGATCAGATCCAGGTGGAACGATCCCGCAGTTGTGGGCATTCCCGTTTATAATGCCCCCATTTCTGGCAGTGATGACAGGGCCCAGAGCTCGGCTGGCGAAATTGTGGCTGTGCAGTGGGTGGTGGTGGTAGTTGTCTCGGTGGTGGTGGGGTGTAGTTGGTTCCCCCAAAGGTTTTTAACGCTACTTTTGGAACTGCGGGTTTTTGTTGCCTGCGTGCGTCCAGATAATCATCTGCCTTCCTTGCAGCTTCTGTGAGGGATGTAGGTTTCCGGTCCCTTACCCACTCCTGGACATCTGTTGTCACCCCATCATAAAATTGTTCCATTAACAGCATTTGTATCACGTCCTCCATGGACCGTGCCTTGCTAGCTTGTACCCACCCGAGAGCTGCCCGTTGTAACCTGCATGCCCACTCTGCATGTGAGTCTTTCTCCGCTTTCTTTAAATCCTGAAATCTCCTCCGGTATGCCTCTGGTGTTATAGCATACCGGGCCAGTATAATCTCTTTCACTCTACTGTAATTCCTGATTTCTTCGTCTGGTACAGTACGATACGCCTCTGCTGCCCTCCCAGTTAAACGTACTGCCAAAATAGGTACCCAGTCCTCTGTACTGATTCTATGCAGTGTACACAGTCTTTCAAAATCTTGCAGGAAAGCATCTATGTCTTCCTCTGCCTCCACATATGTTTTAAAAGCCTGATACGGTATTTTAGGCTTACCTTCCTGTGTCGTGTGTACTGCAGGGTTGCGTTCTGGGGTTGTTGTTGTCCGTTGCCTTATTATGAATTCCTGGACCTCTGTCATGGTCTTGGAAATAATTTCCACTGGAGGGTGCTCTCCATAAAAAGACAGCCTAAATTGTAACTGTCTTTGGAACTCCATTTGTTCGGGTCTTTCCGCCGAAACCCCCTGTTGGGGAACCGAACCGCCATCCATTCGGTACTCTGCCATGAGTTCGGTAATAAGTACCGCTTTCTTTTTGTTGCTGGCTTGAATACCCCTTGCTTCAAGGAGGTCCTTTAGTGTGGAGCGCTTTAGTGTAGAAAAATCAATCTCCATCCGTACTCCATTGGTGCTTGTTCCTCTGTGAGTCTAGATCCCAGCGCTGCCAACCAAATGTAGCGGATGTAGCGGAGATGCAATATTCCCCAGGTTATCTCCGCTTATAATCCAAGTGAGGCTCAGGAACAAGTAAATAGTAAATCCATAGGCAAGGTTTCCAGCAGGTAAAATAACAGCAATATCCCAACAGCAATCCCAATAACTGGAAGACACACAGTTTCAGGAGCAGAACTAAAAGCTTTAATCCACAGTCTCCTTTTAAAGCATGCTCCCATGCAAGGGAGGGATTTACAATCATTAATACAGTAGCCAATCCTGTCCTGGTAACCTCCCACACATCTCCTCCCCTCAGCCAGCATCATAATCCCCTTATCCAGCACACCAATTCCCCCCGTTTCTGGATGTACCCCTAAACGTAGGGGTACCTCTTTAAATCCTACATCCCCGGATAGCCCTGATTTGGGTGAACAACATATCCAAAAATCACCCAGATCAGACCAGGGGTTCGGGAAATGTATGGAGGGAATAAAATGACCGACCGCACTAACTGAGACAGCCGAATGAGGTTCCATGAGAATGGGCCCTGCGGTCGGTCCTGGCATAAGGGAACAAAATACACGAAAGCCTCCAGCTATAGAGGCTAGGGAGGGTTCGCCTGAATCCCCTTGTTCGGTTCTTTCTATCTACCGAACGAGGGGCCGTTCGGTAGTTAGGAACCGAACGGACCGGACTTGTGGAGGTCTCAGCGGTGTTCGCCTACTCGAGTGTCCGATTTTTAGTTCCAGACACTCGACGGCAAAACACCGCTGCTCGGGAGTTTTAAAATGGCCACCACCACGTGTTAGTTTGTCGAATGGCGGCCACCCCCGAGAACAAAGGACGGCTACTTACTAGTCAATTACCCGTTCGCAACAATGTTGCAATGGGTAATTGAGGACACACTTCACACAGGGGAGGTCTGGTTGTTCGGTAGTTTCATTCGAATGAACTAAGGGAATGAAATTACCGAACAATCAGAGGAATACAATTCTTTAAAAGAAACATATAACACAGCAGATCACACGAATGCAGTTATGTACAATATATTTGCAGGACAGCCCGGTACCATCCGCTACAGCGGAGATCCAGTATTCCACAGGTTATGTCCGCTTAAGATCCCAGTGAGGCTCAGGAACAAGTAATTATAAATCCATAAAGCAAGGTTTCCAGCAGGTAAAATAATCCAGCAATATCCCAACAGCAATCCCAATAACTGGACGACACACAGCATCAGGAGCAGAACTAAAAACCTTTATTTCACAGTGGCCTTATAAAGCATGCTCCCATGCAAGGGAGGGATTTCCATTAATTACTACAGTATCCAATCCGGCAGTAGTAACCTCCCACAGATCTCCTCCCCTCAGCCTGACTCATAATCCCCTTATACTGTACACAAATTCCCCCAGTTTCTGGATGTACCCCTAAACCTAGGGGTACCCCTTTAAATGGCACATCCCCTGGTAGCCCTGATCTGGGTGAGCAACATATCCAAAAATCACCCAGATCGGACCAGGGGTTCGGGAAATTCATGGAGGTACTAAAAAGACCGACCATGCTGGAGAGAACAGCCGAATTGAGCTCCATGCGATGGGGCCCTGTGGTCGGTCACAGTATAAGGGAATAAATGGCACGAAAGGCTAAGGCTACAGAGATCAGGTAGGGTTTGCATGAATCCCCTCGTTCGGTTGTCTCTGTTTGGAACCGAACGGACCGGGCTTGTGGAGGTCTCAGCGGTGTTCGCCTAGTCGAGTGTCCGATTTGGGTTCCAGACACTCGACGGCAAAACACCGCTGTTCGGGAGTTTTAAAATGGCCGCCGCCACGTGTTCGTTTCCCGAATGGCGGCCACCCCGAGAACAAAGGACCTACTGCATAGCTTGTTAATTACCCATTCGCAACATTGTTGCAATGGGTAATTGAAGGCACACGGGGAGGTCTGACTGTTCGGTAGTTTCAATCCCCTAGTTTGTTCGAATGAGTCTACCAAACAATCAGACGAATACACGTTATTTGGACACATAAAAACGAGCAATTTACCCGAATACAGTTATACACATGCAATTTTCAGGACAGCCCAGTGCCATCCGCTACACTGAACATTTAAATGAAAAAGTGGATGTTGGAGTGCTAAACTATCTTCTACAATATATAGGAGAAAATGTGGTAGATACGAATACATTTTCTCTTTTCCTGGCAATAAGCATGGCAGCAGAACAATGGGTTATACCACGCAAGGGAAAGAAAACACAAACTTCATACGGAATGCATAAACCATATGTGTACTGAAAATCAAATGTGAAAAAATCAAACCAACATTGTGTTAAACATCAAAGAGAATGCTTTTGTCAAACTTGTTGAACTGAGCAGCTCTGATACCCAGTTGGTAATGTCTGATGAAAGTATTAATAGAAGACCACGTTGAAGCCTTACAAATTGTGATGAAGTGCCCTTCGCCACTTGTTCTTGGAGAGGACTAATGGCTAGCCTTTTGCCCTGTGATTATTTCCCCTGTGACTTATTGGATTTTAAAACACTTTTTCTGCCCCTTTAAATCCTTGGGAAAATGTGCCTCTTCCCCTCCCTCTTTTTCCTGTCCATTGTCCTCCAGCAGGGCGTTGTTCCAGGGACACTGCCAGACCAGTTGAAACTGGCTGCTTTGTCCCTCCTAAATCTCTCATCAGCCCTTGCTATTGTTTATCTCCATGGCGATCCAACTGTATTTGTGAGATCTGAGCGCTTTTCCGACATATTGAGCGCTCAGATCCAAGCTATCTGTTGATATGTTGGACATATAGGTTAAACATTGTATTATAAGAGTTATGTATTTTTATGTGGTTTTTGTAACAGTTTTTGGACTTAGAGATATTTCCTGTTATTGGAGATAATTGGCTTACCACAGCCACTTAAGACCATTATCTCCAGGATAGAGGAGAAGATAGACTGGCCGCACAGCCTAAATCTGTGGAACTGTTTTGGGCATGAAAGCCATGCTTGCGGTTGGTCAAATGTGACTTCCACAAAACATTTGAACACCTGCTCTGATCTGGGTGATTTTTGGATATGTTGTTCACCCAGATCAGGGCTATCCAGGGATGTATAATAATTTGTGGGGATATGTGGTGTTTTGGAGTGTTTTCTGTGTTTTGTGAAAAATGTGTGTTATCTGCCTGTGGGTAATAGTTAGTCCATTGTGTTTGTTAATTGTATCACAGGCAGAGGGGAGGGTTTGTGTACATTATCTGGGAGTGCCTAACAGTACAAGAGTGTGTTGATTGGCTTTGTAACTTTGTGTCCTGTGTACCACATGGGTGGTAACCTTGTGGGAAAACTTGTATAAAAGAGACAATAAACCCTCAGTTAATTCTGTTCCTGTTTAAACCTCAACACGTAGTCTTGTCTCGTGATTGGAGGGGAACTGCTATAATAACACTGGGGATTGCTATACTTTGTATACTCCCTTGAGCACTTAGCTCTTTTAAGAGCCGTTCCTGATACGCTCTCCTGGAGGAGAGGTCTTTTCCACACGGTCTTGGAGGACAGAAGCTGATCCAGGGTGGAACGAAGACGGTGAGATTCCAGTTAAGCTACGGCGGTTGTGGAGTCTGTGGTGGTTGTGGTGTCCGGTGCGGTGCTTTTGGTCCTCGGCGCAAGCTAGGAAGCGTCCATCAATGGAAGGTACTCGGTCGGAGTACAGGTGATATGTTACACAAATTATTTCAGAAAAAAACTTTAGTTGCTGCTGCCCAAGAGGAGGAAAGTGATCTAGTTGAGTGGGCTTTAAGGCCATCTTGAACACGGACCTGTGACGCTTAGTAAGATTGAATAATAGCTGAAACAATCCACCTGCTGATTGCGTCCTTGGATGCTTGCACTCCCCTTTTGACTCAGGTTAGAATCACAAACATAATAAAGAAAGATCTATCAATATTAGTCCTGACCTAAAGATATAGAAGAATTATATCCTTATTCAAATGGAAGGATGATGTAACTTTAGGTCTAAATACCGGAACAGTTCTTAAGATAACTGTTATGATGGAAAACTGTAAAGGGTTCTTCCTTGGAAAGAGCCTGCAGTTCTGAAACCTGTCTCCCTGAGGCCAATCCCTTCAAAATGTTCTTATTGAGTAGCCATCACAGAAGGAAATTATGCACTCTGGCAGAAATATTGATGGGTTATAAATATTGAAATAGTTATAAATAGTTAAATAGTTATAAATTCATCCATGAGATACTATTGCAAAGGTCTCATCCTCTACTGGACCAATTTCATCAATCCTATAGTGGAACTTTATCTGCTTGTGTCACACTGTGTCACACTGACATCCCATCTCTTTGACTTTTTACTGTCTTGAGGCAAATTGAACCTAGGTATTAAAGGTAGCGGTATTAAAGAGAGCTCCCAAGTAAATCATCCTTTGGGTTGGGAACAGATGACTTTCAGATATATTGATCTTCCAGCCCATGAGAGAAAAGTTCTATAATTTAGAACAAGAATAAAATATTTTATTTATACAACCTGATTTCTAAGAACGTTTTATGTAGTTTAGGGTCACATAACTGAGTATTATTGCTGTGGAGTCCTTTTATACACTCATGCAGAACAAAAATATGAAGCTCCTAGAAAAAAGAGACAGACCCTGAGGAGCCAGGAAAGCCCTAGACGGAACAGGGACATGCGAGGGTGAGGGGGAGTGTATAGATAGAATGGTAAGGAGGTCTTTGAATGGTGGGAAGAGTATTAAGGGGCATAGGGATGGGATAGTATAAATAGGTAAGCAGCTTACAGGATCTGTTTGTCTGTGTTGTTTCTTGTCACAGTGTGGCGGTATATGGACCTTGTGAACCATGGGTTGGACCAGCAGTCTGTGGAAAGTGGATGGGTAAGGCTGTACCTCCCGTAACCTCAAGTACAATTATGGATAACACTGAGCCAAGAATGGAAGGCCCAGGAATAGGCCTTGTGCTGGTTGGAACGAGGGGGGAGGGCAGCTGCCTTGACAAGGTGGTACTCTGTGACGGATACTTATTTACTGAGTAAGAGTTAGATAATCTACTAGTTGAGGAAATAGCTAAAATGACAATGAAGGGCGAAGTTATTTTCATGGGGGACTTTAATCTTCCGGATGTGAACTAGAAAACCAAAACAACTGCTTGTGCCTGGAGCACACATATTCTAGAAACATAGAAACATAGAAACATAGAATGTGACGGCAGATAAGAACCATTCGGCCCATCTAGTCTGCCCAATTTTCTAAATACTTTCATTAGTCCCTAGTCTTATCTTATAGTTAGGATAGCCTTATGCCTATCCCACGCATGCTTAAACTCCTTTACTGTGTTAACCTCTACCACTTCAGCTGGAAGGCTATTCCATGCATCCACTACCCTCTCAGTAAAGTAATACTTCCTGATATTATTTTTAAACCTTTGTCCCTCTAATTTAAGACTATGTCCTCTTGTTGTGGTAGTTTTTCTTCTTTTAAATATAGTCTCCTCCTTTACTGTGTTGATTCCCTTTATATATTTAAATGTTTCTATCATATCCCCCCTGTCTCGTCTTTCCTCCAAGCTATACATGTTAAGATCCTTTAACCTTTCCTGGTAAGTTTTATCCCGCAATCCATGAACCAGTTTAGTAGCCCTTCTCTGAACCCTCTCTAAGGTATCAATATCCTTCTGAAGATACGGTCTCCAGTACTGTGTACAATACTCCAAGTGAGGTCTCACCAGTGTTCTGTACAATGGCATGAGCACTTCCCTCTTTCTACTGCTAATACCTCTCCCTATACAACCAAGCATTCTGCTAGCATTTCCTGCTGCTCTATTACATTGTCTGCCTACCTTTAAGTCATCAGAAATAATCACCCCTAAATCCCTTTCCTCATATGTTGAGGTTAGAACTCTATCAAATATTCTGTACTCTGCCCTTGGGTTTTTACGTCCAAGATGCATTATCTTGCACTTATCCACATTAAATGTCAGTTGCCACAATTCTGACCATTTTTCTAGTTTACCTAAATCATTTGTCATTTGGCTTATCCCTCCTGGAACATCAACCCTGTTACATATCTTAGTATCATCAGCAAAAAGACATACCTTACCATCAAGACCTTCTGCAATATCACTAATAAAAATATTAAAGAGAATGGGTCCAAGTACAGATCCCTGAGGTACCCCACTGGTGACAAGTCCAAGCTTCGAATATATTCCATTAACTACAACCCTCTGTTGCCTGTCACTCAGCCACTGCCTTACCCATTCAACAATATTGGAATCCAAACTTAAAGATTGCAGTTTATTGATAAGCCTTCTATGTGCAACAGTGTCAAAAGCCTTACTGAAATCTAGGTAAGCAATGTCTACTGCACCACCCTGATCTATAATTTTAGTTACCCAATCAAAAAAATCAATAAGATTTGTTTGGCATGATCTCCCTGAAGTAAACCCATGTTGTCTCTGATCTTGAAATCCATGTGTTTTAGATGTTCATCAATCCTATCCTTTAACATGGTTTCCATCACTTTCCCCACTACTGAAGTAAGGCTTACTGGCCTATAGTTGCCCGACTCCTCCCTATTACCTTTCTTGTAAATGGGCACAACATTAGCTAACTTCCAATCTTCTGGGACTACTCCTGTTAACAATGATTGGTTAAATAAATCTGTTAATGGTTTTGCTAGTACACCACTAAGCTCTTTTAATAGCTTTGGTGTATTCCATCAGGTCCCATTGACTTATTTGTCTTTACTTTTGACAGTTGAAATAGAACCTCTTCCTCTGTAAACTCACGTGTAATAAATGACTAATTTATCCTTTTTCTCAACTGAGGTCCTTTCCTTCATTTTCATCTGTAAATACAGAACAAAAATATTCATTGAGGCAGTCAGCGAGACCTTTATCCTCTTCTACATACCTTCCTTCTTTTGTTTTAATCTAACTAATCCTTGTTTTACTTTTCTTTTCTCATTTATGTATCTAAAAAATGTTTTATCCCCTTTTTTACTGACTGTGCTATTTTCTCTTCTGTGTGTGATTTGGAAGCTCTTATAACTTGCTTAGCCTCTTTCTGCCTAATCTTATAGATCATTTTGTCTCCCTCACTCTGGGTTTTTTTATAATTCATAAATGCTAACTTTTTGTTTTTAACTATTTTGGCCACATCTGCGGAGTACCACAGTGAATTTTTTGCTTTTACTGACAAGCCTAATGCAATTTTCTGTTGCCTTCAATAGTGCAACTTTTAAATAATCCCATTTTTCTTGGACTCCATTTAAATTGCTCCAGTCTGATAATGACTCCTTTACCCATATTCTAATTTTAGAAAAATCTGTTTTTCTAAAGTCTAAAACTTTTGTTTTTGTGTGGTGTGACTCAGTCACTGTTCTTATATTAAACCACACTGACTGATGATCACTGGATCCTAAACTTTCACCTACAGTAATATCTGATACCAAATCTCCATTTGTTAACACTAAATCTAGTATGGCCTCTTTACGAGTTGGCTCCTCAACAACTTGTTTTAGAGACAATCCCAGTAGGGAGTTTAGAATATGTGTGCTCCTGGCACAAGTAGCTAATTTTGTTTTCCAATTTACATCAGGAAGATTAAAGTCACCCATGATGATAACTTCCCCTTCATTGTCATTTTAGCTATTTCCTCAACTAGTAGATTATCTAACTCTTCAATTTGTCCTGGGGGCCTATAAATCACACCTACACGAGTTACTGTGTGATTACCAAATTCTAACGTAGCCCAAACGGACTCTATGTTTGCCTCACTAACTTTTATTAGGCTAGATTTTATGCTATCCTTCACATATAAGGCCACCCCTCCCCCTTTCTTGCCTTCCCTATCTTTCCTATATAAAGAGTACCCTGGTATTGCTACGTCCCAGTCATTTTTCTCATTGTACCATGTCTCAGTAACAGCGACTAAATCTACACTATCAGTTGCCATTATTGCCACAAGTTCATGGATCTTATTCCCTAAACTGCGAGCATTTGTAGACATGACTCTAAGCTTATCATTTTTTAACACACTTGCTACAGGCACCTTCTGTCCTTGTTTTGGGGACAATTGGATTGATGTTTTATCACCCTTTTGCCCCCCCCTCCTAGTTTAAATACATCCTAGCAAAACCTCTGAACTGCTCACTGAGAACATTTGTTCCCTTTTGAGAAAGATGCAAACCATCTTTTTTGTACAGCTTATCTCCATTCCAAACAGAGCTACCATGAGAAATAAAGCCAAATCCTTGCTCCCGACACCATTCACCAAGCCACAAATTAAAGTCCCTAATACGCATCCGCCTGTCGTTCTGAGTGTTATGCACAGGCAGAACTTCAGAGAATGACAGTGTGGAAGCAACCTGCCGTATATCATTGGCAAAACACTAAAAACTTCCTTAACCTCTGAAACCTCATTGCAAGCCAAGTCATTTGTCCCTAGATGGACAAGTACATCCAATTCCCCTTCCTGCTTTGCTTGCTTAACAATATTACAGATACGTCTCCTGTCTCTGTGAGCAGTAGCTCCGGGAAGACACCTCACAAGACCACCATTGTCCATCTCCACACCTCTTATAATGGAATCACCCAACAACAACTGCTTTCTATTAGGCTTCACCATACTCTCCAAGCCGGTCTGCACAACACCACTAGTCTCAGTGCCTCTCTCCACAACACCACTAGCCTCAGTGCCTCTCTCCACAACACCACTAGCCTCAGTGCCTCTCTCCACAACACCACTGGCCTCAGTGCCTCTCTCCACAACACCACTAGCCTCAGTGCCTCTCTCCACAACACCACTAGCCTCAGTGCCTCTCTCCACAACACCACTAGCCTCAGTGCCTCTCTCTACAACACCACTAGCCTCAGTGCCTCTCTCTACAACACCACTAGCCTCAGTGCCTCTCTCTACAACACCACTAGTCTCAGTGCCTCTCTCCACAACACCACTAGCCTCAGTGCCTCTCTCTACAACACCACTAGTCTTAGTGCCTCTCTCCACAACACCACTAGCCTCAGTGCCTCTCTCCACAACACCACTAGCCTCAGTGCCTCTCTCCACAACACCATTACACTCTGAAAGTGCAGAAAATGAATTATGAAGAGCAACAGACTGTGCAAAATGCCTTTTATCCACAACTCTAAGTCTACCAGATCCTACAGTAATCCATCTGCCTTTCCTAGCATGTCTCTGCGGCAGTGGCTTTGCAGCAGTTCCAGTCTGAGTTTCTTCACCAGATAATTTACAAATCTCAGACTTCAAAAATACAATCTCCTGCCGCAAGATAGAGAACTGTCTACAGATTAGACAACAACCAAACCTCCAAAAACTGGAACGTGAAACAAATGCATAGCAATTGTTACACTGAACTAAACCTGCCATTCCAATTATAAGAATAATATAAATCGAACAAATCTTAACTTTTGTATTTATCCTCCTGAATACCTCAGATTACCTCCAGGTTATCTCCAGTTATCTCCAGAATATCTCCAACTACACACTTAGAAGCAACACTCTCCAGAATATCTCCAACTACACACTTAGAAGCAACACTCTCCAGAATATCTCCAACTACACACTTAGAAGCAACACTCTCCAGAATATCTCCAACTACACACTTAGAAGCAACACTCTCCAGAATATCTCCAACTACACACTTAGAAACAGCACTTGGAAGTAGCACCAAGCTATATTAGACAAGCTAATGGAACCAGGCCTTATATAACTCCTAAAATCACCGCCCACTAGGAATGATTAACACCTGGGTAGGCCTCTGCTTATTTGCAAACAATAGCTAATTAACCAGCAATCAACAGCAAGTAACTATCTTAATCAAATCAGATGCCTTATAATTACCAACAGGAATTCAAACCTTGTGCAATCAGTAACCTTTTCCTACAGATGAATCTTACCTGTAACAGTAGAAAAGAAAGCTCTTAGCACAACTCTTAGACAGTTGAAGCTTCTGTAAAACTCTCCAGAATATCTCCAACGACACACTTAGAAACAGCACTTGGAAGTAGCACCAAGCTAAACTCCCTACTGGGAATATCTCTAAAACAAGTCATTGAGAAACCAACCTATAAGGAAGCCATACTAGATTTAGTGTTAACAAATGGAGATTTAGTATCAGATATTACTATAGGTGAAAGTTTAGGATCTAGTGATCATCAGTCAGTGTGGTTTTATATCAGAACAGTGACTGAGTCACAACACACAAAATCAAAAGTTTTAGATTTCAGAAAAACAGACTTTTCTAAAATTAGAATGTGCGTAAAGGAGTCCTTTTCAGACTGGAGCAGTTTAAATGGAGTCCAGGAGAAATAGGATTATTTAAAAGTTGCATTACTGAAAGCAACAGAAAATTCCATTACGCGTGTCAGGAAGAGCAGACAAATTAAGAAACCACTGTGGTACTCCGCAGAAGTGGCCAAAATATTAAAAAACTAAAAGTAAGCATTTTGTAGTTATAAAAACAAAATAAAGTGAGGAAGACAGACAGATCTATAAGATTAGGCAGAAAGAGACAAAGCAAGTTATAAGAGCCTCCAAAGCACAAACAGAAGAGAGAATAGCACAGACAGTAAAAAAGGGGGATAAAACATTTTGTAGATACATAAATGAGAAAAGGAAAGTAAAACAAGGACTAGTTAGATTAAAAACAAAAGAAGGAAGATAGGTAGAAGGCCTAGCTGACTGCCTCAATTATTATTTTTGTTCAGTATTTGCAGATGAAAATGAAGGGGTGGGACTTCAGTTAAGAAAAAGGACAAATGGGTCATTTATTACATGTGAGTTTACAGAGAAAGAGGTTCTATTTCAACTGTCAAAAGTAAAGACAAATAAGTCGATGGGACTGATGGGAAACACACACAATTATTAAAAGTACTTAGTTGTGTACTAGCAAAACCATTTATGGGGGCCGGGGCCGGGCCGCCGGGCCGACTGGAAGCAGACAAGCATGGCTCTGAGCACGAGCCCCAAACAAAGGCCATAAAACCTAATATAACTCACCCTAACATCGGACATCTGGGCATGCTGCAAGAGAGAAGCACCCCAGCATTAAAAAGACACCTGCAAAGGGCCGACAGCACGCCGGGAACACTAACACAAATAAATCTGGCCTACCTGTTAGCATAAGCCTGACTGCAGACGGCACTAGAGCATGACTCAGAGACTGGTGATCCGCTCGGATGAACAACGCATCATGGAGTCACCTATCCCCTCGGGGGACCACGCCGGCTCGGGGACCTGCCCCGCCCCCAGTGGGGGTGAACCCGGCCTCATGGGCACGGCACATGCCGAGGCGGACATCTCCGCACGAGGACCACGCTAGTCCCCTACACTGGCAAGGGCAGTCAGGAAGAGGCCTGCCAGAATAACAGACTACAGAGACTGTGGAGGCCAACACGGTGGAGAGGGTGCACGGTTCAAGAGGAAGCACCCAGAGCGAGATTGAAACGAGCTTGTGGAAGCCCAGAAGAAGAAGCTGAGCAGCGCATACAGCATCGGGGCCTGGCATGGACGGCCGTGCGGACTCGGGCGAGACGGAGCACCAGATGGAGCCTCTGACAGGAGTAGTGAGTACCCCGGCCTCTAGGTATGGGGGTCCCTGGAGAGCCATGTCCCCGCTGCTGTGTGCCCTGTGGGGCAGGAGTGCACTGCCCTTCCGGTGGACCGGTGGCTGTGGAGGCCGCGCACCAGCCCCAAGAGTGAGGCCAGCACCGGGAGAGACATGGGAGTACGCGCTGCAGAGGGAACAGCGGGTGCTGGGGAGGTGCAGGGGACTTTGTGGTGGGGTCTGGTGGACAGTTTCAGCCCCTGAGTGCCCACGGTGCCGCGATGGACCCGGCGGGGGCTGGGGGCACTGCGGAGGTGACGGACGGAGGCTTGGCGTCCCTGGGACTGTGCTGCAGCGGAGACATGCGGGGCCCCCCTCGGACTGCCAGTCAGGAATAATTTTTATTTTCTAAATGCTCCCTCTCACTCACTGGGCATTCAGTTACTGTCCGCGCCAGATGGCTACGCTCAGTGTTGAATATAACCAAGTTCACAAACGAATATGCTTCTTATGTAACTGCTTCGTCGACATTTACTTTGGTGACTTATACACATCAGCTTCAGAATGGATATGCTATGTTGTAGTGCCCCCACGGGCAAAAGCTTGACGCCATTCATTATTGCCTACTTGAAGAGCCAGAATGTTGTATTATACGATGTATATTAATATGCTTATATCTTAACACAGAAATGACCACGCTCATCTAGTCACATATATCTTGCGTTAACACTGACATTCTGAGAAGACGCTCAAGGAACAGGCCCACATACAGGCACCCTAGTTTATTTCTCGATAATATGGAAACCCATGTACACTTAATATAACTTGTTTGTTTATGCATTCCTCTATCAGTATCGCATCAATAGCCAAGGCATACATCAGCCCTTGTATTATAGGATGGTCATTTCTTTTAACACTGTATTAGTTTGCCTTTATACTTCATTACATGTATTGCACGATCAGCTACAGTCTACTTCAGATTGACGCATTATAGGATGTTATTACCTCCACTTTGTTTCTTATATACAGAGCTATTGCTTCAGACGCTCTGATAATTATTATAGTACTTAGAATTTTTTAAATTTTTTTTTTAAGCATACGCCTGCTAAAGTTTGACGCACACATTAGCCCTATGCAGACTGGAACCATAACGTAACTCACATCACTGCTCCAGTGTAAGTTTTGAGCCTACATGCTCAGGCTATATCTTGCCAAGCTGTTATAGTTCTTATAATTGATTTCCATTTCTTTTGCATTCATTGTTGTTGCAGGCCTATGCCATAATGTGTGCACTTCCTTTCAGTCCCGCCGGAAACCGGAACCTGAAATAGAAGTTCCTGGACCGCGGAGCGCGCTGTGAAGCCGGCCCACGCTCCAAGACAGGTAAGTAAATCTTCACATTCGCTCCATAAGACGCACAGACATTTCCCCTCACATTTGAGGGGAAAAAAAGTGCGTCTTATGGAGCGAAAAATACGGTATATTGTGAAAACAATAAAAATATTCAAAACAAAACCATTTATGGATTTATTTAATTAATCATTGTTAACAGGAGCAGTCCCAGAAGATTGAAAATTAGCAAATGTTGTACCCATTCACAAGAAAGGTAGTAGGGAGGAGTCAGGCAACTATATTCCAGTAAGCCTTACTAGTGGGGAAAGTAATGGAAACTATGGGTTTACCTCAGAGAGATAATGCCAGGCTAATCTTATTGATTTTTTTGATTGGGTAACTAAAATAATAGATCAGGGTGGTGCAGTAGACATTGCTTACCTAGATTTCAGTAAGGTTTTTGACACTGTTCCACATAGAAGGCTCATCAATAAACTGCAATCTTTATGTTTTGATTCCAATATTGTTGAATGGGTTAGGCAGTGGCTGAATGACAGGCAACAGAGGGTTGTAGTCAATGGAGTATATTTGAAGCAAGGTCTAGTTACCAGTGGGGTACCTCAGGGATCTGTATTTGGACCCATTATCTTTAATATTTTCATTAGTGATATTGCAGAAGGTCTTGATGGTAAAGTATGTCTTTTTGTTGATGATACAAAAATTTGCAACAGGGTTGATGTTCGAGGAGGGATACGCCAAATGGCAAATGATTTAGGTAAATTAGAAAAATGGTCAGAGCTGTGGCAACTGACATTTATTGTGGATAAATGCAAGATAATGCATCTTGGGCACAAAAACCCAAGGGCAGAGTATAGAATATTTGATACCCTACTAACCTCAACATCTGAGGAAAGGGATTTAGGAGTAATTATTTCAGATGACTTAAAGGTAGGCAGACAATCTAATAGAGCAACAGAAAATGCTAGCAGAAAGCTTGTATAGGAAGAGGCATTAGCAGTAGAAAGAGAGAAGTGCTCATACCATTGTACAGAACACTGGTGAGACCTCACTCTGAGTATTTTATGCAGTACTGGAGACCGTATCTTCAGAAAGATATTGATACTTTGGAAAGAGTTTAGAGAAGGGCTACTAAACTAGTTCATGGATTGCAGGTCAAAACTTACCAGGAAAGGTTAAAAGATCTTAACAAGGAGCTTGTCCATGCTCTAGTAATTTCCCACATGGATTATTGTAACCCTCTCCTGATTGGTCTTCCCAAAAGCCGTACTGCACCGCTACAGTCCATAATGAATGCTGCTGCCAGACTGATTTTCCTCTCTAGTCGTTTCTCTCACACCTCACCCCTCTGCCAGTCCTTACATTGGCTTCCTGTATGCTATAGAAGTCAATTCAAGGTACTAATTCACACTTACAAAGCACTGAACAACTCTAGCACTTATATCTCCTCTCAGATCCATAGGTATGTCTCTTCTCGGTCTCTCCGCTCTACCCGTGACCACCTAATGTCCGTTGTCCGGACCCGTACGACCAACTCATGCTTGCAGGACTTCTCGCGCGGCGGCTCCCTTCCTATGGAACAGCCTGCCTACCACCATCAGACTCTCCCCCTAGTCTTGCATCTTTTAAGAAGTGCCTTTAAAACCCATCTCTTTAGGAAGGCTTATGGCCTCCAAGACTAACCTCTACCTCACATACATGTCTCTTGCTCTCTCCTAAAGGGCAGCACACCTTATTTGACTGCAAACTCCTGTCCTAATGTGTTTTACACCCCACCTCCTATAGAATGTAAGCTCGATTTGAGCAGGGTCCTCTTCAACCTATTGTTCCCGTAAGTTTTTTTTGTAATTGTCCTATTTATAGTTAAATCCCCCTCTTATAATATTGTAAAGCGCTACGGAATCTGCTGGCGCTATTTAAATGGCAATAACAATAATAAAATAATAGACAACCTCCTTAGGCTACGATACATACGTTTCTGACCCAGGGTTGTGTTACCAGACATTCTCTCTTCATCTCAGACTTTACCCGGCCACAGATTCTGGAAATGAACTGATAAACTCCTAATTGAAAACTGGATATAGACATTGGAAACTACATTAATGTTTACCACAAAAAGGGGTTGTGAACCAGATATGGATTTTGGATCTCTGCTTCCTCTCTATATTTTTAACTGAATGATTATTGCAACATTGATTTTTATTTATTTTTTTTCTTGGATTTTTCCTTTGTGCAAATCCCAGCCGGATAGCTTGTTGGACAAGAACCTGTTTTTTGTTTTTTGTTTAATTCAAGCTGATTACTTGCTCCTGTGGAATCATGTTAGAAATCTGCCAAAGAATAGTAATTAAAAGAAAAGTGAAACATTAAGCAGTTACTAATCTTTTATTTACTGTGTAATTTCTGCTCTGGATCTTTGTTCTAAGCACCGCCATCTTAGTGTTCCTGGATGAACTTTACCACATTGCCTTCCTTTGTCAATATTGCTCTGTAAAATTTCTACACATGCCCCCTTATATACTTGAGCATTTGTTTTGGTACAAATTTGTCCATTTGTCCGAAAGATGAATGAATAGAAACTACAATGAATAAAACAAAGATCGAACTACAATTCACTGTTATAAAAAAGACGCATCCAATACAATAAAGAGGGACCAGACACAGGTCCCCAATGCCCACATGGTGTGGCACCTATTTAAATAAATAATAGGGGAACCTATTGGGTCCCCCCATTCCCCACCAATTGGCATGGGTGGGGGCGCTACATGATAATGGGGGAACCTATTGTCCTCCCAGCTCCCACCCATTAGCAGTGGGTGGTGCCTCTAATTGTAATGGTAGTGTCCCTCCCTAGCTTCCACACTGTGATAGCAGCTGGAGGCCCTAAATTATAATTGGGGTGACCTATTGCCCCCCCTAGACCTCACTCATTAGCGGTGGGTTAGGGCCCTAAATGATAATGGGGATGCTATTGGCCACCTAGTCTCCACCCATTGGGGCTAATTATAAACATTATTCCCTTCCCCCCAATAAGGAAGCCACATCCACCGCCAATGGGGGGGTCCTTACCAATAAATAAATACCCTACCTACCCCGTCACCAATATAGTATTGATGGGGCCAATAAAGCTAAGCCAACCAATTAGAGTGCTCTGACAAACAGATCCTGATACTGACAGGTAACCAATCAGAGTGCTCTGAGTCAACTTGCATTATGTGGGAAGGCTTTATAAGGCTTTTCCTGCCCTGCAAACGCAGTCTGCGTGGAGCCCTTGCCGAGTAAAGATGGAAATTTTCTTTTTATTTACTTATTTATTTTTTGCAATCCGGTCCTTTTTTATTTTAATAGTTGACACTACTTTATGGATTTTATTTGGCCTTTTGGGGGACTAAAAAAAGATGTGACTTAAACAAGGGGGATGGTAACCAAGATAGATAATACATTTGGGCAACTACATACCAGCAAGCGACTTGGCAAATAGAAAAATAACTAAAAATATATAACATGTGCACTCCACAAATAATTAGAGGAAACAAAAGAACGTTCCTATAAAAAACATTTACCTTTAATAAAAAATACCAGCTAAATTAATGAAAAACAATTACCCTAGATCAGTGATGGCGAACATTTTTGAGCCTGATTGCCCAAATCGCACTACATACTACAACTTTTTTTTCCTCAAAGTGCCAACACGGCAATTAACCTGAATACTGAGGTTTAAGTTTAGAAAAAACAACTCATACAGTTGTCCGAACTAGTTAACATCTTTGGTTTTAAAAGAAGAACACAACAGTAAGTTAAAGGACCACTATAGTGCCAGGAAAACATACTTGCTTTCCTGGCACTATAGTGCCCTGAGGGTGCCCCCACCCTCAGGGTCCCCCTCCCGCCCGGCTCTGGAAGGGGTAAAAACTTATCTTTTTCCAGAGCTGGGCGGGGAGCTCTCCTCCTCCGATCCTCCTTCCCTCCTCCCCGTCGGCTGAATGCGCACGCAGGGGAAAGAGCTGCGCGCGCATTCAGCCGGTCACATAGGAAAGCATTATCAATGCTTTCCTATGGACGCTGGCGTGCTCTCACTGTGAAAATCACAGTGAGAAGCACGCAAGCGCCTCTAGCGGCTGTGAGTGAGACAGCCGCTAATGGGAATGGGGGAAGGCTTAACCCATTCATAAACATAGCAGTTTCTCTGAAACTGCTATGGTTATAAAAAAAAGGGTTAACCCTAGCTGGACCAGGCACCCAGACCACTTCATTAAGCTGAAGTGGTCTGGGTGCCTAGAATGGTCCTGTAAATTATACAAATTTTAAATAATGATATAAATAGATACAATTAAGCTTATATTTATTAGTATCTCCAACAAATGCAATACATACACAGAGACTGCTAAACACATTCACACACCGACTGCTTAAAGGACCACTATAGTGCCAGGAAAACATACTCATTTTCCTGGCACTATAGTCCCCCTCCCGCCGGGCTCTGGGGAGAGGAAGGGGTTAAAATCTTACCTTTCTTCAGCGCCGGACGGGGAGCTCTCCTCCTCCTCCTCCATAGTGACATCATCGGCTGAAAGCAGGAGCCGCGCGCGCATTCAGCCAGTTCATAGGAAAGCATTTATAATGCTTTCCTATGGAAGCTGGCATCTTCCCACTGTGATTTTCACAGTGAGAAGCACACAAGCGCCTCTAGTGGCTGTCAAGAGACAGCCATTAGAGGCTGGATTAACCATATTATAAACATAGCAGTTTCTCGGAAACTGCTATTTTTATAAAAAAAAGGGTTAATCCTAGATGGACCTGGCACTCAGACCACTTCGATCATGGTCGCTTCCAGCAGCTCCAATGGTATTGCAGCGATGCCTCGATCAGCCCAGAGAGGCCCCCTCTCCAATTTAGGACCCACAGGGGCCATGTGACTGCTCTAAAAGAGGTGCTGTAAGCACCCCTCACTCCCCTCACACACACAGCACCCCTCACACACACAGCACCCCTACCCCCACACACACAGCACCCCTACCCCCTGTGGCAAACCTAGCCACTTCAGATTATATGGCTGTGACTTTAAAGGTTGTCCGGAACACTGCTGCACTACAATGTTTAAATGTATTCTGCTTACTGTGGGTTAATGTATGTTTGTATTGAATTCATATGCTAACAGCCGAAAGCCGCTAGCATTCATGTGTTTCGTTTCACGAACAGCCACTTTTCGTGCGGCCTTCGATTGTTTTAGCTAGGATCTGAGCGGTATTCTCACGAACTGTGCACTCAGACCCCAGCTATCTACCGAACGTCCATTCGTTTAAATATACCAAGTATTGTTAAAGTTATAGATTTAAATGTAAAATGACGGTTCTGCTGCACGAAGGGATAATCCACTTAACGGTACATTCCAGTGGGAGTATCCCTCTCGTCCAGCAGTGCCTGATGGGAGAAAAGGTTGGAATGTTAAGTCCCCCCATGTAGTCCCCTACTGTAATACCCCTTTGATGTGACTCAGGAAACCCCTTGCATGGGGACTTGCATAAATACTGGATGCTGTGAATAAAAACCTCAGTTGACTCCCAGAACTGTGTTTTGTCCGGTTACTGGGGGATTTGGGATATTGTCTTACTTTCCAGCACTTTCCTGTGGATTACTTTCTTAACCAGTGGAGAAATTGGGATTTCATATTGCAGCTCCGCTACACCCCCCACATACATAGCATCCCTGCCCCCCACAGAACAGCACCCCTCACTCCCCACAGAGCACAGCACCCCTCACTAACACACACAGCACCCCACACACACACACAGCACCCCCCCACACACACACAGCACCCCCCCCACACACACACAGCACCCCACACACAAACACACACTGCATCCCTCAATGCAGTATCTGTGCATGTATTCAGCAGTCTGTGTGTGTGTGTATGTATTCAGCAGTCTCTGTGTGTGTGTGTGTGTGTGTGTGTGTGTGTGTGTGTATTCAGCAGTCTGTGTGTGTATGTATTCAGCAGTCTGTTTGTGTATGTATTCAGCAGTCTGTTTGTGTGTTCAACAGTACTCAGCAGTGTGTGTATTCAACGGACTGTGTGTGTGTATTCAACGGACTGTGTGTGTGTATTCAGCGGTCTGTGTGTGTATTCAGCAGTCTGTGTGTGTGTATTCAGCAGTCTTTGTGTGTGTGTATTCAGCAGTGTGTGTGTGTGTATTCAGCAGTCTGTGTGTGTGTATATTCAGCAGTCTGTCTGTGTGTGTATTGCATTTGTTGGAGATACGAATAATTATAAGCTTAAATTTATCTATTTATATCATTATTTAAAATTTGTATAATTGAACTCTCTGTTGTGTTCGTCTTTTAAAACGAAAGTTGTTAATTAGTTCAGACAACTGCACGAGTTGTTTTTTCAAAATTTAAACCTCAGTATTCAGGTTTAATTGCAGTGTTGGCACTTTGAGGAAACAAAAGTAAGCATGTATTGCGGTTTGGGCACTCGGGCTCAAAAAGGTTCGCCATCACTGTTCTAGAGGGAGTGGGGTATAGTGACACAAAGGGTAAAAGTAGGGGTACGAAGTAAGATGTTAGAAAAGTATTCACTGAGGGCTTAATAGGTAATTTTTTGACAGTTGCAGGAGAGGAGTCATGGAGAGTGGGGGATGAAAACCTGCTAACAGTTTAATTGAAATGCTTTCTTGAGAAAGTGAGTTTTCAATAATTTTTTGAATGTGTGGAGACTGGGTGAAATTCTTACGGAGGAGGGAAGAGAGTTTCACAGACTGGAAAAGTCTTGGAGGCGAGCGTTAGAGGTGAGAGTACGGACAGAGGATAGACGTAGGTCTTTGGCAGAGCGTAGGGGCTTTGACGGGACATACTTGTGTATTAAGGAGGATAGGTAGGTTGAAGCAGCATTATGTAGGGACTTGTAAGCAGGCACCAGAATTTTAAATTGAGCCCTATATCTAACTGGGAGCCAATGCAGGGACTGACAGAGCGGGGAGGCGTGGGAGGTGTGAGCGGACAGGAAAATGAGCCTTGCCGCCACATTCATTATAGATTGCAACGGTGCAATCTGGGAACACGTAAGACCACTGAGAAGAGTATTGCAGTAGTCCAGGTGAGAGAGAACAAGAGCATGGACCAGCACCTTAGCAGCATCTGGGGTTAAATAGGGGCGGATGCGCGCTATGTTTTTGAAATGGAAGCGACAGGATTTGGCGATTGATTGGACATGAGAGGTAAAGGAGAGGTTGGAGTAAAAAAAAAACACCCAGGCAGCGAGCCTTCGAGGTAGAGGTGATGGTAGCGCCGTTGACTTGGAGGAAGACAGACACGGGAGTAGTAGCACTTGAGGGAGGAAAGATCAGAAGTTCTGTTTTGGACAGGTTGAGTTTAAGGAAGTGAGCAGCCATCCATTTGGAAATCAAAGAGAGGCAGTCAGAGACACGAGTCAAGATGGGCGGAGAGAGATCAGGAGAGGGCAAGTAGATTTGCGTGTCATCAGCATAGAAATGATAACGGAAGCCAAACGAGCTGATGAGTTCACCAAGGGAGGCAGTGTATATAGAGAACAGTAGGGGACCAAGGGCAGAACCTTGGGGGATGCCGACAGAGAGTGGTTGGGGGGAAGAGGCAGAATCAGAGAAAGAAACACTGAAAGAGCGCTGGTAGAGGTAGGAGGAGCACCAGGTGAGAGCAGTATCTCGTAGACCAAAATTACGGAGAATGCGAAGAAGCTGTTGATGATCAACAGTGTCAAAGGCAGCAGACAGATCAAGGAGAATTAGGATAGAGTAATGGCAGTGAGATTTAGCAGCAATTAAATGGTTGGATACTTTGGTCACAGCCGTTTTGACAGAATGACCAGCATGGAATCCAGACTGATTCAAGCAGAGAGTTGGTTTCGAGAAAGTCAGTCAGTCTGGTGTACACAACTCTCTCGAGGATCTTGGAGGCAAATGGCAGTAGCGAGATAGGGCGGTAGTTAGATGGGGAGTTGGGGTCAAGGCTGGGCTTTTTCAGAATTGGGGTTACAGTTGCATGTTTGAAGGGTGAGGGAAATGTGCCAGAGGAAAGTGAGAGATTGAAGATTTTAGTGAGAGGAAGAGCAAGAGAGGAAGACATAGTGCAGATGAGATATGAAGGAATAGGATCGAGGGAACAGGTGGTGGGGCGGGAGGACCGGAGCAGAGAAGAAACCTCTTTTGCTGTAGCAGGTGCAAATGAGTGTAGAGTGGTGGAGGGAGTGGGGTTGGGTGATGTAATGGTAGGGGAAGGAGAGAAATTAGTGATCTCTTCTCTGATTGTAGAGATCTTCTCAGTGAAGTGAGATACAAAGTTTGTGATGGACAAGGTGGTAGAAGGAGGGGGAGTGAAAGGGTGAAGTAGGTGTTTGGGTTGATGGGACAGTGTACTAATGAGGGTATTAAAATAGTGTACATTTGCAGCGGAGAGAGCCAGGCTCTAGGAGCGCAGCAAAAATTTATAGTGGAGGAAGTCAGATGCAAAGTGAGATTTTCTCCAGCAGCGTTCAGCAGCTCTAGAACATTTTTGGAGGTGACAGGTCAGCTTGGTGTGCCAGGGTTGTAATTGGGGGCGCTTGCTGCGTTTAATTGTGGGAGGTGCCTTGATGTTGAGTTGAGAGGAGAGAGTTGAGTTGTAGAGTGAGGTAGCCGAGTTAGGGCAAGTTAGATTTGAGAAAAAGGAGAGTATTGAGTTTTGTGGAGAAATGATGGCGATCAAGGCAGTTGAGGTTTCTACGAGATTGGAGAGTTGAGGGTGGTGAAGTTTGGGTACGGGTATGCTGATGTTGAATGATAGTAGATGGTGGTCAGACAAAGGAAATGGAACAGTGGAGAGATTAGAGGTGGTACAGAGATTGGTGAAGATGAGGTCAAGAGTGTTTCCTGCCATATAAGTTGCTGAAGTAGATAACTGCGTGAGGCCAAAGGAAGAGGTTACAGAGAGCAGACGGGAGGCATCACGGCAGTTGAAGTTGTTGATTGGGATGTTAACGTCCCCAAGTATGAGGGAGGGAGTGCTAGAGGAGAGAAAGTGGGGTAGCCATGAAGAAAAGTTTTCGATGAATAGCCTAGGATGACCGGGAGGGCAATAGATGATGGCAATTTTTAAAGGAGTGAGCTTATAAAGGCGGACAGTGTGAACTTCAAATTAAGTAAAGGAAAGGGCAGGGGCAGGGAGGATAGGTTGAAAGGTACATTGAGGGGAGAGAAGGATGCCTACACCACCTCCTTTACAGTTGAGTCTGGGAGTGTGGGAGAATTGTAGTCCACCGAAACATAAAGAAGCATAAGGGTAGCAGTATCAGAGGGGGACAACCAGGTCTCAGTGAGTGCCAATATTGTGAGTGAGTTAGAGATGACAAGGTCGTGTATAGCTGTTGATTTAATATTACTACAGATTGAATGGGCGTTCCAGAGTGCACACTGAATGTTGGTAAAGGAGGATAAACTGCAGGGTATGTGGATGAGGTTTTTTGGTTTCTGGTTGTCTCAGTATGAACAGATGAGATGAAGGGCCCCAGGTTGGGTGAGACATCACCAGCTACTAGAAGTAGGAGGAGAGATAGTGACAGAAGGTGTGAGTGGTTTTTGTATGAGTGGGTTCTAGGATGGGAGGGCCTCTGAGCTATGTCCTGGATTGCAGTAGGGAGCTTTTAAAACTCAGACTGTGGAAAGAGAGAGGATAGGGTCAAAAAAGACCTGCAATAAAACTATGTAATGGAGATGCACAGACGAGGTGAGGATTGGTCAAGCAAGACCATTCGGGTGGGTATCAATAAAATAAGGGGGGGAGCAGAAATAACAGAGAAAGTCTTTAGAGATAAGAGATAGTTGAATAACATTTAAGTTAACAAACCAACAATGATGAGTAGGGTAGGGAACAACTACCTTTAGCATGCAGATCGAGACAAACTGCAAAATGTATGTATGTATGAATAAGCACATATACACACCTATATATAAACATATACACACATATAGTAAAGAACAAGCACACCCAGGTATGTTACAGTGACAAAGAAATAGTAGTTAAAGATACAATATTTGAAAAAAATATATATATACAAGAAGTTAAAATGCAATAAAGTGACAGCGTCCTGTATTAGGGGTTGATAGAGTCCTCCATTGTCTACCTTGCATAAGGCACTGCTTCAGCTGGAGGTGATCTGAGCTATGTCCTGGATTGCAGTAGGGAGCTGTGACAAAGTGCCCTTCGCCACTTGGTCCTGGAGAGGCCTACTTGCCAACCTCCTCCCCTGTGACTATGACTCTTTCATGTATCTGGCTTTAAAGCCCCTAGTCTACCTTCAGACAGACTATTTATGTAGGCTGCTTTATTTATCTTATGTTTTAGTCACCCTGTACCCAATATAGGTGCAGGGTGTGTGTTATGTAATTGTTTATAGTGTGTGTGTGTGTGTACTGTGTAATGTATTGCCTGCTCTCTTGTATTGCTGAGGTTTGCTACTGTGACGAAGTGCCCTTCGCCACTTGGTCCTGGAGAGGCCTACTTGCCAGCCTCCTCCCCTGTGACTATGACTCTTTCATGTATCTGGCTTTAAAGCCCCTAGTCTACCTTCAGACAGACTATTTATGTAGGCTGCTTTATTTATCTTATGTTTTAGTCACCCTGTTCCCATTATAGGTGCAGGGTGTGTGTAATGTAATTGTTTATAGTGTGTGTGTGTGTGTGTGTGTACTGTGAAATGTATTGCCTGCTCTCTTGTATTGCTGAGGTTTGCTACCAACTAGGTGGGTTTGGCTATGGAGCTGGTCTAGTGCCCTCTGTTGGTAGCAACAGCAATATGCACTACCTGAATTGCAAGACTGGTTCATTTGCATATTCAGGTAGATTTGCATATTGCTAATTCTGCAGGCAGGTGAGATATTTACTGTTAAATATTGTCTCCCCCCACCCCTTTTAAAATGTGCCATTGTGTTGTGATAAGTCACTGTGTGTTGCTTGATATGGTTTGACTGTTTGTGAGTTTATTGAGGTTTCACAACAATGTTATTGTGGTGACCCTATTGGCTGGTCCCAAGGGAAATAAAGGTTTTGACAGTTCTTCTTGATCCCTCTAAACGTAGCCTTGTCTCGTTATTGGAGGGAGCTGTTATAATCACACTGGGGATTGCTATGCTCTGCATGCTCCCCTGAGCTTGAGTCACTTAGCTCTTTTAAGAGCTTGTTCCTGACATGCTCTCCTTGGAGGAGGGTTCTTCACCACACAGTCCTGGATGCTGGAGGTTCATACAGGGTGGAAGGAAGAGTTCTTTCCTACACAGTCCTGGAGGACAGAAGCTGATCCAGGGTGGAAGGAAGACGGCGAGACTCCAGTCAAGATACGGCAGTTGCGGAGTCTGCGGTGGTTGTGGTGTCTGCTGCAGTGCTTGGGAGTCCTCAGGAAGCGCTAGGAGCATCCATCAATGGAGGATACTCAGTCGGAGTGCAAGGAGCTCCGTTACAGGAGCTTTTGAAACTCAGACTTGCATAAGGCACTGCTTCAGCTGGTGGTGATCTGAGCTATGTCCTGGATTGCAATAGGGAGCTTTTAAAACTCAGACTTGCATAAGGCACTGTTTCAGCTGGAGGTGATCTGAGCTATGTTTTATGCTATGAATGCTAACTTTGGCAAGCGTTTGTGGCTACTACAAAAGATTGGTCATACCCCATTTTGAATACCGTGGGTTGTCTACTTTTACAAATGGCATGCCATGAAGGGGTTAATTTTCATTCCTGGGCTGCTATATGGCCTCAAAGGCAACATAGGCCCAGCAAACCAATCTGGCAAATTTTAATGTGCAAACATGGAAAAGGGGAAAGCCCTATATATGACCCCTGTAAGTTTGCAAAATCCTATAAAACCTGTACATTGGGGGCACTGATGTACTCAGGAGATGTTTCTGAACACATATTGGGGTGTTCTTTGTCAGTAATACATAACAGGAACTGAGAACCCATGCCTAAAATAAAATGTGAGAGAGAAGTAACACAAAAAAATGACTACCCAAAAGTTTGAAAAAGACTGGTGGTAGAATTAGTGCATGAAAAGTGTTAAAATACCATTTGAAATATCCTAGGGTGTCTACTTTAAAAACATATATGGATTGATGGGGGTAAATTACATTGGCCGGCTTCAAAAATGTCCCAAATAGGACATGGGTGCAAGATGACCAGCTAAGAAAATTCCAAGTTGGAAAACTGGAATGCGCACCCTCCAAATAAGGTATTTTAGCCCCCAGAGAACCCAACACACCCATACATGGGGGTATCACTGTACTCAGGGAGTGTTGATGAACACATATTGGGGTGTTAATTGTCAGTAACCATTAAAGTTCTCCGTACATGTATTCTTAATTTTCTATGTGTGTCAAAAAAATCACCAATTATTTTATTTTTTTTATTTGACATAGATTGGTGATAAAATGGTTGCATGAAAAGAGTCAAAATACCCCAAGTTTAATACCTTAGGTTGTCTTCTTAAAAATATATATATAAATGTGAAGGGTTATTCAGGGATTCCTGACAGATATCAGTGTTACAATGTAACTTGCGTTCATTTTGAAAAACAAAAAAGCTTTGGAAATAGCAAAGGGCTACTTGTACTTATAGCCCTATAACGTTCCAAAAAAAACACTGGTGTTTTTTGTCGGTTGTAGATGCGTAACAGATTTTGGGGGTCAAAGTTAGAAAAAGTGTGTGTGTTTTTTTTTACATTTTTTCATCATATTTTATAAAAAAATTTATAGTAAATTTTATGATATGATGAAAATAATGGTATCTTTAGAAAGACCATTTAATGCCGGAAAAATGGTATATAATATGTGTGGGTACAGTAAATGAGTAAGAGGAAAATTAAAGCTAAACACAAACACCGCAGAAATGTAAAAAGAGCCCTGGTCCTTAACGGAAAGAAAATTAAAAAATGGTATGGTTACTAAGGGGTTAAACAAGATAGGTCTGATGCACCGTAATACTTTGAGAAAGCCTTACTGTAGGTGAAATGCATTAGTGTTTTATTAATTTATTATGTTACACTTGGTTTTACTATTTGTCTCCAAATAAAGTTAATTAATTGATACAATTTGGAGTTTCCTGATCTATCTTTGAAGATTTTATCTAGAGGACTCGCACATCGATATCCTTGGTGGGGGTCATACCAGCTACACCTGTTGGGATTGAGCAATACCTATATTTGCTCTCCGTTTGTGAATATACCTCGCTTTATTTGCTTTTATCGTTTATATACATACAGAAATCACTTTATTCTGTTTTTATTTTCCCTCCTGTATACTGAGGACATCTGACTTCATGACTACGACCCAACAACCAAGATTACCACCACAACTGTGAAAGACATCTTAAAACAAGCACAAGGATCACTATCATATCCACAGATGGGGATTATTTCGTCCACATGCATAAATCTGGAGCTGAGTATAGGCTCCAGAAGATTGTAAGTGCATTAAGTTTTTCTTTATCTAACAGGAATTTTTAACATTCTACACTATATTACATTCTGCCCTCTTATTCCCTATACTGCTTTGGATCCGAGGACACCAATACAAGTGCTGCTACCCTGCACCCGTCTCTGCACTGTTTTATCTCCGTTGTATAATTGGGCCACCAGAAATATTGTTCTGTCATGTACAAAGGATAAGATTTTGGGTTTAATACAAGAAGGTATGTATAGAAGTGAATCTCTATTCCATAACCCATTAGTTTTTTGAAGACATAGGTGCAGGATCTTGTGACAATTTTTTGTGAAAGTGGTGTCATTAATCCAGTGATTTGGGTAGATGTAAATATTTGTTGTGTAGTAGAAATTGGAGAAGAGTCAAAGGAATGGGATAGAGCGTTGGCTTTTCCATGTGGGTTCAGGACAGCAAGTGATGTGGAAGTTTAATTGTTCAAAAAAGAAAGACCATGTGGCAAGTTTTGATTTTAGTCATTTTCAGATTTTAACCAATTAAGGACCAAACTTCTGGAATAAAAGGGAATCATGACATGTCACACGTCATGTGTCCTTAAGGGGTCAAATATTCAAATGTTTTTATGATCAGTAAGGATGAGGAAATGAACTCCTTCCTTCTAATAGATGTCCCCATTCTTCTAGAGACACCTTGATTGAAAGGAGTTATTTTTCACCTACACTGTAGTTCATTTGTTTTTTTAGATAAATAAGTGATAGGGTGTAGAGAAATAGCAAGTGGGGTATACTAAAACATATAATTTTTAAAAAGCCAATTTCAATAAGATTAGGGCAGCTCTACAACATATCGACTGGCATAAACTCCTTAGTGATAAAAACACTGAGGATAAATGGAAACTATTCAAACAAATATTAGAAAGGTGCATTTCTCAGTATGTACCATTTGGTAATAAATATAAAAGAAACAAATTAAAACCAATGTGGTTTAGTAGAGAAGTAAAACAAGAGATTAAAAATAAGAAAAGGGCATTTAAAGCATTTAAATCAGACAAATCAAAGACATCCTATTTAAGATACAAGGAAGCCAATAACGCTTGCAAAAAGGCAATTAAAGTGGCTAAACTAGAAAATGAGAAATTGAAAGCTAAAGAATGCAAAACCAACCCCAACATTTTTTTCAAATACATCAATTTTAAAAAAACAATAAATGAGTGGGTTTATTAGCTAATTAAGACCAGGAAAAAGCAGACATTTTAAATAACAATTTTTCTTCAGTGTATATATTAATGAGGATCCTATGGCAAGAGATATGCAAATGATTGCTGCAAAAAACTAGCAAATAACTTGGGATTGGATAACTCGAGACAAGGTGCTACAGCTATTAAAGAAATGTAATGTAAATAAAGCTCCGGGGCCTGACGGTATTCACCCATGAGTACTTAAGGAGCTAAGTGGGGAAATAAGTGAACCTCTGTATTTAATTTTTCAAGATTCTTTTGTTTCAGGTGTTGTACCGGAGGATTGGCGGAAGGCAGATGTTGTTCCTATATTTAAAAAGGGTTCAAAATCCTTGCCTGGAAATTATAGACCTGTGAGTTTAACTTCTGTAACTGGGAAAATATTTGAAGGGCTATTAAGGGATAATATTCAGGAATTCATTGGGAAGAACTTTGTTATTAGCAATAATCAGCATGGTTTTATGAAACATCGGTCATGTCAAACTAACCTAATTGCATTCTACGAAGAAGTAAGTAGAAGTATAGATCAGGGTGTTGCAGTGGATGTGATCTACTTGGATTTTGCCAAGGCATTTGATACGGTTCTTCACAATAGGTTAGTCTTCAAACTAAAAGAAATTGGTCTAGATGAATTTGGATAGATTGGGGGACTGGGCACTAAAATGGCAGATGAAATTTAACATAGAGAAATTCAAAGTTATGCACTTTGGGGTTAAGAATGTACAAGCAACTTACACACTAAATGGTAGTGAATTAGGGATAACCACACACGAGAAGGATTTGGGAATTGTTATAGAAAACAAATTAGGCAGCAATATGCAATGTTGCTAAGGCCAGTAAGATTTTGTCATGTATAAATAGGGGCATAAATTCTCGGGATGAAAATATAATTTTGCCTCTTTATAAATTGCTGGTAAGACCACACCTTGAATATGCTGTGCAATTTTGGGCGCCTGTTCTAAAGAAGGATATCATGGCACTGGAGAGGGTCTAGAGACGAGCTACAAAATTGATAAAAGGAATGGAGCATTTTAGTTATGAAGAAAGGTAAAAAAAAAAACTGTTTAGATTGGAAAAATGGCGCCTTAGAGGGGATATGATAACATTATACAAATATATTCGTGGCCAGTATAAACCTTTATCTGGAAATCTATTCATAAGCAGGGCTATACATAGGACACCAGGTCACACATTTAGGCTGGAAGAATGGAGATTTCATCTAGTAAGAACAATAAGGATATGGAATTCTCTGCCTGAAGAGGTGGTTTTGTCAGAGTCCATACAGATGTTTAAACTGATATTGGATAAATACTTACAAAAACATAACATACAGGGATATAATTTCTAATTAGTGGGGTAATAGCTGCTTGATCCAAGGAGACATCTGACTGCTATTTTGGGGTCAAGAAAGAATTTTTTCCTAGTTTGTGGCAAAATTGGAAGCGCTTCAGACCAGGTTTTTTTGCCTTCTTTTGGATCAACAGCAACAACATTTGTGAGGAAGGCTGAACTTGATGGACGCAAGTCTCTTTTCAGCTATGTAACTATGTAACTATGTAAGGATATAGAGAAGCAGTTAGAGATGCTCTTTGTGAAAAAATAGCCCCAACTGCAATTTCAGAAGCATTCACTTCTAAACTATATTGAAAAGATGGATCAGACTGTTTGAGACTTGGAGCTGTTGTGAAGCAGATGTTTATAAGTTCAAAGGCTGATTGTTCATTTATAGCTAAAATGAAAGATTTATTTTGTCTTGTTTAATTTGTGAGGGGAGATACGATAAGAGAAAAGTATTTTATGAATTTGCTTTAGAAATTGTCAAATCCAATATATCTTTGCACATCCTTTTTTAGATTGGGAATCGGCCTATTACTCTTTTTTGGATCCCTCCGGGTTGAGGATTCAGAGATTATATATCCAAGTAAAAGGATTTCATTTGTTTCGAAAATACACTTTTCGGGCTTAGCATAAAGTTTGCAAAGACCGAAAGCATCATAAGATATTCATAGTGTCCATATCTGGTCCTAAAAGCAGTTTTCCATTCATCCTCTGCTGTTATTCAAAGTAGGTTGTGAACATTAGTCAAGTATTAAAGGTAGAGGATCATTTTTTATTGTAATCTAGATATTCTCTTAGTGTTTTAAATTTTGGTTCAGCTTATGGATGACTAAAGGGAATTTTGGAACCATCCATAAAATCGATAGGATAATTGTAAGTTCTAGATAGGGGCAATCACAGTAAGGAGAATGAAATTCCATTTTATTTGCTAATTGTATTAAATGGTCATGTAATATGAGCCAAGGTAGTTCTAAACAAGGATCAAATATAACAGAAGATACTATATCAAATGTTGTTTTTTCTTGATGAATCCTATTGTTTTTTTGTTAATAGAGTGGGAGTTTGGATTGTGATGGCTCCTGATTCAGACATAGAACCATCAAACAATATACCATATTTTTCCATGTGTAAGACGACCCCTATTTTTTGCTCCAAAAAATAAGAAATAAATATTTTAAACATCAAATAGAACAACTTTGATATTTTAGAGGTTACGTCTGAGGAGAACAGTATGGCTGCTCTTTTTATGGTGTGGCATGTCACTGGAGTTCTGTTGGTGGTAAGTGCTATGTCTGCTGCAGCTCCCACACATATATGGACTTACTCCTTGCCACAGCATTCAGTGGATCGACAGGAGGGAGACGTGTTTGAACCATGGCACACTGAAATGCGGCAAGTGTCATCTTGGCTATGGCCACGCGCACAAGTGTTTTTTTTAACCCCTGCAGTGACATGTGTATAAGACAACCCCTAATTTTAGACTAAATGTAATTTAGAATTTCACATAAGGCAGAGAGACCGGGACCTAATCGTTTTATAAACTGATAAGCCTATTTAGCAGGGTCTCCTAGAAGGAGAGAGATGATTGTTTTCATTTTAAAATCCTTAATGATTATGCTCTGGGTTTGAGGGCAAATATGAGTAAATCTGTGTGATAGAATTTATCTTGATTCCAAGGCTCAAGCTTATAGTGTCAGGGTACCTGTTGGTGCTGAATCCAGGGAAGACATCCTCTCTGTTTAGGGGCTCCCTGCCCCTAGCATTTCGGCATATTCCGGCCGTTTTCGCGCCGGCCGTGCTAGCTCCTCCCCCTTTTATGACGCGACGGCTAGCGTCGACGTCATGACGTCGGCATTTACATGAAGTGCCGGGAACCGCTATTCCGGACCTTTTGGGGGCGTGGTCTCTATTTAGGTAACAGGGTATTTAAAGGAAACCTTTACTACTGCTCATTGCCCTGTCGTGGTTCTAGCTTGCTAGTCACTCAGCGCGTTCTTTATCTTGTGTTTCCGGTTTTGACCCTTGCTTGTCTTTTGTCCTGTTGTCCTCTCCTCTCCTTTGACTCGGCTTGTATCTCGCTTACCTGTCCTCCGGCTCCCTCGACCTCGGCTTACCTTTTGACTATTCTTGCTTTGTCCCTACGTTAGTCCGGCCATTCTAAGGTCCGGTATACGTACCTCCTTCTGTCTGCACTCTGCGTATTGGATCCCTGTCAGTATCCTGACATATAGGTGTCATATAATGATATCCTATATTAAAATTGGCTAACCTGGACTCAGGAAATGCTTGATGCTTAACACAACACTTAAGACCATATATGTCTTGTTCCGGGAGCAGAGAGCCCCCACCTGAGATGGCTCTTCTCTAATCTTTTTGTTCTTTCTTACCCTGGAACTTATTTGTTATGTGTACATGACGTTCATCCCTATGTCTTATCTGTACTCCCTTCCTATTACTGTTCTATGAGTATTTGCATGTAAGCACTTACTTTTTAATGTATAAAACCCAGCTGATGAATAAAACGGCAGAGGCTTATTTTGAATACCAACAGGTGTCTGGTGTCTAATTCTCCCTTCTCCAAGTGCTTTTTAATGATTTTGAAAATCATTAAAGGAACACTATAGTCACTTAAACTGATTTAGCTAAATAAAGCAGTTTTAGTGTACAGATCATTCCCCTACAATTTCACTGCTCAATTCACTGTCATTTAGGAGTTAAATCACTTTGTTTCTGTTTATGCAGCCCTAGCCACACCTTCCCTGGCTATGATTGACAGAGCCTGCATGAAAAAAAAAATGGTTTCACTTACAAACAGATGTAATTTACCTTAAATAATTGTATCTCAATCTCTAAATTGAACTTTAATCACATACAAGAGGCTCTTGCAGGGTCTAGCAAGCTATTAACATAGCAGGGGATAAGAAAATCTTAATTAAACAGAACTTGCAATAAAGAAAGCCTAAATAGGGCTCTCTTTACAGGAAGTGTTTATAGAAGGCTGTGCAAGTCACATGCAGGGAGGTGTAACTAGGGCTCATAAACAAAGGGATTTAACTCCTAAATGGCAGAGGATTGAGCAGTGAGGCTGCAGGGGCATGTTCTATACACCAAAACTGTTTCATTAAGCTAAAGTTGTTCAGGTGACTATAGTCTCCACTTGAGTTTAATGAGCAGTTCATGAATAAATTAAGTAGTTCTACTCTTTCTTGCAAAGTCTAATTAAAGCATAAGTCTCCCTTTTATGGTTTGACAAAAAGGATGTTAATCTGTCATATTTATTAACTATTGTCAAACAAGTACAATTAAAGACTTACTTTTAGAAGATTTTCAGTAGAAGATCTTGATGCCAATTAATCAGTAGCTGTTTGCAAATGAGACAGCTGAGTACAAATCCAGGAATTAGTCGGCAGATATAATGGGTTAAAGCAAAAAGGAGTAATCTGTAGAACAGTCAGTGTTGGCAGAGTCTTATCAGTCAGGATTGTAAAGGGAGATGAAATAGAGTAGTCAGGAGAAGTCCGAGGTCTGCAACCAAGTACTCAGATAAGATAAGAGCTTAAGGCACAAAGGAGTAATCCGTTGAACAATCCGAGTGGTCAACGGGCAATCAATTAGGATTATAGGGATCGATAAAATAGAGTAGTCAGGAGAAGTCCGAGGTCTGCAACAAGTATTTAAGATAAGATAAGGGGTAATAAAAAATTTCAAGTTGGATCCGGAGACAAAGTGAAGGAGGAGAGGGCAAAGAAGGAGGAACCTATACAAGGGAGAAAAGTATAGCACAAGCGGTGCTATACACATTCACAGTGCACCAGGGAACTGATGATGTACACTTAAATTTATTTATTTATTTATTTATAAAATATTTTACCAGGAAAGATACATGGAGACTTCTCTCGTTTTCAAGTATGTCCTGGGTCCACAAAACATTGCATTGTTACAATAGGGTACAATAAAATACAAAAACAATATTAATGCACAATATATACAAAATTTAAACCTTTAACCCCTTAAGGACTGAGCCAAATGTACACGTTGTGATCAAAACAAAACATAAACAAAAACTGGAATTTGCGCTGTATGTCTGTTCAGGCGTAATTCACCTCTTTCATATTATGTCCACCCACACTTATTATATATCATTTTATTCAAGGGAAACAGGGCTTTCACTTAACATCAAATATTTAGGTATGAAACATAATTTAATATGAATAAAATAACGTCTAACATTCTAACTGTGAATGTCAGAATACTGTTTGTTTTTACTACAATAAAATACACATATTTGTATTCATCCATGTCTCACGTGTAAAACAGAACCCCCTATGTACAGGTTTTATGGTGTTTTGGGAAGTTACAGGGTCAAATATAGCATGTTAAATTATTCAATTTTTTCACATTGAAATTCGCCAGATTGGTTACGTTGCCTTTAAGACTGTATGGTAGAATTACCCCCATGATGACATACCTTTGCAAAAGTAGACAACCCAAGGTCTTGCAAATGGGGTATGTCCAGTCTTTTTTAGTAGCCCTTTAGTCACAAACACTGGCCAAAGTTAGTGTTAATATTTGAAAATACAGAAAACTAATTTGAACGCCATTTTTTGTAAGTACATAAGATTGCGGGGACGTTCAATGCCGCCCTGCGGCATTTAGAGCCGCTTACTTAAGGACGGCATAGAATGCTCTGTGGTCTTAAGGGTTTACGGATGCCAAATGTACAAGTTGTAACCCCCCAAAAATGAAAACAAACCACAGAATTTGACTATATGTCTGTTCAACAAGAATTTACACTCTTTCATATTATGTACACCCATGCTTATTATATATAATTTTGTTCGGGAGGATCAGAGCTTTCATTTCATATCAAATTTCTATATATGGAACTAACATTTTTATGAAAAAAATAAAAATAAAAAACTTTGAAAAATGAAAAAATTGGGTTATTTTTCAAGTTCTGCATGGCATTACTGCAATAAAACACACACATTTGTATTAAGCAAAGTCTCATGAGTTAAACAGTACCTCCCATGTACAGGTTTTATGGGATTTTCAAAAGTTACAGCAATAGAGCAGCAGGAAATGCTAGCAGAATGCTTGGTTGTATAGGGAGAGGTATTAGCAGTAGAAAGAGGGAAGTGCTCATGCCATTGTACAGAACACTGGTGAGACCTCACTTGGAGTATTGTACACAGTACTGGAGACCGTATCTTCAGAAGGATATTGATACCTTAGAGAGGGTTCAGAGAAGGGCTACTAAACTGGTTCATGGATTGCGGGATAAAACTTACCAGGAAAGGTTAAAGGATCTTAACATGTATAGCTTGGAGGAAAGACGAGACAGGGGGGATATGATAGAAACATTTAAATATATAAAGAGAATCAACACAGTAAAGGAGGAGACTATATTTAAAAGAAGAAAAACTACCACAATAAGAGGACATAGTCTTAAATTAGAGGGACAAAGGTTTAAAAATAATATCAGGAAGTATTACTTTACTGAGAGGGTAGTGGATGCATGGAATAGCCTTCCAGCTGAAGTGGAAGAGGTTAACATAGTAAAGGAGTTTAAGCATGCGTGGGATAGGCATAAGGTATCTATAAGATAAGACTAGGGACTAATGAAAGTATTTAGAAAATTGGGCAGACTAGATGGGCCGAATGGTTCTTATCTGCCGTCACATTCTATGTCTATGTTTCTATCCAATATAGGGCATGTCCATTAATTTTATTTACACATAGAATTTTTTTAGATTGGTTTGCTGGGCCTGTTTTGCATGGCAGCCCAGAAATGAAAATTACCCCCATCATGGCATACCATTTGAAAAAGTAGACGTCCCAGGGTATTTAAAATGTTCAGTCTTTTGTAGTAGCACTTTTTCACTAGCCAAATCTGGTGGTCAGATTTTTTTGTGTGCATTTTTTACATATAAACTGTACTTTCAGTGATGATATTTGCTATACATTATACTGCTCTGAAACACTCACATTTCTGGTCAGTGATGTCTCACAAGTACAACGGAACCCCCCATGTATATGTTTTATGGTGTTTTGGAAAGTTACACGGTCCAATATAAGGCTTGTCCTTTTATGTTTTTACACATAGAAATTTGGTAGATTGGTTTGCTGGGCCTATGTTGCCTTTGAGACCATATGGTAGCCCAGAAATGAAAATTACCCCCATCATGGCATACCATTTGTAAAAATAGACATCCCAGGGTATTCAAAATGTGCTTTTATAGAAGCCTAAGTAGTCACAAACACTAGCCAAATTTGTTGTTCACATTTTTTTGTGTGTTTTTGACATAAAAAACTGCACTTTCAGTGATGATATTATGGTTCTTATAATTTTCACATGACTAAAGCACTTCTGGTCACTGATGTCTCACGTGTGCAATGGCACCCTTTATGTATACGTTTTATGGGGTTTTGGAAAGTTATACGGTCTAATATACATCTTATCCATTTATGTTTTTACACATTGAAATTTGGCAAAGTGATTTTCTGGGCCTATGTCGCCTTTGAGAGCGTATGTCAGCCTGGTTAATAACATTTCCACTATTATGGCATACCATTTTCAAAAGTAGACAACCCAGAGTATTCTAAATGTCCTGTATTTATATGTTTGGTTTAACCAGTTTATTAGAAATGCAGGGCCCATATAGCGGCTATAGTTTTATTTGTGCTTTTTCAAACACATTAACTCAATTTCCACAGGATATTTAAAATTCCTGATATGGGTTAGTGCAATAAAGCCTCAGTATTTTGTTTCAACATTGTCTCCTGAATATAACAGTACCCCCATGTACCAGTTTTTCAGTGTTTTGGGGGAAGTCACAGGGACAAATACATTAGATGTTCATTTCAAAGTTGGAAATTTGGCAAAGTGATTTTCTGGGCCTTTGTCGCCTTTGAGAGTGTATGTCAGCCTGGGTAATAACATTTCCACTATTATGGCATACCATTTTCAAAAGTAGGCAACACCGAGAATTCTAAATGGTGTGTATTGATACGTTTGGCCTAACCAGTTTATCAGAAATGCAGGGCCCATATAGCGGTTATAGTTTTATTTGTGCTTTTTCAAACACAACTCAATTTCCACATGATATTTCATATTCCTAATATGCGTAACTGCAATAGAGCCTCTGTATTTTGATTACACATTGTTTCAAGAATATAACAGTACCCCCATGTACCATTATTTCAATTTGTTTCGGTAACTCACAGGGCCAAATATATTAGATGCCCTTTTCAGCTTGTAAGTCTAATAATGTGTAACTTTTGAGAAAGTATGGGAGCCCAGGAGAGAAAATTACACCCATGATAGTATAGTATCTTTAAAAGGAGGTAGTCCAGGGTATTCCTAATGGCATAATTTGAGTTGTTTGGTCTAGCCACTTTAACAGACATGCAGTACCCATGTAGCGATTTATACTTTTATTTGTGTTTTTTGTACACATGTTCCATTTTCACAGGAAATGTCATAATCTTGATATTAGTTAGTGCAATAAGACATCAGTATTTTTATTTAAAATTGTCTCCTGAATATAACAGTAACCCCATTTACCATTTTTGCAGGTTTTTCACAAATAGAACAGTATCCCCACATACACTTTGTTCTGAAGGCGAGCGAGAGAGAGCGATCTTTGTTCTCATAGAGAGTCACTGTGTGAAAAGTTTGAGAAGTTTAAAAAAAAAAAAAAATTTTATTAACATAAAATAGTTTTACTTTGTAAAGTCACGTTTTGACAAGTACTACAAATGTAGTATTTTGAGATGTGTGGTGTAGCCACTTTAGAATGGCTAAGGTAAACAGGGACAAGCCAAGGTCAGGGGAATCCAGAAGTCAGAGTAGTCAGTAAAACAGGCCAATGGGTCGGTACAGGTCACAAAGTATAGTCAGGACAAGCCGAGGTCAGGGATTCCAGGGAAATCAAGCAAACAAACTGCCAAAGTACCATACAGAGTGATTTAGTAGTTCAGCTCTGTATGATAGACTTTGAAACAGTCTGCTATGCAGAGGGCGGGTAGGGATGGACAGGAGGGGCGATAATAACTGGAGTCCTTGCAGATTCCTCTTTTCCAGCAAACACAGCATTTTCGTTGGGGTGACCTTTTACAGGGTGTGGGGGGGATTCAGGATGGGGTTAGGATTGGGGGCCTGGGAAAATACAATTTGAGACAAAATTTGGACCATAAACTCTAGAAATGGGTATGGTCTACCTATGGCTTCCTTTTTATAAAGCACATAGGAGTTGAAATTGGGGTACGTAGGTTGCAATTTTCTTGTACCAGGTCCTACTCTTTCGGTTCACCAGATAGGGCTGTATGCATTGGTCAGCCAAGTCTACTCCCCCCATAAACTATCTGTAGTCTACAACGCACTCCGGCTTCTCCAGCTGCTCAGTTCCACCTCTCACAGACACTGGCACTGAAGTTTCATCGTGCATTGTAGACAACATGAATACATCCTTCCTATTGGTGAAGCAAAGGGCAAGCATCTCA
This sequence comes from Pelobates cultripes, assembly GCA_933207985.1. Classification (NCBI taxonomy): domain Eukaryota; kingdom Metazoa; phylum Chordata; class Amphibia; order Anura; family Pelobatidae; genus Pelobates; species Pelobates cultripes. The sequence goes on along the minus strand of OW240920.1, from coordinate 112,190,052 downwards.
TCCTGGTGGAGAGCTGAAAGGGAGCCTCTACTGCGTTTCCCTTTTGTCAGGGTTTGGGGAAAACCTCTGTGATTCTTCCTCACTGTGCCACAGGCTAGGGTTTCAAAGCAAAGCAAAGTTTTAAATAACTCTATGCTTAAATAATAGTTGTCAATAGTTGTCAACCCATAGCCTGTATCCCTTATTTAACAAGGGAAGGATTAGGTTCCATACTATCTTGCCACTTGTACCCAGAGAATCAGGGCATCCTGGTGCATCAAAATGGCTATCCTTCCCGTGATAAATACAAAATGCCCATGTATCACAGTTTGTAAAATTTGACACTGTATCGGGATCATTTAGAAGGGATATACTGCTTAAAAAGTAATCTACTCTTAAACTTCGTTAGGGATTCATCTACACAAATATTTTCTTCAGGGACATAATTTTAAGAGAATTTGCCTGACAGGAGTTGGATTAGGGGCCAAATTTTGTAGAGCCTGTCAAACAATGGGTCGTTTCTTGGGGGGCACAGTGCGTTATCATTGAAGTGTTCATACAGATCCCTCTTCATAACCCCTGGGAAAAGAGGGGTAGCCAGGATGGGGTGCTTGTATCAGTAGGACCTGATACTCTGCTTTTTGACGATACCCATAACTAGAGTTAGGGCCAAATATTTGCGCATTTCTGTGAGATCCTTCAGGTGCCACATATTTTGCCAATTGTAATGTGACCCTGGATTTGCAGTCAGTTATTGGTTGGCAAATAAATTAGTTTGCTCAACCATTAGCTGAAAAATGTCTTCTGACATGAACAGATCAAAATTTTTAATTGGTTCCCAAGTATCCACCATAACAGTGATGCCAGGAATCGCCGTGAATGGGGGTATTTCTGGTGACGTCTAATTTGGGAACATGCAGTCTCCATCTGGCATTAGTCTTGCTGAGTGTCCTCTTGTAGGTGGTGGTGGGGCACCATCACTTGAGGACTCACTCAGAGGCTCAATACCAGAGGCAGTGATAGTGTCACTGTCTTGCAGAGTGTCACTATCACTGCCTGCTAGAAAGGCGTACCCCTCTTATATATGTGTATATCGCTTTAAGTAAATATGGACACTGCTTATGGACATCGAGTTGCCAGTACAATGCCCTCTAACAAAATGGCTGAACTGACTGATGGATTGAACTATTAACTCTAACTAGAGGAAGTTACTTTGGAATTTGCCATTTGGGAGGAAGTAAACACTATACAATATGGTGTATGATTGGGTTTGAGGATTCCGGAAGTGATGTCATCTACACTCGACATAAATGGACGTGTGGATGCCATGAAGAGGAGGACAACATACAATGTGAAATAGGGTTTTTTCAGATTCCCGGAAGTGACGTCACGCGCGCGATCATACTGGCGAGCGTGATGACGTCACTAGTAAGGGACAAAGCATCTGACATTGTAGTTCCTATGCTGCTAAGTAAAAACGTTCATGATTGGCTGAAAATCGATCTCCTTCTTCCAATCAGGACGAGAGGTGGGGATTTTAATCAGGATTGAGTAGGATAGTAGTTACCAATTGAGAAAGCCGAGAGAGGTCGGTGAAACGCGTTTTGGACAAGATACCAGTGTAATGTATGAATTTTATTGATGTTTTTAATGTTTATGCAATAAATTCAATTTTAATACATACACTTGGGACATCTTCTATCCTGCTAAAAGAGGGCAAGAGTCATCCCTTTAAAAAGACTCATAAGCTGTCATACTCAGAGCCAAGTTACAGGCTCTTTTCCAGGTGAGAAGCAACCTTCACCTTTCTGTTTATATTTGTCATTGTAATCATAAGGATTTCAACACCAGGGCGATTTCCCCCTGTTTTATTCTCTGTTTTCTTTGAGGAACTTATTGGGATTGCAACTGTTACACTACTGTACAGCAGCAATACTGTACAGTACAGTGATCACGGCAGCAGGGAACGGTTAAGGGAGATTTGGGTTGCTGCAGCTGACAAAGGGTCAAAACAAATGTAAAAAACAAAAAGTTTGACATGAAAAAATTAATTAATTAATAATAGTACAAATGTACTAACAACCCTAATTAGGCTGATCACAGTGTTAATGATGTGATCAGCACTGAAAGCATTAAAAACAATTTTTTTTTTTACATTTTACTGATGTTTTACAATATTTTATCCTACAAGGACCACCAGCAACGATCTCTCTACCTCTCTCTCTTAAATTTAAGTGAGTTGACGAGAGGGGCAGAGACAATGTGTCACCCAGTTATTTGAAATCATTGGCTGACACATTGTAACAGGTGAAAACACAAAAAAACAATCACTGTATGCTCCTAGAATATGAGTGGACCCTTTAAGGAAGAAGTGTTCCCTTTCAAGACACTAGAGTAATTAGAAACAAAGAAAAAAACAACCAAAAAAGGTCCTAGGGAATATATATGAATACAAACTGGGAAGACCCAAACACCAAATAGGTGGATAATGGAATTATTATACAACCTGAGTAAATAACTCTACAACAACAAAAACAGTAAAGAATATATATAGTGTAGTATGTAATGGTTAAAAATCAGGGTAGCGGTGGTAGAAAACTCACAAAATTGATGTATATTCAGGCATTTCTCCCATGAATAGGGTCAAAGATATCCTCAGGAGCAGTCTTCTTAATGGCTCAGAGTAGCAGGGAGAAGAAAAAATATACAGTTGCAAGAAAACGTATGTGAATCCTTTGGAATGACATGGATTTCTGCACAAATTGGTCATAAAATGTGATCTGATCATCATCTAAGTCACAACAATAGACAATCACAGTCTGCTTAAACTAATAACACACAAAGAATGAAATGTTGCCATGTTGCTATTGAACACACCATGTAAACATTCACAGTGCAGGTGGAAAAAGTATGTGAACCCCTAGACTAATGACATCTCCAAGAGCTAATTGGAATGAGATGTCAGCCAACTGGAGTCCAATCAATGAGATGATATTGGAGGTGTTGGTTACAGCTGCCCTGCCCTATAAAAAAACACACACCAGTTCTTGGTTTCCTTTTCACAAGAAGCATTTCCTGATGTAAATGATGCCTCGCGCAAAACAGCTCTCAGAAGACCTACGATTAAGAATTGTTGACTTGCATAAAGCTGGAAAGGGTTATAAAAGTATCTCCAAAAGCCTTGCTGTTCATCAGTCCACGGTAAGTTAAGGTGAGGTGAAGACGAATCCTAGAGTGTCAGCTAAAGACTTACAAAAGTCACTGGCAAATGCTAACATCCCTGTTAGCGAATCTACAATACGTAAAACACTAAACAAGAATGGATTTCATGGGAGGTACCACAGAGGAAGCCACTGCTGTCCAAACAAAACATTGCTGCACATTTACAGTTTGCACAAGAGCACCTGGATGTTCCACAGTAGTACTGGCAAAATATTCTGTGGACAGATGAAACCAAAGTTGAGTTGTTTGGAAGAAACACACAACATTATGTGTGGCAAAAAAAGGCACAACACACCAACATCAAAACCTCATTCCAACTGTGAAGTATGGTGGTGGGGGCATCATGGTTTGGGGCTGCTTTGCTGCGTCAGGGCCTGGACGGATTGCTATTATCGAAGGAAAAATGAATTCCCAAGTTTATCAAGACATTTTGCAGGAGAACTTAAGGCCATCTGTCTACCAGCTGAAGCTCAACAGAAGATGGGTGTTGCAACAGGACAATGACACAAAGCATAGAAGTAAATCAACAACAGAATGGCTTAAACAGAAGAAAATATGCCTTCTGAAGTGGCCCAGTCAGAGTCCTGACCTCAACCCGATTGAGATGCTGTGGCATGACCTCAAGAAAGCGATTCACACCAGACATCCCAAGAATATTGCTGAACTGAAACAGTTCTGTAAAGAGGAATGGTCAAGAATTACTCATGACCGTTGTGCACGTCTGATCTGCAACTACAGGAAACATTTGGTTGAAGTTATTGCTGCCAAAGGAGGTTCAACCAGTTATTAAATCAAAAGGTTCACATACTTTTTCCACCTGCACTGTGAATGTTTACATGGTGTGTTCAATAAAAACATGGCAACATTTCATTCTTTGTGTGTTATTATTTTAAGCAGATTGTAATTGTCTATTGTTGTGACTTAGATAATGATCAGATCACATTTTATGACCAATTTGTGCAGAAATCCATATCATTCCAAAGGGTTCACATACTTTTTCTTGCAACTGTATATAAAGTGCAGATGGTATTAAAATATGACACATTTATTGCACAACATGGCACTTACAAGGAAGCTCCAGATCCTTTCCACAGGTATGGTGATCGAATATACAACAAAAAACAAACTGACAAAGAAAGATAACAAGTCCTACGTGTTTCGTCCATTGGGTAACTGGTTGTCACAGCGATCACAAACTTCAGATCGCCACTGATTGGCCACAGGGGACCTGCCTGGGTTGCCAGTCAGGCCCCCCCACCCCGTACTGCATTTTGGGAGGGATCAGGGAAACGTGGGTGGGCTTAAACGCCGCGGCGTGCTATGCAGCCCTAACGGCATTTAAGCCTATTGGCGTTAATGGTTTTATATATAACAGGTTCAAAATATATAATCAACCATAACACGTGCATTCTGTTTTGAGGTACGTAGAGAGGGATCACTTAAAGGACTTTAGGCTTGGGGAAGATTTTAAAGTGTGCGGGAGGTCGTTCCATAATTGCGGTGCTCTGTAGGAAAAGGAGGATCGGGCCGCTTTCTTTTTTTATTGAGGTAGACTACATAGAGTGCAGGTACTGGATCGGAGGTTATAGGATGTGGGAACAGCTGAAGAGAGCATTCTGCTCAGATAGGGTGGGAAAAGCTCTTAAACACAAGGCTGGAAAGATACAGGGTGCGTCTGGATTCCAGCGACAGCCAGTTTAGTTCTTTTAGCATGTCACAATGGTGGGTCCTGTAATTACATTGTAACACAAATCGGCAGAACGAGTTATACAATGTATCGAGTTTATTAATGTGGGATTGCGGTGCAGGTGCATATACTACATCCCCATAATCAATGATTGGCATCAGCATTTGCTGTACAATCTTTTCCTTTACTGTAGGGCTTAGGCAGGATTTGTTTCTGTACAGGGCACCTAGTTTTGGATAAAGTTTAGATTCAAGTTTTTCTATGTGGAGGCCAAAAGATACATTGGGGTCTAACAACATACCCAAGTATTTGAAAGAGTGGACTGCGGTCAGTGTGCTATTTGAATTTGTTTTGATGGATAGATGGGAATTGTGTAATTTAGGTACTGTTCCAAAGATCATTTTGACAGTTTGGCAGTGTTTAGGAAAAGTTTGTTTTTTGCGATCCACTTTTCTACCTCTGTAAACTGGTCTTAGAGCACAGCCTCAAGCTGCAGTAGATCAGATTTGCTTGCATAGATTACTGTGTCGTCTGCGTACATGTGTACATTTGAGGATTTGCAGACATTAGGCAGCGCTACGAATTCTGATGGCGCTATATAAATAGTAAAATAATAAAATAAAAACCCTGCAACTTACCTTAGATGTAGCAAATGCCTTTAACAATTATTTTGTCGGATGCTCCACTACCCTGATTGCCAAGCTAATAAATGACACACATCCTGAAACTACAAATGTGGATCGGGCTCCACTAAATTTACCCAATATAGACAAGTTAATTTTTAGACCTGTACCTATTAGTGTCATTAAAAAACACCTTAATAATCTAAAAATGAAAAACCAGTCTGGATCTCATCAAATCCCAGCAATGCTGTTGAAGCTCTGTGCACCAGCAATTGCTAAACCTGTCACAACCCTAATTAATGAATCCTTGGTGTCTGGATACATAGCATAAGTATAGCATAAGTAACCTTAACCCTGCTTGCAAAAACAACACAGGGCTGATGGTAATAATGTCAGATAGAATACTTTTATATATCAAAATCCAAAGAGTTTATGGTGGGGAAAAATTGTGATTGAAAACCCCTTCCACTTGAAGTCTGTGGATAATTAATACAACGTTAAACAAAAATCTGCACACCAGTCAAGCCATAAGACTTGCTTTTCCCACAGAAATCCCATAACTGCAGCGATGTTACAACCGCAAAGGATTCTGGGTGGGCATATGCAAATTAGTTTAACAAAGAATCACATTTTTGTCTCATTCCATTTTAAACATGGATTCCTTTTAATCTGTGTTTGCTGTATACAACAGCTTGGAACACAATATAGGAAAATATGCAAAACCAGTGAACCACTCATGGACAGCTGTTTCGTTGTTAATGCAACTCGTCCGCATGAGGTTGGTTACTGGTTTGCTTATTGAGGCTTGGTAGTGCTTGGAAAGCAAAATCCTGTAGCTGTTGTATACAGCAAACACAGATTAAAAGGAATCCATATTTAAAATGGAATGAGGCAAAAATGTGATTCTTTGTTAAACAAATTTGCATATTCCCACCCAGAATCCTTTGCGGTTGTAACATCACTGCAGTTATGGGATTTCTGTGGGAAAAGCAAGTCTTATGGCTTGACTGGTGTGCAGATTTCTGTTTAACATTGTATTAATTTTATAACATGACAGGAGGCTTCCTATTTTGCATTAACTCTCTTTACTAAACTCCACAGCAGTAAAGAAGAACATAAAGAGTAACATAAAATCGCTGAGCAGCATAGTATATATAAGGGTCATGCTGCCTGTACACTTCCTCTTTCTTTACTGCTCCATCGCAGACAGGTCAGACTATTTGGCTCCTCCAGAGCTTTATTCATTTATTATTATAGTCTGTTTATTTTAGTTTATCCATTTATATATATTTGTATTATTCTTGTATTATTATTCTTGTATTATTATCATTGGTTTTCTTTCTTCATATCTCTCTGGGCAGTGGGACTGGGTTAGCCCTTAAGGGTTCTTTTCCTCCCCTTCTCTGCTCCTTTACCAGCCCTGGGACTCCCTGGGCTCCCCCCTTTGGCTTCCCCTGCCCTATTACCTTGGAGAACCCTCCTGGGCTCCCTCCTCACGGCCGGAATCGATCGTGGCCCCTTCCGCGCCGGCCTGCTTCCGCCTGCGGCCGGCCCCAAATTTAGTCCCCGGCTTGCAGCCTACACTCGCGGCCGCCGTTTTGGATCGCGGATACCGCGTGGATTCTTGTTTTACCGCGTGGATCTCATTGGGGATTCAGTGGTTGCAGTCTTAGCTGTCTACCACCTGTATTCTACTGGATTTACTCCTTAGTGTGATTTTCATGCCTGTGAGTGCCAATGATTATCTACTCAGCCACTCACCTTCCTCACAGGACCTCCTACGGTACTTTACACTGCATTCCTGTGCCTGTGCTTACTCCAACCAAACAAAAGATTCCTATACTCAGTGGCTGGGTCAGTCAGGTCAGTGCTGCTGCCTGTTTAATATTGTGACCTGCACTTAAGGGTACCAACCCTGTGCAACTGGGGTGAGCCCCCACTATAAGTACCTTAGTACCACGCTGCTTATTGGGAGACTAGCTGTTGCAGTTCTCTCTAACTGGGTGAGCCCCAGTTTTATAAGGTCACCAACTATACCCTGCTGGGGTTATAACTGACCCTACGCCTATACCTAAGACCTGGGTGCCCCCATTTAATACTGTGCCTATTAGTGACGTGTATCACAGCCTACCCTTGTCATGGAAGACTCCCAGAACGTCCCTGTGGACTTCCAAGCAATGATCAACGCAGCCATCGCTGCCTATGTGGAGAAGGCACTCTCCAAGGTACGAGCTCCAGCTCCAGATGTACCCAAATCTACCCGCAGGCGACCACGCCACGAGTCGGATTCTGATATGTCCGACTATCAGACCAGGGATGACTCCCACCCTAAGAAACGCCATGAGAAAGGCAAAGACTATGCACCCAAACCACTCAAGGGTAAGGTGCCTACCAAACGCAAATCTGCCAAAGCGAGTACCCTGGCCCCGCATCAGGATTACTCTTCGGACGAAGAGCAAGGTCCTTCCCATTCCATGTCAGTGCTAGACAAATGGCAAGCTGACATTTCTGATTCAGAGTACGACGCTTGGGGTTCGTATGAGAAGTCTATCTCCGCTGTCATGCGGGAGACCCTGCTGGGTGTGGCCCAGACAGGGGGTAATGAGGACACTGCGGACGCAGAGCCTCCACTTGACTCAGACACCATTTTAGACCCTTCAGGTCAGGTGATGTTTGATCCCCGCAACATACGGCACCCCAGATCGGGAGACTGGTCACCGCCAGAACACCTCTCCAGGTTCATGCACCTGTGGCTCTGCAAGCCTCTAGAGAAAGAGGTCCGCAGCCGACTTAGATCGGAATGCCCATGTTATGCTCTCTTCGGAGAGATGGAAAGCAGCGTTATACCGTATTAACGGTAAATTGGCAGAGCTTGGCACAAAGGAGATTGGGCCCCAGGCACAAGGAAAAATATTTGGTGAACCGTTCCTCAAGTTCACCTCACTTAATAAAGTGCAATCCTCAATGTGCCGAGTCTTTAGAAGCAACCCCACCAGAGGGGTTTTTGGAAGGGCTGGCCGGCAACGGGGCCGTGCCGCCAGCCGATTCTGGCCTTCAGGACCCAGCACCCAACCGACACCGTTCTACCCAACGAGAGATTACAGACAGCAACCTTTCTCCAGAGGCTCGGACAGGGGCCGTGGACCCTGCGGACACGGACGTTCCCGCTTTACTACAGGTAAGCACCCGTATTCCTCCGTTGCTACCATGCACCCGCTCCACGGGCCGTATTTCCCTTTCTTTCCAGAATTGGGCCGCTCTGTCTTCAGACATGTGGATCCTTCAAACAGTACAGGGGTATATCATAGACCTAGTGGGGACCCCCATTCAGACACAACCTCCTCGCCCCATCCACATGTCGTCTTCCGACCACTACCTCGTCAACGCGGAACTACGCGAGTTTCGAGACAAAGGGGCTATCCAGCCGGCCCACGACTGGGGAAGTTACTTCAGCAATATCTTCCTGGTCCGGAAAAAGACGGGAGAATACCGCCCTGTCATCAATCTACGCGACCTCAACGCGTACGTGGTGTACCACCACTTCAAGATGGAGAGCATCCACCGTCTGCAAGACCTCCTGCGAAGCAACGACTGGTTCACCAGGCTCAATCTAAAAGATGCATACCTGTCAGTCCCAGTGCATCCGGACTGTCGAACTCTCCTACGTTTCCTCTGGCATGACCGTCCTTGGCAATTCACCTGCCTCCCTTTCGGGCTCAGCTCGGCCCCATGGTGTTTCACCAAACTCCTGAAACCAGTAGTGGCCCACCTGAGATCCAGGGGCATCCGATGCATCATCTACCTGGATGACCTCCTCCTCTTCTGCTCCGACGAACGCAGACTGCGTCAACACACTCATCTCACAGTGACACTACTGGAATCTCTGGGCTTTGTGGTGAACCAACAGAAATCGGAATTGACCCCTTCCCAGACGATACAATTCCTGGGCTTCGAGATCGACTCGACAACATGCACTCTGAGACTACTCAAAGATCTCGTCCATTCACAAGGAGATTTGCAGAGTTCTCCGCCGCAATTCCATCCCACTATGCAACTTGGCCAGGATCGTAGGACTCCTCTCTGCCTCCATTCAGGCCATATTTCTGGGTCCCCTCCACTACAGAGCCATGCAACGTCTCAAGGCAAGATACCTATGCCGCAGGCCCACGTACGACCTACCCGTCCCGGTGACGGCGGAGGTTCGCGAGGATCTATCATGGTGGCTGGACAGCATGCAGGCCTGGAATGTCAGGGCCATATTCGGAGATACCCCAGACTTCATACTGGAGTCAGACGCCAGGGGCTGGGGTGCCACCAACGGGACTATCTCCACGGCGGAACATGGACATCACAGGAGCTCTCCATGCACATAAATTGCCTAGAACTCCTAGCGGGATCTTTCGTGATCCGCAGCCTGGCCCGGGAAAGATCCAACTGCGGCATCCTTCTACGCATGGACAACGTCTCCGCAGTCCGGTATATCAATCGCCTGGGGGGTGCACGCTCACGCCTGTTGTCGGACATCACGAGAGACATCTTCGACTATTGTCTACCCTGCAACATCGCACTTCAGGCCGAATACCTACCCGGAGAGATCAACCACGGCCGGCTGGTTCTCTCGCCACTGGAGGGACGTCAGCGACTAGAGGCTGAGCACGAGGGTCTTCAGGGCCCTGGCAACCAGGAGGGGTCCCTTTCACCTGGATCTGTTCGCTTCTCGCAACAATCACCAGACCCCGGAATTCTTCAGCTGGCTCCCGGACCCGGAGAGCAAGGCAACGGACGCATTTCTCCAACAATAAAACTGAAGATTATGCTAGCTTTAGTGTACTAATAATCTTAATTTTAATAAGGACAGGAGGCAAGTATTTTCCCTCCCTTCTGTTCCCTGCCCTGACTCCTCGGGGGAGTGGATCTCAAGGTGACGGATGTTTTCGTTATGACTATTTAGGGTTTTTCGCCTTTTATTTGGGGTGTATTCTGTTTCGATCCCGACTCTCATCCCAGAAACTCTGCCTTAGGCAGCCAGAATTTACGTTGTATCGCATGCTTGCATCTAAACATGTATTTAAACTTTTACCGTAAGCACGCTAATTATGTATTTAATCATTTATGTTAAAGCACTCTGATAAGGCTCACCTGCGTGACCAGTTACGGTTCAGTACCTAACCTATTTTATACTCTCCTTTCAGAGCTGGCGCACAGAGCTTCAACAGCATTGCTGGGATTTGATGAGGTCCAGACTGGTTTTTCATTTTTAGATTATTAAGGTGTTTTTTAATGACACTAATAGGTACAGGTCTAAAAATTAACTTGTCTATATTGGGTCTTTGCAAATTTAGTGAAGCTCGATCCACATTTGTAGTTTCAGCATGCGTGTCATTTATTAGCTTGGCAATCAGGGTAGTGGAGCATCCGACAAAATAATTGTTAAAGGCTTTTGCTACATCTAACGTAAGTTGCAGGGTTTGGTTATCCACTTTGATATTGGATTGGGGGAGTTTATAGTTTATTTATGACTTTCCAAACGTTTGCTAGGTTATTGTTTAGATTTTCACAGAAATATTGGGCCTTGGCCAACATTGTTTGTTTTGGGCATATATTTTGTCATTGCTTATATGCACAGTGATCGTTTATAGAGCCAGTACGCTTGAACTTTGACCAGAATGAATCCCGAAACTGGTACATTTGGATGAGGTCAGCTGTGATCCAGTTCATATGTGCAAATTCAAAACTTGTAGGAGTTCAGATTGAAAGAATTCAACTGCAGTCTAGATCTGGGATAATGTTTAATCTGTGCCATGGGAGGCTCTTGATATCATTAAGAAAGGATTCAAGATTCCATTTTTTGAAGGACCTGGTGATTTAACCTTGGGAGAGGATTTAGTAGCCTTTATTTTGCGCACACAGTACACTAAACATTGATCACTGAAACTGTTAGGTAGAACACCTGCCTCCTGAAATCTAACAGGAGAAGTGGAGAGAATCCAATCAAGCAGGGTATGGTTATGGTTTTCAATGTGTATGCAAGTTGGGGAGGAGATTAATTGCGTAAGCAGCGAAGTCTTAAACAGCGAGCAAGAACTATTATTTTTAGGATTCAGCCAATCAATATTAAAATCTCCAAAAACCAACAGTTCATTTTTTGAATAAATAATGCAGTGTTATGTCCATTAGGGCTTTCTTAAAGACAGTACCAATAAAGTGTAAAAAATAAAACAGGAAAGAAATGAACTATATAAATGTCTGACAGTGGGCTTGATACCACGCCACAAGGTTAAAGATAATACCATCTGGCTTTTAAACATTATCCACCAAGCAAAGCACTTGGATTGTGGCCCACTGATTCTTTTTACAGACGCAGAGAGAACATTCAACCAGGTGGACTGAGACTTCATGTTCGGGGTCCTGGAGCATGTTGGCCTGAGTCAAAATTTTCTATTGTGGTTCAGGACTTTTTTTCTTCTACCCCACTGCTCAGGTCATGATTAATCACTTACAAACTCTCTGACAATTCAGAATGGCCCCAGGCATGCCTGCCCACTCTCTCCTGTGTTATTAGCGCTCTAATTAGAGTTGAGCCATTTCTAACCATAATAAAGGAAGCAATGCTGGCTTTGCAAAAGGGTTTCATGCATAAGGTGGTGGCTAATGCTGACAACCTTCTGTTCTTTATCGAGCAGTCATCTGTCTCCATACCAAACATTTCAGCTGAGTTTCATGAGTATGAAAAAATTGGACCACTGGTGCCTCCCAAGATTTCTCCCAACTCAGGAATTTCACTCCACTCTTGAACTCAGTTAAGAGAGTCATGGGCAAACCGCTCTTTCCCCATGTTTTGTTGCAGGGACGCATATATGTAGCCAAAATTAATTTATTTTGAAGAGTTCTCTATCTCTACCAGACTATCCCTATAAAATTCTATGGGACTTTTTCACCTCACTTATTTCCACTCTAATCTCGTATTTTGTGTCGGAAACGACCATGCCTCGACCTGACCCAACTTTGTCTACTGAGAGAAAGAGGCGGACTGGGACTGTCTTCCTTCTTGAACTATTACCGGTCTATGCACCTTCTGAGACTCATGGAATGACATGACTTGGTTTTCACCAAGATTTGGCTGCCTAAGGTCCGGAGCTTCATTGAGGGTCATCTCCTGGTGTACCCCTGGCTTAATTCCACATCTCTGCCACATACTGTATGTTCACAAGCTTTGCTATCTTCGATCCTCACAAAATGGTTTTCAGTATAATGCACCCACTCGCTTGCCTCCATCCTAAGCCCCATTATACCCCTACCTTTTACAGACTTGGCTGTCTATTTGCACCTGAAGGATTTATCCTTTTTAGAGATGGTGGGATCAGTGACTGTTGGAGACATTATTACGCCGTTGGGGATTCCCCCACTTAATACCACGCTTCTAATTAGTAGTCATTCTCTGCTGGAAACCTTTTGTTAAATCACACATTAACTCCTTCCAACAGAAGGACAAACTATGAACTCTCTTAACTGCCTTAAAGCTATTTTGAAAAGCAGGATCCCCCTTTAGCGGTGGGATATCTTCTATATACCAATTGTTTTAGTTGCATACTTGCTTGCCTGATGCAATTTATGACACTATGGGAGAAGGATCTTGGCCTCACTTTCATAGATAAACAGTGGTCCAAAATCTGCATTTTAGGTAAACAAGGCACCTTATGCTCAAAATTTCTAGAATCCAGTTATAATCTAGGTGATTACAACCCTCTCCCGCTCTCAAATATAAGAAGAGTTTGACCAGGCACTGATTGTTAGGACAATGCAAAGCTAGAGGCAGAATTCAACACCGACTCTGACCTAGTGGGCTGATAAAGTAGAAGAAATCACATAAGATGTGTGATTGTTTCCTTTCTCCTCCTTAAGACAAATGCAAGAGAAACATCAGGAGCTATGGTACCCGTGGCAAACATACCTAGCGAATATGGATCCTGGACCTTCCTGCACCATTAACTACTTAAGGCTTGGGAGTTCTGCTTGAATGGATTTAGCTTCCATCCTCAATCTTTTTTTCCTTTTCTCTTTTTCCCTCTCTTTTTATTGCTTTCACTCCTCATGCCACATCTCAGACATAGTACATCTCACAGAGTATAAAGAGGAAATTTGTTTAGCAAAACTATATCTTGCTTAACTGAACTGGGGTCGCTCGTCTGTGGTATTAACCCGTTAAGGACTGAGCCAAATGTACACGTTGTGATCAAAACAAAACGTAAACAAAACCTGGAATTTGACTATATGTCTGTTCAACCGTAATTCACCTCTTTCATATTAAGTGCACCTAAACTTATTATATATCATTTTATTCAGGGGAAACAGGTCTTTCATTAAATATCAAATATTTAGCTATGAAACATAATTTAATATGAATAAAATATTAAAAAAAAGGGAAGAAAATAAGAAATGTTGTTTTTTTTTAGTTCTACATGACATTCTAACTGTGAAAGTCATAATACTGTTTGCTTTTACTGCAAAAAAATACATATATTTGTATCCAGCAATGTCTCACATGTAAAACAGTACCTCCTATGTACAGGTTGTATGGTGTTTTGGGAAGTTACAGAGTCAAATATAGCATGTTACAAATTTCATTTTTTTCACATTGAAATTTGCCAGATTGGTTACGTTGCCTTTGAGACTGTATGGTAGCCCAGGAATGAGAATTACCTCCAAGATGGCATACCATTTGCAATAGTAGACAATCCAAGGTATTGCAAATGGTGTATGTCCAGTCATTTTTAGTAGCCACTTGGTCACAAACACTGGCCAAAGTTAGTGTTAATATTTGTTTGTGTGGAAAATGCAAAAAAAAATAATTTGAACACCAATTTTGGTGAATTTCAATGTGAAAAAAAACTGAAACCCAAACCTGATATTTGACTCTCTAACTTTTGAAAACACCATAAAACCTGTACATGAGGGGTACTGTTATACTAGGGAGACTTCACTGAACACAAATATTAGTGTTTCAAAACAGTAAAATGTATCACAACAATTATATTGTTAGTGTAAGAGCCATTTGAATGTGAAAAATTCAAAAATTGTCACTTTCACTGACAATATCATCATTGTAATACATTTTACTGTTTTGAAACACTAATATTTGTACTCAGCAAAGTCTTTTGAGTAAAACACTACCCCCCATGTACAGGTTTTATGGTGTCTTGGAAAGTTACAGGGTTAAGTATAGAGGGGTAGGTGGAATACCAGTACATGTAATTATAGTATGTGGCTGCTGAAACTCAAAAAACAGAGTCTCTTCTTTTCTGGTGGTACGATGGATGTAAATAGTAGGATCAGGGAGCAGCGCCTGGGATTGAATTCTCACGCTCAGAGCGATATGGAGGAGGGAAAGAAAAAGACACGGATATAGTGTAGTATGTTGAGATCTTAAGTGATAGTAAATGAAGGGAAAGGAGTTGCACTTACAATTTTCTGGAGCCTATACTCAGCTCCAGATATGTGCGCCTGGACGGTACAATCACCGCCTATGGATATGTAGATGGTCTTTGGATGTCCTCAAAGGGGGTCTCCAGTGGTAGTAGGGTATATCTCCTTTCCAATGACAGTAGGCCAGTATTCAAATAGTTGGTGATATATAAAAAAAGAGGATAGAAACACAAAAAAGTACTCTCTGGATAATACAAAATAAAATGATAAAAGATGGAGGTATACTCACAAGTGAAGAGCAAATAGGATATTGCTCAATATATGTAGGTGTAGGTGGTATGTTCCTCACCAAGGATATGACTCCTCGTGTCCTCCAGTGGGGTTGTTTGAGAGAGTTGAAAGGAATTTATTATTTAAAAAAAAAAAAAAATAGAATAAAAGGATAGGCTTGGAGGCTCCAATAGCATAATGGGCTATCTTTATTGGAGACAAAAAAATCAGTAACATAAAACAGCTTTAAAAAACACTAACACGTTTCTCCTGCAAAGAGGCTTTAGTGTTACAGCATCAGAGGCCTATCCTGTTTAAATAGCAGATACAATTGATAACATCATTACAATTAGTGACATCATCAATCATGTGATACAGAAAACATATTAAAACATGTTAAAACAAGCAATAATACAGTGCAGATGGGAGGGGGACATAAAATGGGTATAAATTATCAAATGGGTAAACATTAATCTTACAATTGGGGAAGATAAAAGAAGAGGATGTGGTAGTTTTAAGAAGGGCACCAAGATGGCTGCCAAATTATGTTAATTGGGGACACCAACATGGCTGCCGCTGGCTTAATTTTGCCTATATCAAAAGTGTGGTGGAATACCTAAATCCCTAGTATAGGGGATGGGGAGATGGAAGAGATGTCTCCCTGCTGAAAACAAGCATTTTTAGGTGAAAAAAAATTAGAAAAAACAAACAAACAAAATGGTGACCCCAACCCAAACCACATGATCAACAGTCTTGTAGTGCAGGGGGTAAGGGAGGGCTGGCCTTATGGTGGGGATGACAGACATGACCTATGTCCCATGACTAGGAGATATACCCTACTACCACTGGAGACCACTGGAGACCCCCCAAGGACCATCTACATATGCATAGACAGGGATTGTACCGTCCAGGCACACATGTCTGGAGCTGAGTATAGGCTCCAGAAAATTGTAAGTGCAATTCCTTTCCCTTCATTTACTATCACTTAAGATCTCAACATACTACACTATATCCGTGTCTTTTTCCTTCCCTCCTCCATATCGCTCTGAGTGTGGGAATTCCATCACAGACGCTGCTCCCTGATCCTACTATTTACATCCAGGGTTAAATATAGTGCTAGCAAATTAAATTCCCAGGACTTTCGGCCTGGGTTGTCAGGCAGGTCCCACAAATTGTAATTAATAAAATGACCTAATTATGTAAAAATATTACATAAATATATACGTAAAATTATATATATATATATATATATATATATATATATAATTTTTTAAAATAATTTTTATTTATATATAGGCATATATATAGTGATATATACATATTTACTTATGTATATAGATATATTATTTCATTATACGTGTATTTTGATATCAATATATATTAAAATCAAAAGTTATAACGAAATTACACAAATATATATATATAAATATATATATATATATATATATATATATATATTTAATTTATATTATTTTTTTATTGGTATTTTTTAATGTATTTACGTATTTATTTATTTTAAATTATATATAAATATATATATATAGATATACATATCTATATATATATATATTTAATCAATATCATTCTACGTGTATTTTGATATTAATATATATAAGTATATATTATTTAATTTTAAACTATTTTTAACTTTTATTTTACTTTTTACAGGCAGCAGGGGGACTACCTGTCATCCCTAGGAAAACCCCTGCTGACACTGCTATGGACAGCTATTCCGTCCATGTGATCGTGTGGGCCTCACAAGGACCTTGTGATCACATGGCCCAGGTTTTTCTGGTTATGGATGGATGGTGTAGGGAAGGGGCACAAGGAAGCAGAGCCTTAAGAGTATCCTCAAAATCCAAATCAGGAAAAGTCAATATGTAAAAACAAGAGGACAAAATGTAAAATATGGTGTAATATTTTGGTGGTATTTTATTTTCAGCCGAAGAGGAGGAGAGGAGGCGGAGAGGAAGAGGAGAGCCCCCAGTCCTGGCGCTGAAGAAAGGCAAGATTTTAACCCCTTCCTCTCCCCAGAGCTCGGCAGGAGGGGGACCCTGAGGGTGGGGGCACCCTCAGGGCACTATAGTGCCAGGAAAACGAGTATGTTTTCCTGGCACTATAGTGGTCCTTTAAACAAAATCCCAATGATAGCGTAAAGCTATGAACTTCCTTGTTTATATACCACAGCAATACAAACTTAGCAGGAACAAAGGATATACACCCAGCTTTAACCCCTTAAGTATGGAGGCAATTGTACATGTTCTGATTAAAACAAAAGATTTTGTTTGATTATATGTATGTTCAACTGTAATACAACTCTTTCATATTAAGTGCACCCTTACTTATATATAATTTTGTTCATTCATGTGTTTCTTCTGTATCGTCTAAATTAGCTTGTACAAATTTTTCGCTTACTATTTCTATTTCCCTACACTGTCTCATTGAAATGCACAAATGCAATCGGTTAGGAGAATGGATTCTGATCATTCACCACGGCGGCCCCTAGTGGTTTCTATTAGTAAATACATCTTGAAGAATTTTATTATTACTGTGTTGCCTTTTCAGTTGCTTGTGTCATGGTGTCCTTACATAGTTACAGAGCTGAAATGAGACTTGCGTCCATCAAGTTTAGCCTTCCTCAAATATGTTTTTGCTGTTAATCCAAAAGAAGGCAAAAAACCCAGTCTACAGCGCTTCCAATTTTGCAACAAACTAAGAAATATATTCCTTCTTGACCACAAAATGGCAGTCAGATATCTCCTTGGATCAAGCAGCTATTACCTCACTAATTAGAAATGATATCCTTGTATGTTATGTTTTTGCAAGTATTTATCCACTTGCTGTTTAAACATCTGGAAGGACTCTGATAAAACGACCTCTTCAGGCATACAATTTCACATCCTCATAGTTTTCACCATAAACAAAACAACTTTTCTTTGCCTTAGATTAAATCTCCTTTCTTCCAGACTAAATGCGTGCCCTTGTGTCCTATGTATAGCCCTGTTTATGAATAGATTTCCAGATAATGGTTTGGACTGTCACCGAATATATTTGCATAATTTTATCATATCCCTCTGAGGTGCCATTTCTCCAAACTAATGTGGCTTGTCTCTGCACTTTTTCTAGTGCCATGTTATCTTCTTTAGAACAGGTGCCCAAAATTGTACAGCATATTCAAGGTGTGGTCTTACCAGCGATTTATAAAGATACAAAATTATATTTTCATCCTGAGAATTTATGCCCCTATTTATACATGACAAGACCTTACTGGCCTTAGCAGCTGCAGATTGACATTGCATATTGCTGCCTAATTTGTTGTCTATAACAATTCTCAAATCCATTTTGTGTGTTGTTATCCCTAATTCACTGTCATTTAAGGTGTAAGTTGCTTGTGCATCCTTGACCCCAAAGTGTATAACTTTGCATTTCTCTATATTAAATTTAATCTGCCATTTTAGTGTCCAGTCCCCCAATCTATCTAAATCCCTCTTCAGCAAAGCAATATCCTGCTCACATTTTATTACTTTACAAAGTTTTGTGTCATCTGCAAACACTAAAACATGACTTTCAATGCATATTGCAAGATCATTTATAAATATGTTAAATAGAGGCAGTCCCAAAACAGAACCCTGAGGGACACCACTTACCACTTTTGTCCAGCTTAAAAATTTACCACTAATGACAACTCGTTGTACCCCACTCAGCTCCTCAAGTACTCGTGGATGAATACCGCCAGGCCCCGGATCGTTAGGTACATTAATTTTCTTTAACTGCTGTAACTTGTCTCGAGTCATCCAATCACAAGTTATCTGTAACCATTTTCATATTTCTTGCCATAGGATACTCATTAATATATATATATATATATATATTTTTTAAATTGTAATTTTAAATTTCTGCCTTTTCAAGTTCTTCATTAACTAACAGATCCTTCTCGGTTTCCAGTGTACCGACACTTTCATGTTTTGTTGTTTTGGAATTGATGTACTTGAAAACATTTTTGGGGTCGGTTTTGCATTCTTTGGCTATCAGTTTCTCATTTTCTAGTTTAACCACTTTAATTGCCTTTTTGCAAGCATTATTGGCTTCCTTATATCTTATATAGGATGCCTCTGATATGTCCGATTTAAATGCCCTTTTCTTATTTTTAATCTCTTGTTTTACTTCCTTACTAAACTACATTGGTTTTAATTGTTTCTTTTATATTTATTATGCAATGGTACATACTAAGAAATGTACCTTTCCAATATTTGTTTGACGAGTTTCCATTTACCCTCAGTGTTTGCTTTTTTTCACTAAGGAGTTTATGCTAGTCAATATGTTGCAGAGCTGCCCTAATCTTATTGAAATTTGCTTTTTCAAATTTGCTTTTTCTAAAAAGAATTTTAGTATACCCCACATGCTTTTGCTTTTTTGAGTTTATTTTAAAAAATACCATATTGTGATCACTGTTTCCCAAATGTTCCCCTTCTTGAATGTTGGTCAAAAGATCAACATTGTTTGTTATAACGAGATCCAGACATACATAGATTCTAGTTGGCACTTGTACTAGTTGTGACATGAAGGTGTCATTTAACACATTCAGAAACATAATTCCCTTGCTGAAGTACTAGTCACTCTATCCCAATTTATGTCCAGGTAATTAAAATCTCCAATAAATAACGTGATATCCTGATTTGCAGCTTTCCCAATCTGCTCTAGCAGCTCTTCTTCCTCATTAATATTTACATTAGGTGGTTTATAACATATCCCAACCAATAGTTGATTTCCCTTTGTTTGCCCTAAGCAGATATCTACCCATAAAGCTTTTCACATTTTTCTTGTCACACTCCACATGCCTAAGATTTGACTTTAACTCATGGTTGACATACAAACATTCCCCACCACCCTTCTTGTTTTTCTTATCCTTCCTAAATAACGTGTACCCATTTAAGTTAACTGCCCATGTGTCTCATCTCACCATGTTTCTGTTTTGCCTATTATAGCATATTGTTTAGTGTATGCTATTGCCTCTAGTTCCCTCATTTTGTTATATACCATATTGTTTAGTGTATGCTATTGCCTCTAGTTCCCTCATTTTGTTATTTAGGCTCCTTGCATTAGTAAGCAAACATTTAATATTATCATGTTGTCCTATTTACACAATCACTATTCAAGCAAGCATGTACTTTTACTGGGTCTGGTAGCAATGTCTCTTAGATCTGGTATGTTGGTGCTAGGATCCACTAATGGATTTTAGTTTTCTAAAGTTATTTTCCTGAGTTTTTTTTTGTTACTATAGTGACCATTGCTTGTCAGTATCAATGAAGATATTGACCTAAATTTTGTTTTATAATCTTTTAGGTGAGGTATGTCAAGTAATGTTTATTTTTTTTCGAGAGTCCACAAATTGACTCATACATTATCGGCCTTACCTTACACCTGGCTCTTAAGAATATCTGCTTTTATTGTATATTAGGTCACTTTGGATTAAGGTTTCAAGACATTTAGGAATCAGATGTTCGTTGTCTCATCATATTCATTTCTGGTAAAAAAAAAATTCTCCATAACTGCAGATATTTGATTTATCAGATCTACTGTAGCATTTGATCTATTTACACTAATTCTAGTACTTTGGTAGGTCCATTTCTATTCATGGTTCTGTGGGGATATTTATGGGATGATAATTTTAAGCAGTCGAGAATTGTCCACTTTTTCAATTCTCTTAGATCGTAGAGATTATTTATCATGTAAGTGAAAAGTATTCCATACAATTAATGATCACAATGTGTTATAAAAATAGAGTTTATTTTAATAATTAATTAACAATAATATTAGGTGGCATGCATGATAATGATCAGTGAATATTTAGTATAACATAGTATACAATACAATGGAATGGGTATACATGTTTCAATGGCTAAACAGCATTTTCTATCAAGACTTACACGATTTATGAGGGTATCCTTACAGACAAAAAGTGAAGCTTTTCACAGCGAAGAGCCATAAAGCCCTGGCTAACAGTTAGATCAACTGAGTAACCCTTTCAATGCTGGCTAGATCCTCCTAGGCATATAGTATCCTATACTCCTGTGCTTTTCAATTAAATACATTTAAACCAGCTCATTAGTCATTTCCTGGAACCATCCAATAAGAATAATCTACCAGATTCTATAAGCAGAATTTTAATTTGTCTAAAAGATATCTTATCTTATATTAGAGCAAATCAATAAACCTGGATAAAAACAGCGGTATGCTAACATGTGATACTATCACATTAATATATAATTATTCTTAATTCCACCTGCAGAATGGAATGTTTATAACTATATATTCTTTAGTTAACTAAGATTTCTAATATGGAAATCTGACCGTGATTTATCCAGTCATATATCATGCTATTAGTAAATTTTAATTAATTTAAATTAATTAAATGAAACCAGCATAATTACCAGTTATGTAGATATTCTCATCAGATGAGTAGGTAGTCCCAGAGACTTGATTGGTTGCATGGAAGTGCGTGAGTGATAGAAAAAGTATTAAAGAGTTTAAGAGTTTATGTCCAAGAGAGTTTAAGGGTAGAGTGTTAGTCCCAGATATTGTCCTGGATTTCTTTGCATGTCCGAGTTGGAATCCCAAACTTCAATTCATCTCTCTGTCTCCAACTCCAACCACAACCCTGTCTTCCCTTTGTCCTAACTTTTAAAGGGCCAGACTCTCTGTACGTCATTAGTTGATAAACCAATAGGCAGCCGTAGGTGTGTCCAATCAATGGATCGCAATTTAGGTATTTGATCCATAGATGGCAGTCTCGTCTAACGAAACCTTCCTATCCAGGAAAGAGTTAACTTTTCCTGATGACGATTTTGACGTCATTAGGCTTATCTAAAATGACTACCATAACTTAGATTTGCTGTCAGTTCAAAGCGTTTATCCCAGTCTTTGTGGAATCTACTTGATCGTAACTTGTAAAATTGACAGTTCTAAACTCAATTTCACCCCTTACTATAATGGTACCTTATAAAATTTAGAAAGTAAAATTAATTACTTAGTCTTCTCTGTCACTAGTGTCTGTGTTTAGATATGCATCTATTCCATTAACATTTTAGACAGAGCGTTCCATCCCCCTTGCTTCATTGCTTATCTTGGTTTGTTTATGTAATACATTCCTCAGCTCAAGCAAGTGGCTAGTTACTGAAAGTAAGAAGAAACTATGTGTCTGTTATCCTGAAGATAGCAAAATGGACTCTGCTTTGTTCTGAGTAGCTGTGGCAATATACACTTTTAATTTCTTTTTAGCACAAAATGTCTGTTGTTATAAATATTCTGACATAATCCCCCTTAGTGACTTTCCATAGCAATGATTAAATTAGCCTATGAATAGGCACTATAAAAGTTACCAGACATATTTTGCACTCACATCATTTCTACTGACGTAGGCCCGTGCGTGGAATTAATATTTTTGTATATCTTTGTACCTGTGAGAGCTTTGAACTTTACACTTAGTACAATCAACCATAATATTATTATAAACATAGTACATTGTTTTCATTTTAAAAATGTTTTTGGGAGTTACATATGGTATGGTTAATAAAAAGCAAATCTCCATACGTTCCGGATCAATTAAGAGAGGTATAGCACTCCCCATCTCAAAGGCCAGATTTAATTGCATAGGCTCAATCGTTTCTCCATCCACATTGGCAAGCATCGCATTAACAATATCCTTGGATACAAAGTACAGAGGTATGCATCCCCCTGCCAATTCAATCATTCCAGTTTTCACTTTGGCAAGAAAAGCAAGTGTGTGGAACAATATTTGGTCATGCAGAAATAGAAGTTCACGCTTAAATAAGTCATGACTTTGGTGCAATTAACTCCGAATGCAAATTTGTTGTAACAACTGTGTCTTCCACAATAGTTAACACGTCCTGGAGAAGTGTTCTTTGCTGGTTTATCACCTGATGAATATCGTTAATGTGTTGCTTTAGCGCATAGATTTCCATATCCAGCTTTTGGACAGTAATAGAGTTGGCTGCAGACATTCCAGTTGCAACAACTGCACCAACAGTGGCATAAACTAATGCAACAATTATGGTGGTGAGGAATCTTTTGGGTCGGTTGCTCATCGAAATAGTACTGGATACAAATGGTTTCCGGGCTTGCTCCAAGATGTTTCGCACACGGTCCTGTGCTCTTTGGAGGTGCATCTGGTACCAAGTCTGTAACTCAGGAAGCTGCATCGATGAAATGTTGTATGCCTTCTCGATGGAAATCTTGGGGTCCAAGCTGACGAACACACGTCGGGTCAGGATCCTCTTCTCTGTCAAGATGAACCCTGGTGTCTCTTGAATCAGGATGCCGGAGGATGGTCCACTCTGCGATCGGGTCGGTCCGTATCTCTTGGCACAGGAGCAGTACGATCCAGAAACACGCCACATCCTTCTTGGACATCTTTCGACAGTCACGGATTTGGAACTCGTTTCAGACTTATCTACTAATGATTCAAGGTTTGTTAAGCATAAAAACTTATAACAGTATGACATCACTTGGCCTAGGACAACACATTATTACGAGTCATCAACATATGTATTCTCTCTAATTCCATTTTTATAACTTCATCCCTCACTACATTTATTACTGACTCTTCAGTAATTCGCCTATAGCAATTAAGCAAGCTAGTAACCTGCTTAGAAAATGTAGTTATTGGATGGCAAGGAAATGTTTAATGACATGAACGTACATGAGATCATGGCACATCACAACATTTCACATCATACTATACCACGTGAATCAAGCAGTCATCCAGGTTAGTCGTTCATCCTTCTGCATCCAAATCCACACCTATAATCCTTAATTGAGATTTAGGATGACAAGCACGCAACTGGTTAATGTGAACCCACTTTTTAATAAAATCACCATCCTTAGGAATTTTTATTTTATACGCTACAGGGGAAATTTTGTCAATGATGACATATGGCCCTTTCCAAGAAGGTAAAAATGTATTTTCCTTAACTTGATTTTGCGCAAAGTTATACAGATAGACTTGATCTGTGATCTCATATTCCTTTTTCGTGGTTTTTAAATCGTAATAGGTCTTAACCCCTGTCGCTGCATTTTCTAGATTCTTTTGGGCAAAAGCAAACGCATGCTGTAAATGTTTGCGCAAATCTTCGATATACTGATGCGTAGTGGCAGCATTGATCAAGTTATGATCCGAAGTACGATATAGTAAATGCTGTGGTAAAACCATCTTTCTTCCTGTCATCAATTCAAAAGGTGACAATTTGGTAGCAGTGCTAGGTGTAGCTCTAATCGCCATTAAAACTAGGGGCAGTTTAATGTCCCAGTCTTTACCAGACTCCTTAACATATTTCTTCAGAATATTAACGATAGACTGGTTATATCGCTCTACCACCCCCCCGCTAGACACAGCGCGGTATGCAATATGTAGTTTTCGTTTAACACCTAGAATTTTCCACATCTTAGCCATTACTTCGCTGGTAAAGTGACTACCTCTGTCTGACTCAATTCTTTGAGGCAGACCGAACCTGGAAAAGACATGGTTAATCAACAAAGTGGCGCACACGGTACTCGTGTTCTCTTTACAAGGCAAACATTCTATCCACTTTGTGTACATACATGTAACAGTTAACATGTATTTGTTACCTCTTGAAGATCTTGTTACAGGACCTATAAAGTCAATTTGAATATCAGACCAGGGTAATGACACCCCCCTCTTCTGAAGTGGTGCACGATGGGTTGGACCATGGGGTTGATATTGCGGACAAATCAAGCATCCCTGACAGTATGTCTTAACATCCCTTAACATGTGTGGCCAATATGCATAATCACACAATATCTCATATGTGATCTTATCACCACGATGCCCAGATGTAGGTGCATCATGTGCGTGTTGGAGCATTAACCCTCTGTATACAGTTGGGACTACCCATTGTTGTATACCATGTTTAGAAGTACTGACCAGTAACCCAACCATGATACTAAATTGGACTTTATATCTCATCAAGATTCGTAAATCTTCATTATCTTTGCAATCCTCATCTGTGATGGGATTGGCAGTAGGGTCTTCTATATGTCTATAGAATATGCCTATGACAGGATCATTCTTTTGACTGGTAATCAGGTCCTCACTAGGAGCTTCTTGACTCCATTGCACGACGTTTAAGTTGGCATTATCTCTATCCTGTCGTCTAGTTATGGCTTCAACATGAATTAAACCCATAAGACCATCAATGTTTAGGGTTTCACCATTGATGGCAGCTTGTTTTGCCAGTGAATCGGCTGTCATTACCATCCTTGTCAATACCTTCTATTTTAGAATGGCCTTTGGTTTTCTTCCAATATATGGTTAAACCATTTTCCTTAACCAGTTCATCGATTTTACAAAACAATTTCCCATGTTTAACAGGTTTGTTATTGCTTTTCAGCATTTGGTTACGTTTCCAGCTAGGCAGATATTCAACGAAACTGTTGCGAACATAGTTGGAATCAGTTATGATAACGAATTCTTTGATACCATATTCTATTGCCATTTGAATGGTCTTATATACTGCACAGAGTTCGGCTATCTGACTGCTTTTGGAACCAATATTGTATCCTATAGATACATTGGGATAATCGCCTGTCCAGGCGATTCCGATACCTGCAACTAACTTCCGTTCAGCACCAGCGGCGTGGTGATATGAACAACCATCAATGTATACCCACGGTAGTGGTCGACAGTATTCCTCGTCATAAACTTTATAAGGGGATAGAAATTGCTCTTCTAGGAAGTCATCTCCGGTGTTTCTATGTTTCTATGTCATCATCATCCAGAGATGGAGCAGTACAGTCATGTAATTCTGCTAAACCTTGGGCAATTGGGCTTCTCTTATTATGTTTATAACGGACTTCTAATGGCCATCCCTGTAAGGATAGAGTCCATGCAGTAATCCGACTGTTAGAGAGATTACTGTCTCTGATTCTTTCACTCTGAAGATACTGTAGAGGTTGGTGATCTGTTTCTACAATTATTTTCTCACCTTGGATATAGCTACTAAAATTTTGTAGTGCCCAGACAGTCGACAATAACACCTTCTCACACGTGTTGAATTTAACTTCAACAGGTGACAAAGTCTTGCTAGCATATGCAATAACTTTGTTTAAACTGTCCTGCTTCTGATACAGAACAGCACTTATGCTTAAATCTGTATATCCTGTCTCCAGATAGAAGGGTTTACCCCCCTCTGGGTATGCTAAACAGGGTGCCTGAGTGAGCTTCCTCCTCAGTTCACTTACCGCTTGGTCCTGAGGCTCCCCCCAGTTCCAGGTAATTTCCTTTTTAAGCAGGTGTAAGAGTGGTTTCGTTATTTCTGCATAGTTATCTATAAACTTATGGGAGTAGTTAGTCATACCAAGGAAGGATCTTAATTCCCTGATGTTTGAAGGTGTTTTAGCCTTAATTACAGCTTCAACCTTCTTCCTCTGGGGATTTAATCCTTCAGAAGTTACCTCATGTCCGAGGAAATTGACATGGGTGCGACACCATTGTGCCTTTTGTAAAGACAGTTTTATCCCTACCTCTCTTAACTGAGTGAGAACATGTCTAATCTCTATGATATGCTTATCAAAGGAAGTGCTTTTCAGCAAGACATCGTCAACATATGATAACGTTCCTCTCTCGGGTGCGTCAGGCATAGCTTTATGCATGAACACAGCGAATTCATGACCAGAGTTTATGTAACCGAAGGGCATACGGGTCCAGGTATACCGCTGCTTTCCAAATGTAAAGGCCAATTTGTATTGGTCTTCATCGTGGACTGGTACAGTCCAATATCCCTGCGCACAGTCAATGGCAGTGAATATTTTGGATCCCTGCATTTGTACCAAACATTGGTCTATGTATGGCACTGGCCAACCAGACATATAGACGCGTTTATTTAGCTGTCGTAAGTCAGCGCATAAACGCCATTGTCCATTAGGTTTCAGAATCCCCAAGATTGGATTATTATACGAAGTGTGCACTGGACGTATAATGCCACTTTCCTTTAAATTCTGAATGATGTCTTGTAGACCATCATATGATGCTAATGGGAGTCTATATTGTTTGATAAATACAGGTGGTAAATTTGGATCAGTTTGTATTCTGGCTACGTGGAGGTTAGTTAACCCACAGTCGTAGGAATCTTTGGCAAAAATATCTTGGAATTCCATTAGGATTTCCTTTAGCTGTTGCCACTCAGCATCGTTGGAGCAACCGTCAGCTAAAGATATTTGCTCTTCTAGCCTTTCCTGAAATCCTGGAAAGATTTCAGGCTGGCCTATCTCATAAGCTTCTTCAAGCCTAGAAGTTAGGTCAGTTCGGTGTTGACTTACCTTTTCTCTTTGATCGTGATACTCTCGTGATTCCTGCTTATTGAGCGGATGATCGAAGGTGAATGATGCTTCTTCGATTTTACATGAGCCTTCTTCGACATTGAAGGCATACACAGATAGGATAGTGAATAATCCTTCTGGGGAGGAATGTGTCAGGATTACTGTTTGATCCAGCACGTAGAACTGTACAGCACGGATGACAAATAAGTAACGTATTACTGGTCCTTAGAACCCTTCTATCTGGAGAAAGTTAAAACGTTAAAGGAACAGTGACCATCTAGCCTGTCTGGAAGACAAACGTTTGGCATCCCCTATATATGCCAGATTTTTGTGGTCGGTTATGATCAACAGGGGGTCCTTGGAACCCTCCAAAAGATGTCGCCACTCCTTGAGGGCAAGAATAATGGCCAACAGTTCTCTATTGCCAATATCGTAGTTGCACTCAGCAGGAGATATCTTTCTGGAGAAGTAGCCACAATGATGCAATGGTGTTCCCTGGCTTTCTCTCTGAGAGAGAACAGCCCCTACACCTGTCTCGGATGCATCAACCTCCAATATAAAAGGTTTACTAGTGTTGGGATGTTTTAGTATGTCCGCAGAGGCAAATCTTTGTTTAAGAGTCTCAAAAGCATTCACAGCCTCTTTGGACCATACCGTGCTACTAACCCCTTTGCGAGTCATATTTGTGATTGGGGCTATTACAGAAGAAAATCCCTTGATGAATCTTCTGTAATAGTTGGCAAAACAAATAAACCTTTGAATGGCTTTTAAACTAGAGAGTAATGGCCAGTGTAGTACAGCCTCTAGTTTTTTAGGATCCAGTTGAAATCCCGATGCCGAGATGTTGTAACCCAAAAAGTGGACTTCAGGCTGGTCAAATATGCACTTTTCTAGTTTACAATAGAGTTTATTTTTCAACAACGTCTGCAGAACCTGTTTCACATGGGAGTGGTGAGTTTGAAGATCAGGGGAATACACTAAAATATCGTCCAAATACACCAAGACAAATGAGTAAATCAATTCCCTGAGTACATCATTTATAAAGTCTTGGAATACGGCCGGGGCGTTGCCTAACCCAAATGGCATTACCAGATATTCATAGTGTCCACTACAGGTATTAAATGCCGTCTTCTACTCATGATTCTCTTTAATTCTAACCAAATTGTAAGTGCTCCTAAGGTCAAGCTTAGTAAATACTTTAGCTCCCTGAAGTCTATCGAACAATTCGGAAATGAGTGGGATAGGGTATGCATTTTTTACAGTGATTTTATTAAGTGTCCTGTAGTCTATGCAAGGGTGTAACTCACCACCCTTTTTCTCAACAAAAAAGAATCCTGCACCAGCTGGTGAGGATGACTTTCTTATGTGCCCTTTGCTCAAGGATTCTTTGATGTATTCCTCCATTATTTTACTCTCCTGGGGAGATAAGGCATAAACTGCCCCCTTAGGTGGCATAGCGCCTGGAAACAGGTTAATGGCACAGTCATATGCTCTGTGGGGAGGCAATACATCGGATTGAGCCTTGTTAAACACCTCCTGAAGTTCTCGGTATTGTATGGGAACTCCAGGAGTTTGGGGAGTGGTAGTGGGAAGGTCAATAGTATCCAATCTCTTTAGTACTGGTTTTATACATCTCCCCATACACTCTTTACCCCATTCTAATATCTCCCCATTAGCCCAGTCAATATAGGGATTGTGCTTACTCAGCCACGGAAACCCTAATATGATAGGACATGATGGAGAAGTAATAACCTGAAACGTCATCTCCTCCCTATGGGAGGCCCCAATGGAGATCGTAATAGGGACAGTTTTGTGGGTTATAAGCGGTTGTGTGAGTGGTCTACCATCAATAGCCTCTACAGCTAGCGGCGTAGGTCTCTCCCTGACTGGTATCTCATTACCCCTAATAAACTGGACATCAATAAAATTTCCAGCAGCACCTGAGTCCATTAGGGCACTGCAAGAAAACTTCTTGTTATCAAGGGAAATAGATACCTCAAGGAGGAATCTACTTTTGTTTTTGTTAGAGGACAACTCCATCACACCTAAGATCTGTCCCCTTAAGGTTCTTAGGTGCGGAAGTTTTCCGGATGCACTGGACAATTAGTTATCATATGTCCCTTTCTACCGCAATATAGGCATAACCCCTCCCTTCTCCTATACTGTTTTTCGGCCTCTGACAGTCTAGTGACCCCCAACTGCATAGGTTCGGGTTCGGACTGTACAGGGAGGTTAGACAAAACAGGTTTAGAGAATTGAGGTGCTAGGGACATAGCCGTACGTCTGGTCTTGCTTCTGGTGACTTCTCTGAGTCTTAACCTATTATCAATATGCATGACAAACGTAATAAATTCGTTAAGACTCTTAGGTAATTCTTTAGCGGCTATCTCATCTAGTATAGTCTCTGAGAGACCCTTTTTGAATGCTGAAATTAACCCATTGTTAGTCCAGTCTACCTCGGAAGCTAAGGTACGGAATTCAATAGCATAATCCGAGATAGACCGGTTACCTTGTCTGATGTGCATTAGGGCAGTGGAGGCGTCATCCTCTCTACCCAATGGCTCAAACGTGAGCTTGAATTCGGCAAGGAATTCGTGGTAATTATGAGCTATGCTCCGATTACTCTCCCACATCGGATTAGCCCAGGCAAGGGCTATGCCCTTTAATTGATTCATTAGATAACCAATTCTTGCTCTGTCCGTGGGGAATGACCCTGGTGAGGCCTCAAAATGGTACTCTACCTGATTAAGAAAACCCCTGCATTCCTGGATATTGCCATCAAACTGTAGGGATGGTGATAAGGAGATGCTAGGAGTCCTATTAACAGTTGGTGGAGGTACACAGGGTAGAGGTGCTATAGGAGGAGACGCTGCAGGCTGCAGATGCTCCGTTCTAGCGAGAAGCGTACTTAAAGCCTGAGTGAATTGATCCATGCGGTGATCATTCTCCTCTAATTTCCTTTCGCAAGCAGCTATGTGCTGACACAGTTCTACAGGATCTATGGCCCTGTCGTAATGTCAGGATTACTGTTTGATCCAGCACGTAGAACTGTACAGCACGGATGACAAATAAGTAACGTATTACCGGTCCTTAGAATGGCCGGATTTAACGTACAAAGAATAGTCAAAAATACTAGCCGAGGTCAGGGAACAGAGAAAGGGACACAGCGATGAGGAAAACCAGGAGTCAGGATACCAGAATATAGAGAAGTCAATAAACAAAGCCAAAGTCAAAAACCAGGTAGAAAACTATAAACAGGAACGCGCTCTCGGACAACCACAAGGGAAACCACGACAGGGCACTGAGCAGGCTGAGAACTGGGCCTAAATACCCCTCTTTTAGTTCTGATAGGCTGTAACCAGCCTTTGACCCCAAAGTCAGTTACCAGGTTTCATTTGCATAATTGCTGCTCAGCATTAACCCTTCTGTGGATTAGGTTGCTGCTCGGCACAACTTTTCCTGTGTGGACAGTAAATGTCATTAACCACATTTCTATAAGCGGATGAATACGTGACAGAATGGAATATTTGATTGACAATTTCGTCCTCCGTTAAGTATTCTTCAGGGATGAGGCCTATAATTTGGTTTTGGAAACCAAATGTATAGTACTCCGCATCCAATGCTAGACCTAATAATGTTCCTTTTGGTAAAGTAACACTATTGGGTGTAACATTGTTGACCATTATATAGGTGGGATTCTTACCAATACTTACCATTGGTGTATGTGTTACCACCATCCCTAATTGTTGTATCCTGTTAGATAAACAGATTAGGGCATCAGAGTTTTCCAATCTCTGACCCTTCTTGACCTGTAGGGGTAAAAGAAAGGTACTTGTCCCCTGTGGAATGGTTATGTCATCAGGAACTTGAATACTTACCGCATATGGGAGTATTTGTCCTGATTTCAGGGCATTTTCCTCGTGTAGGTATCCACAAGGATTACCTTTTAACCTTGTCCACAAGTTGGAATTAATCAGGTCAAGGTGTATGGCAAAGCGATGTAGGACATCATTGCCGATGTAAACCTGATAGCGAGGTTCGCTTATCACTAGGAATAAATGTTTAACTGTCTTATTTCCGATGGAAATAGATAGTAAACATTTTGCTATCACATTGTGACTCTCTGATTCGCCATCCAGATTCTGGATCCATCTGTCATGTGGGTAAGTGTACCTGATCATTTTAGGATTAGCGATCTGCTGTAACAGACTTCTGCTAATATAGCTGTTCTCACTCTTTAAGTCCAGCTTTGCATTCCTACTTCTTCCTAAGTCATTTATTTGCATAGGAAAGAATAAGTTGTTATTAACCCTTTCAATTCTGGCAAGGAATTGAGCATGACCTGCCAGATCTACAGATTCAACATAGTGCCTGTGAAGAGAAATGGTTAAAACATCACCTTCCAGAGAGACATTCTAGATCCTCTCTGGAGCAACTCTTACGGAATGCTCATCTACAGGTGCGATTGCATCATTCACCTGCAGGATAGTCACGTCAGGTGACTGACTATTTCTAAAATGTACCTCAATCGAGTCAGGTCTTTCTTCTATCACATGGCAGTTACGATCAGATTGAACATGTGATTTCTCATAGGTTATAGGAACCTTAGCTTGTGACCATACAATTCCATTTACACAGTCAATAATTGTGTTAAGTCTTCTGAGTATGTCTATGCCCAGAATCAGTCGGTCATAGGGGAGATCTACCACTATCACCGGGTGTCTAAAGGTTTTGTTACCTATTTTAAACTTTAACCAGGTATTGCCAATAACATGAAGGGCATTTCCTCCTACACACAACAGAGCATTGGGGAAATCTCTTAGCTTCGGCTTATCCGCTGCTAAGTCCATTACCTGCTGGAAGTAGGTATTGGATAAGATAGTGGCTTGTGAACCAGTATCTATTAACCCTTTGAAAGGCTGGGGTAGCAAATCCTGTATTTCTACAGAGATGTAGTACCTCCCTTTATGTTCTTCTAATTCACATAAGAAGTTAGAATGTGTCAACATATCACTCGTTTTCCATACGTTACCTGTCACAGCAGTAGTTTCTACCTGTACTGAGGAATGCTCAGTCTTACCCACAGGCCCATCCTTCTTAGGAATATCTTGAACTGTCAAGCGGGAACTAGTGGTCGGCATCTCATCAGTTAACCCTTTCAGGTCTGGATCCTGGAAACTAGTGGCTGCTGGGGCTATTTTAGCCTTTGGCTGAAATGAAAAAACAGAGGAACACGTTGCGCCTCCTTCACCCGAAAGGGAAGTGACGGTATAGGCAATAGGTTTTCTAACACAACTATTGTTTGTTTGACTGTGAGTATCTGGAAAGGAAACAGGGTTAGGTATTACATCTACTGACAACCTAGCCTGTTTAATCAAAGTAGCTATTA
This sequence comes from Pelobates cultripes, assembly GCA_933207985.1. NCBI lineage: Eukaryota > Metazoa > Chordata > Amphibia > Anura > Pelobatidae > Pelobates > Pelobates cultripes. Next base: position 112,157,105 of record OW240920.1, on the reverse strand, counting down.
TTGCTGCGGCACCTGTTGTTGTTGCTGCAGTTGCACAGGTGGCTCTGCAATTGGAGCTGTCCCTAAAAAAGGATTTCTGGCAAAGACTTGGTTAATCTTTGTCATTTCCTCCATTAATTTGCCCATCTGGTCTGTCAATTGACCAACCTGACGACGCAAATTATTTCCCCCATTGCCGTTTTGTCTTCGCCCATTAGAATTTGGCTGGGATGGCTGAGACTGTTGGGAGTTACTGGAAGCAGATTGGTTGTTTCTGTTTCCATATCTCCTATTTCCCTGAGGATTCTTTCTCCATTGGGAATTGCCTTGGTTCTTATTAACCCAAGGGTGTTTATTCCCATTGGCATTGGACTTTCCAGAGTTATTATCAGAGGAATTTACAGAATTGCTTCCGGCGTTTTCCTGTTTCTGAGGTTTTGGAGATTTCAAAACCTCAGAATAGGTTCTCTTTTTCTGTTGGGTTTCTAAACCTAACTGAATTTTAGTCTCTGACACCATTTTATCACCAGGTTTCTTAATCTTTGGCTGATTTTCGTCATGTGCATGGTGTATAGTATACAATTTCATGCACTGACTGACTAGCCATTCTAATGGTAACTTACAATCATAATCTCTTGCGAGATTCATTTGTATGTTTACCGGCATGGCATGAAAATACAGATCTTTGAAGTCTGTACTTTCATACCTGGGTTTCCCTTGGGCCACAGAATATTCTTTCTTAGCAGAGGCAATGGTTTTATACTTACCATATTCCATGATTATTTCATATTTCATCTTGGACCAGGACATTAGCTGAATAGCTTGAATACTTTCTAGATAAACACAGCACATTGAATCAAAGGTCCATGTAATGAACCATTTCTTTTGGATTTCATCATACATGCCCAATGAATTCATGGCTCTTTCATAATTTTCCAGATGTTCAGATATGTTTCCTGAACCTCTAGAACATTGTGGGACTGTCTCTTTAAGGAATTACATGACCTTTGGTGTTGCATAAACAGGCATATTTGAGTTATTGATTCTATTTCTAACCACCCTTCTTTTTGGTAAACGTCTATGCAATCTGGATGCTGAAGAGGAATTAGATCCGTACAACAGTGCAGATGGCATATCAGTCACATGGCCTTCAGAGTGGACAGTGCAATCACTTTCACTCCCATCACTCTGAGCTTCTCATTCACTGTCACAAATCTGATCTGCATCAGAGTTCTGCCAGTGTACAGCACCATGTCTGTTTTCATTCCTATCATCTTGAATTGGACTCTCCCTCTCAAGTTTGGCCAAGACAGTCTTTTCAAACTGTTCTGCCCAAGATTGCCAAGATGGCTTGGTAATGTCATGAGATGGGGAATCTTGTTCCACAGGTGATTTTTTTCTTTGAGACTGTTCTATGAAAACCTGGTTTGGTGTGTGAATATCAGGGAATTGAGAAGAATCGCCTGGGTCTTTTCCCAGTAATTTTTCACGTTCCTTTTGATATTCATCTAATTGTATCTGTTTTATCTGTCGATCATAATCCTCCACCATTTTGCTCATTCCTTCCAGTCTATTTGAAAGGTCAGAGTTTTAACCTGAAGGATATTATTTTCAGCAGACAAAGTGTCGAACCTTCTTTGTTCGAGCACCAGGTCTTTCTGACACTCGTCCAATTTAAGTTCTGTCTCATTATGCTTTTCTAACATAAGTGAATAACCCAATATGAAAAACGGGCATTATTTGGTAACAGATTGCATTGTACATTCTTCTTCTATGTTGCTAAAATATTTAACCATAGGTGAATTACTCGATTAATCATGCATTGAATTATAAACTTGTTCTCTAATTTGGAGTACCCACTCTTTATAATCCATTTTAATCTTTAGATGCTTATGTAAAATACCAATCAAAGGTTGCCTCTTTTTACAGAGGAGTGTGTATAACAAAAGTGCTCAAAAGAGTCAAAAAGTGATTTACAGGCAGCTCAATACACTAGTGTGGAAATATCCTCTATTCCACTGAATAAATTTAGTAGATATTGGTGCGGTGTAAGTGACAAGGACCTACACCTATAAGTGGAGCGCTCAAACAGATAAATCTTACCAAAACGTAGTCTCATTCAATGGTAAAATATGGGGTACATGTCAACATAAAATACAGAAAATACAATATAGTGTAGACGGTACTAAAAAATGGCTTCACAGTGATTATAATAATATTGTGTTGAATATTACACTCACATTTCAAGGAGCCTGTATATAGAAAACACTGGCTCCGTATAAAGGCTTGTGTGCTGTTATGGTAGCACCACCCTCCTACTTCGGCTTGAAGAATTTCTCAGGAACACGAAAAAAAGAGAAGAAAGCAAACCAATGTGTAGACTTATGGTGATAGATGGCACAGATATGTGTTCAATAAATGGGGTGCTCACCTGGTCCTGAGCCTACGAATCCCGGCTCTAGGTATGTGGATTTTGTGCCAGTTTGAATGGGGATGGCACTACCCCTGTGAGGATTCCTTGGAGGCTCCAAAAGGAACTTGGATGAGGTATTGAATAAAAATGGTGAATTTATTAGTTTAAAATAAACATAAAAACAAAGATGATAAAAGATAAAAGTCCTCAAATAAAAGTCCTTTAAAAATGGCCAATACGCGTTTCACTCTCAAATAGAGCTTCTTCAGTCAGCTGTAATGTTGGTCCTCTGAATCCTCCATTTTAAATGTCATCTGGGTCTTCCCCTTTAATGAGTTAAGTTCATTCTGTCCAATCAGATTCAATTTCACATAATGTGTGTGTATGTGTGTACCTTTAATAGGTTAATGATGTTGACGCCTTTATTTGTCTATTTTTTCATTGGTAGGCAGCATTGGTTGGCGGAAGTGCTTGTTTTCAACTGGGTGGTTGGCGGAAGTGACGTCATCTAATCATGTGATCGCCATCCAGCCAAATTAAAAAAAAAAAGCAAAATAGGGCTGCAGAATTGGAATGACAGTAAAATTGCATGATGTCAAATATTAAATTCCTAGTGATATAATATAAATGTTGGTGCATATAGACTAATATATTTACATTGTTAAAGGTGCATATAGTGCTGGGTTTTTTTTTTTTCTTCCTTTTTCATTGGTGGGCAGCATTGGTTGGCGGAAGTACTTGTTTTCAACCAGGTGGTTGGCGGAAGTGACATCATCTAATCATGTGATCGCCATCCAGCCAAGAAAAAAAAAAAAAAGGCAAAAAGGGCTGCAGAATTGAAATGACAGTAAAATTGCATAATGTCAGATATTACATTCCCAGTGATAAAATATAATTTGTGGTGCATATAGACTAATATATTTACATTGTTAAAGGTGCATACAGTGCCGATGGTACATATATTTTTATACATTAAAAAGGTGATATTACATACATATGTGCTGGAATAGATATCCTTATTGGGTATTTTCCCAAAAGGTGGTTAAATCAATATTCTTTAAGTGGTATTCACAATGTTTATAAGTTTGGGCATAAATAATATGCCACTGATTGAAAATGAATAAGAAAAATGTATAAAAGAAAAACAAGGGTACAAAAAGAGTAGAGTGGATTACAATGGATAAATTCCATTGAACCCCCAAAAAAGGGAGATACCCATTTAAATGAAATGGCAGAGTTCGAAGTCTATATTCAAACCCCGGGGCTTTAAAGTCCCGAGGTTGAATATCCACCTCATCTCACTCTGTCCCAGTAATTTATTAAGGTCGCCTCCCCGCCAATTCCCCTTAACCTTTTGTATACCCATAAAGAGTAATTGAGTGGGATCACTATTGTGGGCTAGGGTGAAGTGGTGTGATACACTGTGTCCTTCAAATTTTTTCTTTATATTTCTAGTGTGTTCCTCAATCCTAGTGTGCAAATTCCGTTTGGTGCGTCCCACATATTTTAAACCGCAAGGACATTCCAATAAATATATTACGTTGTTTGAGTAACAAGTTACTTATAACTTATAACTTGTTACTCAAACAACGTAATATATTTATTGGAATGTCCTTGCGGTTTAAAATATGTGGGACACACCAAACGGAATTTGCACACTAGGATTGAGGAACACACTAGAAATATAAAGAAAAAATTTGAAGGACACAGTGTATCACACCACTTCACCCTAGCCCACAATAGTGATCCCACTCAATTACTCTTTATGGGTATACAAAAGGTTAAGGGGAATTGGCGGGGAGGCGACCTTAATAAATTACTGGGACAGAGTGAGATGAGGTGGATATTCAACCTCGGGACCTTAAAGCCCCGGGGTTTGAATATAGACTTCGAACTCTGCCATTTCATTTAAATGGGTATCTCCCTTTTTTTGGGGTTCAATGGAATTTATCCATTGTAATCCACTCTACTCTTTTTGTACCCTTGTTTTTCTTTTATACATTTTTCTTATTCATTTTCAATCAGTGGCATATTATTTATGCCCAAACTTATAAACATTGTGAATACCACTTAAAGAATATTGATTTAACCACCTTTTGGGAAAATACCCAATAAGGATATCTATTCCAGCACATATGTATGTAATATCACCTTTTTAATGTATAAAAATATATGTACCATCGGCACTGTATGCACCTTTAACAATGTAAATATATTAGTCTATATGCACCACAAATTATATTTTATCACTGGGAATGTAATATCTGACATTATGCAATTTTACTGTCATTTCAATTCTGCAGCCCTTTTTGCCTTTTTTTTTTTTTTCTTGGCTGGATGGCGATCACATGATTAGATGATGTCACTTCCGCCAACCACCTGGTTGAAAACAAGTACTTCCGCCAACCAATGCTGCCCACCAATGAAAAAAGAAGGAAAAAAAACAAAAAAAAACAGCACTATATGCACCTTTAACAATGTAAATATATTAGTCTATATGCACCAACATTTATATTATATCACTAGGAATTTAATATTTGACATCATGCAATTTTACTGTCATTCCAATTCTGCAGCCCTATTTGCCCTTTTTTTTTTTAATTTGGCTGGATGGCGATCACATGATTAGATGACGTCACTTCCGCCAACCACCCAGTTGAAAACAAGCACTTCCGCCAACCAATGCTGCCTACCAATGAAAAAATAGACAAATAAAGGCGTCAACATCATTAACCTATTAAAGGTACACACATACACACACATTATGTGAAATTGAATCTGATTGGACAGAATGAACTTAACTCATTAAAGGGGAAGACCCAGATGACATTTAAAATGGAGGATTCAGAGGACCAACATTACAGCTGACTGAAGAAGCTCTATTTGAGAGTGAAACGCGTATTGGCCATTTTTAAAGGACTTTTATTTGAGGACTTTTATCATCTTTGTTTTTATGTTTATTTTAAACTAATAAATTCACCATTTTTATTCAATACCTCATCCAAGTTCCTTTTGGAGCCTCCAAGGAATCCTCACAGGGGTAGTGCCATCCCCATTCAAACTGGCACAAAATCCACATACCTAGAGCCGGGATTCGTAGGCTCAGGACCAGGTGAGCACCCCATTTATTGAACACATATCTGTGCCATCTATCACCATAAGTCTACACATTGGTTTGCTTTCTTCTCTTTTTTTCGTGTTCCTGAGAAATTCTTCAAGCCGAAGTAGGAGGGTGGTGCTACCATAACAGCACACAAGCCTTTATACGGAGCCAGTGTTTTCTATATACAGGCTCCTTGAAATGTGAGTGTAATATTCAACACAATATTATTATAATCACTGTGAAGCCATTTTTTAGTACCGTCTACACTATATTGTATTTTCTGTATTTTATGTTGACATGTACCCCATATTTTACCATTGAATGAGACTACGTTTTGGTAAGATTTATCTGCTTATGTAAAATGCTTAAGGGAAAAACTTGTACTTCTGCTAACTTCTTCCCATTCTCTGATTGGGATGAAGCGCTGGATTCAGCCATTTTTCTATACACTGATTTAATCTCAATACAAAACTCTTTTCTATATCAAGATTAATATTGCATGAATTACTCAATAGCAACGCCTCAGAATTATTGTATGGAATATCATTTCAACTTAATGATCTCAGCAGTGCCTCCAATATGTGGGGATATTTATGGGATGATAATTTTAAGCAGTCGAGAATTGCCCACTATTTCAATTCTCTTAGATCTTAGAGATCGTTTATCATGTAAGTGAAAAGTATTCCATACAATTAATGATCACAATGTGTTATAAAAATAGATTTTATTTTATTGTAATAATTAATTAACGATAATATTAGGCGGCATGCATGATAATGATCAGTGAATATTTAGTATAACATAGTATACAATACAATGGAATGGGTATACATGTTTCAATGGCTAAACAGCATTTTCTGTCAAGACTTATACGATTTATGAGGGTATCCTTACAGACAAAAAGTGAAGCTTTTCACAGTGAAGAGCCATAAAGCCCTGGCTAACAGTTAGATCAACTGAGTAACTCTTTCAATGCTGGCTAGATCCTCCTAGGCTTATAGTATCCTATACTCCTGTGATTTTCAATTAAATACATTTAAACCAGTCATTTCCTGGAACCATCCAATAAGAATAATCTACCAGATTCTATAAGCAGAATTTTAATTTGTCTAAAAGATATCTTATTTTATATTAGAGCAAATCAATACACCTGGATAAAAACAGCGGTATGCTAACATGTGATACTATCACATTAATATATAATTATTCTAAATTCCACCTGCAGAATGGAATGTTTATAACTATATATTCTTTAGTTAACTAAGATTTCTAATATGGAAATCTGACCGTGATTTATCCAGTCATATATCATGCTATTAGTAAATTTTAATTAATTTAAATTAATTAAATGAAACCAGCATAATTACCAGTTATGTAGATATTCTCATCAGATGAGTAGGTAGTCCCAGAGACTTGATTGGTTGTATGGAAGTGCGTGAGTGATAGAAAAAGTATTAAAGAGTTTAAGAGTTTATGTCCAAGAGAGTTTAAGGGTAGAGTGTTAGTCCCAGATATTGTCCTGGATTTCTTTACATGTCCGAGTTGGAATCCCAAACTTCAATTCATCTCTCTGTCTCCAACTCCAACCACAACCCTGTCTTCCCTTTGTCCTAACTTTTAAAGGGCCAGACTCTCTGTACGTCATTAGTTGATAAACCAATAGGCAGCCGTAGGCGTGTCCAATCGATGGATCGCAATTTAGGTATTTGATCCATAGATGGCAGTCTCGTCTAACGAAACCTTCCTATCCAGGAAAGAGTTAACTTTTCCTGATGACGATTTTGACGTCATTAGGCTTATCTAAAATGACTACCATAACTTAGATTTGCTGTCAGTTCAAAGCGTTTATCCCAGTCTTTGTGGCATCTACTTGATCGTAACTTGTAAAATTGACAGTTCTAAACTCAATTTCACCCCTTACTATAATGGTACCTTATAAAATTTAGAAAGTAAAATTAATTACTTAGTCTTCTCTGTCACTAGTGTCTGTGTTTAGATATTCATCTATTCCATTAACATTTTAGACAGAGCGTTCCATCCCCCTTGCTTCATTGCTTATCTTGGTTTGTTTATGTAATACATTCCTCAGCTCAAGCAAGTGGCTAGTTACTGAAAGTAAGAAGAAACTATGTGTCTGTTATCCTGAAGATAGCAAAATGGACTCTGCTTTGTTCTGAGTAGCTGTGGCAATATACACTTTTAATTTCTTTTTAGCACAAAATGTCTGTTGATATAAATGTTCTGACAGTTCTATGCATATGGGTTCATATTTAGCCCTTTCTCTAACTCTGCTATATGTTTAATTACTTATCGTATACTAGGTACCTGGAGTTATCACGAATTACTTTGCCACTAGGATCTACATAGGACAGGTGTATAGGTTTTGGTTTGTGTGGATTATACGTTAAAGTATAAATTAAACAATTTAATTAAAATATAATTAAGGCCAACACCCCACCACTACGTTCTGTGACCACAATGTTCATCCAGCCAACTCACAGATAGAGCCTCTCACGTCACTTGGCAATTAATAGAGCCTCACCTGTCACCCATTAGTTGAATTGTTTCACCACTTGTATATTGTCTTTTAGTATGTCTCAAATTCTGGAAGGTGGAGAAGAATTGTCTCTCCCTAGCACCCCTTCTAGGTCTGCCTTGAGGTGGAATTGGCCAATTCCACCTCAATTAGGTCATGGACCATTCCTAAGATCACGGCAGAACTAAGGAGAAGACAAATTCCATTTCCAGCCACATCTCAAACATGTAATAATTGACTTTTCAGCTTCCCATTCAACATCTGTTCCCAGCTTAAGCTCATTTATCCCATCTGAGGAATTTTCCTGCAGTACGCTACAATTGACAATGCCATTACTGCTATCATCACTGCCGGCATAGGCACCTGGCTGAGCAAGACTGACATTGTTAACACTTTTAAACTCCTATCAATACATCCCTCTCTTTTGCGTTTACACAGTATCAAATGGTGGGACCAGTATTATGTTTGCTGAGACTGTGTTGGTTGATACTGAACAAGTGTAGATGCCCATACGTTGTTCACTACCTGGATGATTTCCAGGTTTCGGATTTCCTAAGTAGGGAAAAGTGAGGAGAAATCACTGTAGCGGATAGCACTGGGCTGTCCTGAGAAATTACATGTATTTGAATGCATTTGTGTAAAGTAACTAAGTTCTATGTGTTAAATATATTGTATTCGTCTGAATGTTAGGTAGTTTCATTCGCTTAGTTTGTTCGAATGAAACTACCGAACACTCAGACCTCCCCTGTGTGAAGTGTGCCTTCAATTACCCGTTGCAACATTGTTGCGAATGGGTAATTGACAAGCTGAGTAGCCGTCCTTTGTTCTCGGGGGTGGCCGCCATTCGAGAAACGAACACGTGGCGGCGGCCATTTTAAAACTCCCGAACAGCGGTGTTTTGCCGTCGAGGGTCTGGAACTCAAATCGGACACTTGACTAGGCGAACACCGCTGAAACCTCCACAAGCCTGGTCCGTTCAGTTCCAAACTACCGAACGGCCCCTCGTTCGGTAGATAGAAAGAACCGAACGAGGGGATTCAGGCGAACCCTCCCTAGTCTCTTTCGTGACGTTTATTCCCTGACTCCAGGACCGACCGCAGGGCCCATTCGCATGGAACCTCATTTGGCTGTGCTCTCCAGTGCGGTCGGTCATTTTATTTCCTCCATTAATTTCCCGAACCCCTGGTCTGATATGGGTGATTTTTGGATATGTTCACCCAGATCAGGGCTACCAGGGGATGTATAATTTAAAGTGGTACCCCTAAGTTTAGGGGTACATCCAGAAATGGGGGTAATTAGTGTGCTGGATAAGGGGATTATGATGCAGGCTGAGGGGAGGAGATGTGTGGGAGGTTACCAGAGCAGGATTGGCTACTGTACAAATTAATGAAAATCCCTCCCTTGCATGGGAGCAGGCTTTAAAAGGCCACTGTCTGAATAAATCTTTAGCTCTGCTCCTGAAACTGTGTGTCGTCCAGTTATTGGGATTGCTGTTGGGATACTGTTGTGTTATTTTGCCTGCTGGATACTTTACCCTTTGGATTTATAATTGCTTGTTCCTGAACCTCCCTGGAATCCAAAGTGAAGATAGGCTGTGTAATACCAGCTCTCCGCTACAATCACCTTGTACATAAACGGGAGGATCCTTCTCAGGGTACCACCCCAAAAAGAGGTAAAATCCTGGCTTGCTTTGCTGTTTACCCTATTTAGGTATTCTTATACATGCTGCCAAAGATAAATTCTATACGCATGCGCTTATAACTTGATGAACACATCTCCATGCGTTGGCGCTAAACTTAGGTTTGGACAGGCACAATGTTTTTTTACAAACTTATACATTGTTGCACTAAGTCCCCGCGCATGCGCCGACACTCTGGCATGGACCTGCGCATGGACCGTAGCACACTCCCCGCCAGGTTCGAGGATTAACAGGCAGATAGTATTGGCAGACCCGCTGTAGCGATGGCCCACATCTGACAGGTAGGAGGGGTTATGAGCTATTCAATGCGAGGGATGATCTCTTGACTCAATTGTTTGCCCTTGAGAAAGGCAACCGCCGAAACGCGCGTCGGGCTTCTCTGATGATGTCACTTTTGAGTTTATTATTATTTTTTTACTAGAGTACTGTGTTTGCAGTTCGTGCTGTGCCTATATGAGGCCTTGGTGGGCCGGCCTCTGTATTAGTGGGGGTATTTGGATATCTATATTAGGGGTGTTTACAGTGGAGGTGTCCATCCTTCCTTTACTCTGGACCCACCTGGAGATTATGTTTCTTCCTTTATTTTTCCTTACATACTTCTCTCTGTCCTTTCGATTTCTTACTGTTCTATTGATAGGACAGCTATATTATAGGCTATTGGGATAAGGTTTGATTTACATGGGGGATTTTTTTCGTTTTTGCCCTCTGGTCTATTCATTGGAGCACAGCACACTGCTTTGCTGGCACCTACTGATTATCTGTAGGCTGCGTTCCTGTGAGTTAGCATTGCAACAGTGTTTCTATTTATTATAACTCTGTTTCGAGCAGGATTGTTACATCCCTAGGAAACATATTTATGCTACCACAGAACTAGCCAGGCAGTGACTGGTAGCCAATATACTTGTCAGTACCTAGTTTTTTTGTTTTTTACCCACATTATTTGGATATTGTATGTGTTTTATATTTTAAATAAAGTTTATTTTTGTTTTTCCTGTAAGCTTTTATACCTCTTTTTGGGGTGGTACCCTGAGGAGGATCCCCCCTTTTATGTACGAGGTGATTTCGCCCCACTTTGCTCTAATTTGTATTATGTGTAGGGTTATGCCCTCTTTGCCACCCCTATAACCCCTTCTTTTGTACTCCTTGTTAGAGTTTGTTCTCTACTCATAAGTACTTTTGTCTCTTTCCTAACAAGTAGTTTGCAGGACACTATTTTGCTTTTTGACAGTATTGGAGTACTGGTTTCCCCATATAAAACCGAAGGTCCAGACACTGTAATCAACTTTCTGTGTATACGATTGGATTCAGTGGCTATGGAGTCTTCCTCATGACAAAATTGACGACATCCTCACCCTAATAGACCAGTATTTTTAAATAGGTTCATGCAATCATAAAGAACTGCAATAGCTTGTGGGGTCATTAAATTTTGCCATGAGGATTATACCATAGGGAAGATATTTTATTTCCAGAGTCTTATGCTTATTACCTTATATTGCTCCTGAGGATAGTTGGATTTCCCTTGACCCCCACGCTACGGCAGACCTACTCATATGGCAGAGTTTCCTTCAACAGTGGAATGGTAAAACCATGTTTTTCCCTCCTATATCTGAAGAATTTCCTGTCATACAGACAGATGCAGCTACCTTGATAGGCTTTGCAGCTATTCATGGGAATGATTTGCTCTGAGGCAAGTGGCCTTCCCAGGCCTTGGAGCTGGAAGCTTGCTCTAATAAATGAGCCTTGTTTGAGTTATATCCTATAGTGGTTGCTGCTATTACATGGGGACTGAAGTGGTCAGGTCAGAATGTGATGTGTTTGTCCCAACAATCTCGCTACATGACACATTATAAACAAGGGTAGCTCCACATCATTAATTATAATGTGGTTCCTCAGGAGGCTAACATGGTTAGCAGCATGTTATCAGTTTTTCCTTGTTTGTGTGCATGTGTCAGGAGTACATAACGTCGCTGCTGACCTTCTGTCTTGGTTTAAATTTCAGGCTTTCTGCACGGCCCTTCCTACAGCCCCACAACTGGAAACAGCCACCTCAATATTTCAGGAACTGGTCACAGAATAAATGTACTTTTGCAGGATGGAGAACACAGAATGGTACTGTATGATGCAACAAATCACTCTGCAAACTGTGTCAATGTATATGTGGCAATAGCATAGCTAGACACAATAACAAATCATACAACATTAAGGGATCATATTCGTGCACATCTGCGTTTGTGGTGTACATGATACAGTGTACAGTGTGTGACAAAGACTGCTACATTGGAGAAACTGGTGAAACTGATCACACATTTCAACACCAGAAATGAAGAACTTAATGTAGACTCTGGTTTTTATACATAGATCAAACAGGGGGGGATAGAGGTAGCGCCAGAGAGTAAAAAAAAAACCCAAACAGATTTCTAAAAACATATATAAATAACAAAAAGCAAAAGAATGTCCAAATAGAAGTCCCAATGTAAAAACTTGCCAGAAAATAAAACCTCAAATGATCAGGGTAGTCCTTCTAGAATGGGGTCAGATCAGGGTGTTTTTAGCAGCCACATATGAAACAGAAATAGAGAACTAATGGTGCAGAAAATCCCAGGATAACATAGAGTTAAATAGAAAGTCTATGGCCTACTCACAATTGATAGAGCTTAACCCAGGGCCATTTGAAGGAATTTGGGGGCCCCAAGCAAAATGGGCATGGAGGCTTCATCTCCCCCTCCCTGTGTCCTTCTTACTCCCCTCCCCCCTACCTGTGTCCTTCTTACTCCCCCATGTCCTTCTTACTCCCCCCTCTGTGTCCTTCTTACGCCCCCTCCCCCTCCCTGTGTCCTTCTTACTCCCCTCCCCCTCCCTATGTTCTTTTTACTCCCCCCTATGTTTTTACTCCCCCCCTCCCTATGTTTTTTTACTTCTCCCTCCCCCTCCCTATGTTTTTTTTACTCCCCCTCCCTCCCTATGTTCTTCTCACCTCCCCTTCACTGGCTGTAGCGTGGCCGAGCTCCTCTTCCTCCTGGCTGTCATCTTCACTGTGTACTTCCTGTCAGTTCGGCCGGGAACAGGAAACTCATTCTCCTGTACCACGCGGTACCCGGCAAGGACTGACAGCCAGGAGGAAGAGAAGAGGAGCTCAGCCACGCTACAGGGAAGGGGAGGTGATGACGAGGAGTGCTGCAGCTGCCTGAGGCTCTCTATAGAGTGCTCAGACGGCTGCAGCCTTATAGGAAACACCAGCTCTGCTTGGGGCCCCGGGCCAGCTCGGGGCCCCAAGCAGTTGCTTGGTTTGCCTGCCCGCTAGCGACGGGCTTGGCTTACTCTAACTCTAGTCTGAATGGCTACAGTGGTACAACTTATATTTGGACATACACACACACATACACACACACATATATATATGTGTTCACATACACATATTTATGAGTGTGTGCATGTATAACGTGTACCATCCTCTGCACTGTCTGCTTGTTTGTTTTTATTTTCCCTCTCTCCCCCCTCACTCTGCTCTTCAAAAAGATATGTATGACCCTCTGCTAAGATGGTGTCTATTTTGTAACAAACCTGTGTCTTATCTACACTCATGTCGCTTTAACCCCTGTATCACAACTCAACTTTGAATTCTATGTGTCGTCTTGCTCAGAAATGCTTCAGACTTGAGAAAGTGAGGATCTCCCGAAAGCTTGTCATTAAAAAATTCTGTTAGTCCAATAAAAAAGGTATTACACGATACAGATTTTATCTGTTTTTACATATATATATATATGTTTTTAGAAATCTCTGTTTTTATACTCTCTGGCGTTACCACTACCCCTCCTCCCCACCCCCGTTTGACCTATCTCTGTTGTGTGTAAGGCTTAGAGGGAGCCTTATGTTTTGAGGTGTGCCGCCTACTTTAATTTATTATTGTAATATCTTTTAGTTAGGTGTATTAGCACTGATCCTTTTTACCATTTTGTTTATCTCTGGCTTTCTGACACACTATCAAAACTTTATATAAACACACATCTTAATGTAATATATATATATATATACCCACACACACACAGATAGACACACATATATATGCGCAGCTGTATATTTGTATGCCCTGCTCTGTTGTTTTGTTTTTTTCTTTTTAACTAGCTTATTGACTCTCTTCTATTTATTTACTATGGTCATGGCAATGAAGCTATGAAAACCCTGGTACATAGAAAAAAAGTTAAAGTAATACCTACATGGAGAATTGGCAAGGGAACAGACCAAATGATAAATTCTATTGAAATAGACAAGCAGAGACTTAATAATGATATATGGTGGAGAAGTGAGTCTAACAGAGAAGTGTAAAAATGCACAGCATATGAACTATATGAACTGGAGTAAAAATTGATAAATGACAGCCAGGGCATAGAGTAATAAAGGAAGTAAAAGTACACATGTGTAGGAGTGCAGGAACTATGACATATATGCAATGAAGATAGATGAATCATAGACCAAAAATGGAGAAACACAGATAAAAGAAAGCAAATATTTGTCTATGTATATAGATAAAGAGAGTGTGTGTGTATATATATATATATATATATATATATATATATATATATATATATATATATATATATTACCAAGTGTGGTGATCTGTGCAAGTGTACTGTGAAAATCACTGAAAATTTAATGAAAAGTGCTAGTGAAAACAATCGAAAATAACAGAGAAGAGTGACCAAGAGTAAGCAGGTAATACCGCTCATGGGTGGAGGCCAAGGGAGGCCAAGGGAGGGGACTTTAGGTCCGCCCCCCCTATTGTCAATTAGGGCCCCAACCACTACTCCCCCCATTGTAACTGAGGAGAGAGTATATATATATATTTTTTTTTTTTCAAGTAGAGATTGTAGCCATATTAGCCCAGTGGTGTAGATGTAAAAAAACAGATAAAATGTGTATCTTGTAATACCTTTTTTATTGGACTAAGAGAATTTTTTAATGACAAGCTTTTGACTTGAGAAAGGGAGGTTCTCCCGAAAGCTTGTCATTAAAAAATTATTTTAGTCCAATAAGAAAGGTATTACAAGATACAAATTTTATCTGTTTTTTTAAACATATGTAGGAAGGCCATTAGGCCTGAATTTGTGGGAAGGGTTATTGGCATATTTAAACGCAAGGCTACTACTCACCTATACTGATCTCGCTGGTTGACCGTTACCATACCAACCAGCATTTCTGCTTCGGAGAATCCCGCCAAAAACTTCAACTCCAGCGTCACACTGCTCCGACCTCCGGCCTAACCCACTGGCTTCTCTGTGAAGCATCCATCCATCATCCGCACACGAGACCCGGCACGCACATGTTTGTTTCACGTAAGGCATAACGTTCGGTTATAAATAGACAAGCAGAGACCCTATCTGACTCTGTCCCATTTACGAGCTCTAGACACGAATCTATTCCAGGGCCACCTCAATCATCATCGGCTTTTTTAGATCAGGATTGGACCCAACCGCAAAGAGAGAGACTCAGGGACAGGAAAAAATTGGGCTACAAGACACACAAATTGAATTACCAATAGTTGCAAAGTCACAAGACAATAAAATAATAAATCTGTTTAATTTTGTATTGAAACCTAGACATATATCCCTACTACAAAAAGGCCTCTCATTTGCACCAACACCCTCTAGAAATATGTTTGATTGGGCGAAAGATGTAAATCTGTTCGGCCGAAAACTAGCCTTGCATGAAAAAATTAATCTTAAAAAACTTAAAGAATTAGGTCTCTCCCCTGAGGACAGTGCAGTTTACAAATTTCTCACAGATTTATATTCCGAAAAAGAAATGTCTGATTCATTGACTGATTTTAAACCACCTAGTTGGTTCATTCCGAACTTAAAAGAATTCCCCTGTATTGACCTATTTGTTCAAATTTGCACAAATGAACTAGACGGTCAAACTTCTCAACAGACCCTTACATCTAATTTAAAAATAGACGAACAACAAGCTTTACAAGAATTGCGATTAGAAACTGAGGTTGTAATCAAATCATCAGACAAAGGAGGAAACATTGTCCTCATGCAAAGGGATCAATATGTAACACTTAACAGACAAAACAGTATATCGGACATTGAAAGATGACCCTACCAAAAAGTTCCTTATGGAACTGCAGTCATTAGTACAGGGAGCATTAACAGAAAATACTATTACTCAAAATGAATACAGATTTATTGTCTCTCAGTCCAACATCACCATTGACACCTTTTATTGTCTCCCTAAGGTACATAAAGATCTACATAATCCTCCGGGGAGACCAATAGTCTCAGGCAATCACTGTCTGACTGAGAGAGCAAGTCAGTTCTTGGACAAATTACTACAACCCTTGGTATTAGGCCTTAAGTCACATATACGGGATACAAAAGAGACCCTTCTAACTTTGGAAAACCTCACGGTGCCCCCGTATACATACTTGGCAAGCCTGGATATGGTGGCACTGTATAATAATATTCCACATGACAAAGGGCTAGCTGCTGTTGCCTATTTCCTTGCAAAGGCCAAGACTTTCAATCAACAGGAACAAGATTTTATTCTACTCCTACTACAATTTGTGCTTACACATAAATATTTCACATTCAATGGGAAATACTTTTTACAACTACGAGGCAACGCTATGGGTTCATCTTGTGCACCCAGCTATGCCAACCTGTTCCTGGGGTGGTGGGAGGAAACCATAGTCTTCACTGATCTCAATGCCATATACACCTCATCAATATTTAAATGGTATCGCTACATTGATGATGTGTTAATTTTCTGGTTAGGATCATTCACACTGTTCAAAAAAATGGTGGATACTCTAAACGACAATCAAACCAATCTTCAACTCACTCATGTCATACACGAGAGTCAATTAGTTTTTCTTGATCTAACCATAGGCATCTTAGAGGATGGACGAATTTCCACAACATTATTTAGAAAACCCACGGCAACCAACAGCTTGCTTCATTGGCAAAGCTTTCATCCACATCATGTAAAGGCCAATATACCATATGGCCAATACCTAAGAGTCAAAAGGAATTGTTCCAACCCTGAAGACTATGAGAAGGAAGCAAAAGATCTAAGACAGAGATTCAAAAGTCTTGGCTATCCAAACAAAATTTTTAAAGAAGCGTACCAAAGAACGAAAACTGTGGATAGATCAGAGAGCCTACACAGACCACCTAAGGATACCCGAACCACCCCGGGGGCTACAAGGTTCATAGGGACATACGACAAACACTGGAATCAGACCCTACAGGTATTAAATCGAAACTGGCCGTTATTACTATACGATACGAGTCTCCAAAACATCATTACCAATAAGCCGTTATTGACATACCGTAGAGCAAAGAATTTAGCAGACCTGCTAACTCAAAGTCACTTAAAACCCACACAAACCACCTACCTCCACTTGGCTTCAGACCAAGGGCCTTTACAAATGTGGGCACTGCAAGGCATGTAATTATATTTTACCTTCAAAAACAGTATGGAACAAAATAACATCTAAAAACATTGTGGTTAATTAATTCATTAACTGTGGCTCAACCAATGTGATTTATCTTATAACTTGCAAATGTGGATTACAGTACATTGGCAAAACTTACCAACAACTACGTCGACGTGTTTTGCAACACATTAATTCTATTCTGAATCCACCGATAGCAAGACACGTACGTACAAATCATGACTCTAGACCCAATGTGCTCAAGTTTCAGGTAATCCAAAAGGTCTTTCAGAATCACAGAAAAGGTGACATAAATGTTTCTTTACTAAAAGCGGAATCTCGTTGGATCTATTTGTTCCAAACGCTTTATCCGAAAGGACTGAATGAGGAGTTTAACTTTACTCCTTTCATTCACTCCTAATTTACAGTGACTCCATGGCATTATTAATTTTCATTTTTTATTTCTCATCACTTTTTATCTTCCTGCTCTTTCAATATAGTAATCAATTTTCAGTACTCTTCTTGATCTCTTTTTCCAACTATTAGACCATATCACAGTTTATGGACTCACCGCCCGTAATAGAGGAGGTTTTTCCCTCTTTGAGGATTATTAAATGATGACATAGTATCCAATCTATTATTTTCTTTTAACATCTGATCTATTACAATCTGTCACTTTGTCCAGTTCTCACTCTAAATGTCATTGGTACTAATTTGAACTCTTTAGCACACTGAACCTTAATTTGTTTCAATTTTTAAGAGAGAATAACTATCTTTGAGGTTTATTGTTACTATTATAGTAACCACCAATTGCTACTTTCTCATTTGATGTTTAGAATAGATAGAGATTTGCTTCCCCTATATTTGTTTGTCTACTCAATCAGTTTGGGCTTCTAATTTTGGTGCTGCACACTTGTGCACTTGTCAAATACTTATGAACATTACCCACATCTGTCAATAGACTATTAATTTATTATGCTCCATCATTTTAGGTATTTAACAACAACTTTGAGACTACTTGACAGAAAGTCTGTCCCTTAGCTCTAACAAGCTGCCCTTACTTGCCACTAATATGGTCCGTTCACATAATTTGTCTGGAGATTTAGCCTGCAGGGCACTAAAAACATCTCCGTGATATACTTTTTCCTGTTCTCTAAATCCGAATATGATTGCACTATTAAACTTGTAATTGAATTGGGGACATATTTTTATTATAGCACTTATATGCCGAGCCATTTAGGGCTGATCAGCATCGGTATTAAGCCCCGCCCCCCAGTCTCTGATTGGCCAGACCATCATCCAATCAATGTGGAGGGCGGGATATTTAAACGACTGCCGTCCTCACGATCGGTTCCCTTGGAAGAGCCAGTTTAGGCGAATCGCACGTCGGGACGAGTTATTACACAGGGGTGGTGGGACAGGATAGGGACGATGCTGCAGCTGTACTAATGATTTAGTACCCCACTAGCCACCCTTGGTTCTCACTTTATAGATACTTTTCCAGCGACTTTTTTTATTATTATTTATTTTTATTTTTATTTTATTTTTTGACGTTTTGGAGAATTTAGGGGACTTTACCTTATAGTGATTATTGGAGGGTAGCCACAGGAAGTCCTTATTAAACCCATTGAGACAATTTATACTCAGGATACTTTGTTCTTGAAACACTTTTCAATCTATATAGGAGAACTCCTTGAACGTACATTTAGTTATTGATTCCCCTTCTCCCTATCAGTCTAGCACCCTTCTCTTACACACAGCCGTATGGCTGTTGTGTTCACATTATTTCTATGTATATATTGTGTGTGTATTTTATAAGACTCATTAAAAGTTAGGTTTTATTATGTTAAGGGTTGCTTACTATACGTTGGAAACCCACAGGACTGTGATACTGTACCTGTTGGGCTCCTTTGTATCCTTTCCTTCTTTGTACTCACTGTCCAAAACACAGTTGAGACTTCCAGGACCACTTAGATTCGTCTTAATTCATCTGAAGGAGGCGGCATTTGGTAAAAACAACGTACGAATGAAGCAGCATATGACCACTGTACGCATGAACGATTATTGAACTATTATTTGAACTATTGGTCAACATTTTACACTGCATGAAAGAGGCCGGCTGCACCAGCTGAATTCATTGAACTATTCTGGCAGGAGCCGGGCAGAAATGAGACTTCCACCTAACTTTTGAACCCCTGAACCGATTTGGATGATTTTTATATATGTTGTTTTCCCAGATCGCGGCTATCAGGAGATGTATGTTTTATGGGGTTCTGATGTGATTTTGGGGTGTTTCTAGAAATGAATAAAATTGTCCTTTTTCATTTGGAGATAATTGAGTTGATACAGTAATTAACTCAATAATCTCCCAAGCAGAGGGGAGGGAATGTATGTAATGTATGGGAGTGTCTCACTGTCTGATTATAGCAGAGAGAAAGTGCATAGTATAGTGCAAAACCACAATGTTAGTAAAGTACTAAATGCAAAAACCCATTAAAAAAGGTATACTGACCAAGAGCAGGAGAAATGAAACCCCAATGTTTCGGCTGTGAAGCCTTCCTCTGGGGGACCTATCACTGACTGACCTATATTCCCACTTATATACCCTATAGGTGAAAACCAATTAACCTAAGAGCGATCAGCTGCATAAAGGGAGAAACTTCCAAATCATACAATGTTGTGTGAAAGCACCTGTATCAGACCGGGAGTTACTTCCGGGTTTGATGACGTCATTATATATGGGCGTGGCCACATGTTCCAGTAGTACAGGGAAACTACAGCAGGGTGTGTATCAAATGTGAAAATCCTTCTAATGCAAAACGGCTGTTTTAGAGTTTAACAAACAAGTGGCACATCCCACTATTACTGTAGCCAACTGGGGGTATAATGAATTAGCTGAATAGTAGTGCATAAATATGTACAATCTAAAATAGATTATAAAAACATACTATACCGGGAGTTTCTTCCGGGTTTAATGACGTCATGACGCTCGTGCTTTCCGTGATGTGACTACGTATGGGCGTGACCGCATATACCGGTAGTACAAGGAAATGGCCCAAATTGTTATATGTCAAATATGGAAATCCTTTAATGCAAAACGACTAATTGGGAATTAAAACAAACAGATGGCACATCCCCTAATAACTGCAGCACATCATAGGTATAGTGGATATGCAAAATAGTAATACATTAAATTTATGCAATCTAAAACAGATTACCCCAGAAAGCAGGCAAATGTTATTATACATAATACCCCACATTGTAACACATCCATAATACACAGTACCAGTCAATGTAGTATATAACTTGATTATAACAAGCAATATCATGTACATACATATATATGATCATATTTAAATATAATACATATAATATACAATAAACATATGGGGCCCCATATGGACAACACATAAAGTAAAGAAATAAGAAATAAAACAAAAATATAAATAAAGAATATAAATAAATAAAGAACAAGTAAAAAAATATATATGCAGGAAAGTGTGGGATGCCAGACCCATGGGTTCAGGGGAAGTAATCCCCGGAATACATGGATGTGTGCATCACCACCCTAAAATAGAAGAAAGAATAATGATAATAAAAAAATAATAATAATAATAATAATAATAAAAAATGAAAAAATAAATAATGTATACAAAATGAAAAATAAGAAGTACAAAAAATATACATCTTAGATGTAAACCAGTCCATGAACTCACGACAGGGACAATCAATCCCGAGTTCATGGAGTGGGTACATCTAAAGGTGTTAATACACAAAAAGAAAAAAGAAATACAAAATAGAAAAAATATACAAGTTGTCGTATCCACTGTGGTTTTGTCTGTATCCTTATGGACTGAGCTTGAAAGACTCCCTATTATTCCAAATCTTGCTGATCACTGCCACCATTATCGTGTGTGAAAACTATAAAAAGTCTAAAAAATATATACAAAAATAAGTAAGAACTAGTACAAAAAAGACAAAGACAGATGTTTTAGCAAATTGTTTTAGAAGAAGAAAAAAGCAGATTTTCTAAAACAGGATAAAGCAGATTATCTGAAGCAGGCAAAATTTCTATCATCGTTCATGCCATTGGAGAACAGTGTATCCAACTTATATATCCAATACATCTCCCTCTGGCTTAGGAGTTTTAACCTGTTACCCCCTCTCGGTGGGACTTTAACCTGCTCTATGCCCCAAAATTTGCAATTGTGAGACCCAATGTCCAGGGTCATTAAAGTATCAGGCCACTGATGAAGTAATCACCCGATTTCTAATCACACTCTTATGTTCCCCTATTCTCACAGTTAGATGTCTGGTAGTTTGACCCACGTAGTCTTTCCCGCAATGGCATTTAATCAAGTAAATAATGAAATCAGATTGACAGTTGATGTAAGTCCTTATACCAATATTATAGCCCAAACTGGGGTGGGCAAATGAGGTTGATTTCATAACGTTGTTGCAATTAACACACCTCCCACATCTATACATTCCCTTTGGGGGTGCCAACCATGTGCTTTTCTGTGTGTTGTCATCATTAGCTCTGGCATGTATTAAATCCTGTCTGAGATTCTTTGAGTTCTTAAAGGCCATGATTGAGACTGTCACAAAAATACTCCCTAGATCTGTGTCCCCACTCAACACATGCCAATCTTTTCTTATAATTTGTGCAACATGGCGGGAGAATAGGTGTGCCCATTTAGGTTTCTCTTCAGCAAAATACCTTGGTTGTTCCTGATTCCTAAATCTCAACACCCTTTCCTTGGCTGTCCTTAATAATTCCAGAGGGTGTCCACGGTCACCAAATCTTCTGATCATTCCATCCGCCCTTTCCTCAAAATCTTGATCATCTGAGATGATCCTCCTCAAGCGTAATAATTGTGAATAGGGTAACCCTCTTTCAATTTAGGTGGATGGAATGATTAGAAGTGTAGGTACGAGTTCCTATCCGTTGGCTTGGAGAATATATCAAAGTGAAAACTATCTGACATCTTCCTGACTTTAACATCCAAAAAATGTATCTCTGTTGGACTATGTTCAATGGTAAACTTTATGGTAGGTAGCATCTCATTGATACTCTGCCAAAAGTCCAAAAGGGTCTCCAGTGGGCCACGCCACAGAAAACAAATGTCGTCTATGAAGCGTTCCCTGCAGTTGTTTATAAAAGGTGTCCTTGTACATAAAGTAATTGTCATGTAGTACCATTTTCAAAAGGGTTACTGTGAACTTGCGCTGAGCATCACTAACATCCAGTCCCAAGAGGTGCTGTTTGACAGCCTGCACAACCCCATCATGTGGTATGGAGGTGTACAGGTTGCTCACATCCATAGTGCACAAGAGTGTCACATCCTGCACTGGTCCAGAATACTGCATCTTCGTCAAAAAATCAGTTGTGTGCTTTAAAAAAGATCGGGTGGTCAAAACACAAGGTTGTAATAATACATCTAAAAAAATAGAAAGTGGCTGAAAGACTGACTCGGTCCCCACCATTATCAGTCATCCTGGTGGGTTATTTAGATTTTGTGCACCTTGGGTAACACATAAAAAAGAGGTATAATAGGATCATTTTTAATAAGAAACTTCTTTAGATTCTTATCAATAATCCCCTCTCTTGATGCTTCATCTAATATTTTCATAATTTCCTCACTAATTTCTCTTGTGGGATCCCTGGGTAGTTTACAATAGGTTTGTGTGTCTGAAAGTTGTCTCCTAATTTCAAGATCATTCTTGAATGTGTCCATGACTACCAAAGCCCCTCCCTTATCCGTTGGCTTGATAGTCAATGTCACATCCTTACGTAGCTCATTAAGAGCTATTTTCTCCCTTCTAGTTAGATTAGTTGTTTGTTATTAGTTCTCCAATTCAATTTGCCAATGTCCCTTTCTACCAATTTAATGTATGACTCAATAAGAACTGTAGAACTATCATGACAGGGAAATATTTCATATTAGCACTCTTTTGTTTTAATTTTCTACATATGAAACAGATAAAAAAAAATTTTTTTAAATGGTTAAATGGCTTACCTATAACTCTTAGAGTGTGACCTATTTTTATTCCCAGATGAGTCAGAATCAGAAGAAACTGTTCTTTTATCTTTCTCCATATTGGAAAATGAAAATAGCTAAGGAAAATATTTGAAAATGAATATTCAATAGCAGATAAAACAAAAAAGAAATTGTATACACCTTTAAAAGCTGGAAACATACCTTGATGCCAAGGAAAAAAATTTCATAAGCAATGTACATCAAAAGTGTAATAACCTAAGATGAGGAAGATCCTGTAAGCTGAATAGGGCAAACATGTAATTTAGATTCAAATTTTGGTGTTTAAATAGGTGTTTTGACGTCATCCGTGACGTCACTGTCTATTATGCGCATGCTTGTTATGTGTCCGCGTGCCTATGAGAAAAAAAGAAAGATTATTTGCGCATGCGCGAAACTCGCACGCATGCGTTGTTCACCCAGCAGACGCGGAGAAAGGATGCAAAGGCCCACTTATGATTTTAAGGCCGAAAGGGCCTTGGAGAGAAGGCAGATAATTAATAAAGGTAAGAAAATACAGGGGCAGGAGGGGGAGCCAACATATATATATATATATATATATATATATATATATATATATATATATATATATATATATATATATATATATATATATATATATATATATATATACCAAAATACAATTTAGAAAAGTATTTACTGTATACATACATGTGAGCTGTCAATATGGGTTAATAGAGTGATTTTTCAATGATGAAATCTTCTTGCCACTTCCTGCTACCTCTTGGTCACTGCAGGGAATAAGATTATTGGCATTATTTTCTCTTGCTACCCCTAGGGTCACAGCAAGTAAAACCCCCGTCACTAAGGGGGTACCTACGGGGGGACACCTTTGTGCAGGGCCGTGTACTGAAGCTTCTCAAGGAAGAGAGGCTGAACTCCCTTGAGGACAGAAGGTAAAGACCCTCAGGTAAGCCAAAAAGAAAACTGATTATAGTCCTGTAATATACTAAGTTGGTCCTATAGGGGTAGGACAGGAACAAAAAGACTGAGGGAGGAGGAGGTATTTGTACCTATAATTTATTTAGTTCCTGTCTCATTAGGGATAGTGGAGGAGCTACCCATTGTTGTTCTGCCATTCCTATGGCCAGGAAATATATATACAAATCCACGGTCCCAGCACTCAAATTCCCCGGTCTTAAGGTTGCCCCGGTGCAAGCTCCAGCCACCCAAGGCCGGACTGGCCGACCGGAATATAGGTGCAGCCCCTCACCCAGTAAGCAGGTAAGAGGTCCCCTATTACCTCTAGAAGGTACTTTACTCTATCCACTCTCAGGCAGCAAGTGCTGGACATTAAACTTTCAATGCAGCTCGCTAGTGAGACAACGAACAGCCAGCTGGCAGGAGCCTTGAGTAAATGCAGTAGTCTTAGTCCCCACCTGACAGTCTTCACACACAGGAAGCATGTGACCTGGTAATCAGGCATAGCAGGGCAGCCCACATGGATCTTCTGAAGTTTTGCTTCCTGTGTGTAAAGTGCTGGCAGGCGAGGAGAGGAGTCAACAGGAAGGCCTGTCAGAGAACATCTGGCTGTGAGTGAGAGGGGTGAGCAGGGGCTTGTCAGAGAGTGTCTGGCTGGGAGGGAGAGGGTTGAGCAGAGGCATGCCAGGGAGATGCAAGCTGGGAATGAGAGGGGTGAGTAGGGATCTGTCAGAGAACTGCTGGCTGGGAGTGAGAGGGGTGAGCAGGGAGGCCTGTCAGAGAGCTGCTGGCAGGCTGCTGGGATTGATCTTCCCTATCTTATTTGTAATCAGCATGTTTTTAGAGGATTTTAGCAGTACCCTTAACCCACTGTGTACAATTTATCACTGTGGTTTGGATTCCCCCTGCTGCTGGATGAAATATTTCAGCCAGGAGCTGAGTACAAAACTTACCAAACATTTCTATGTTGGACGTTTGGTGTACAATACATGTAAAAGGAACAAAGGGTACAATATAGTGCATATGGTACTTAAAAGTGCGATCCGATATATAATATAGCAAACAAAACACTCACATTTGGGGGAGCCTGTGTATAAGTACTGGCTCCGTAATCAGGCCTATGTACTTTTATGGCAGCACCACCTTTCCGCTTCGGCTTGAAATTGTTCTCATAAACAAGACATAAGGGAAAAAAAGGTGGACCAATGTGTAGTCTGGAATATTATAAAATTGAAGTATCGAATAATAAATTGGGTGCTCACCTAGTTCTGAGCCTAATGGTCCCAGCTCTGAGGTGTATAGGTTCTGTGCCAATCTGGATGGGGATGGCAATACCCCTAAGAAGATTCCCGGAGGTTCCAAAAAAGGACTTGCATGGGATGTATTAAGTAAAATAACAAAATGTATTATTGTACAAAGACAAAATAAAAGTGTATGTAAATAGTGCTATAAAAAGTCCTTTAAAAAGTCCTTTAAAATTGGCCAATAAGTGTTTCACTCTCAAAAGAGTAAGCTGTGGTAGTGGTCCTGTGAATCTTCCATTTTAAATGTCCTTTAGTCCTTCCCCTTTAATGATCCCAGGGGTGTTTGTCCAATCATAATGTTCAACAGATTTTTTCTTTATAAGGTGAATAGTGTGTGTGTAAGGTGCTATATTCATTGGCCGAATTTCGGCGCTCATTATTATTTAAATTTTCATTGGTGGACAGCGTTGTTTGGCGGAAGCACCAAGAGTCCGTCGGGGTGGTTGGCGGAAGTGATGTCATGGACCTCCACGAGCGTCACATAACCGCCTCCCTGAAAACGGCTCCCGGGCCGTCCCCACAGCCTAGCTGTGTACGTTACTTATGTGTGAGTTGGAGGGAGGGGACTGCATGCTCGAGGGGAGGTTCCTCTGAAAGGAATAATATGTCACCTTGGGCATGCCAACCTAATGTTGGACTCCTCCCCCCTCCAACATTGTCCTCGTCACCAAAACTCCATAGTGAAGCAGGGCAAGGAGTGTAATCAAGTGTATAATGTTTAGAGCAATGTGTGGGCAAAATAAAGTAGAATAGAAAAAAAGAGAAGAGATGGGAAAAAAAAACATATATAATAAATATAATTAGTATACATATATATGTATATAACACATAAGAGTGCATAAAGTGTTTTTTTGTGAAGTTACTTTTTTAATAAAGTGTACTATAGTGATATATTTAGTAGATTGGTACAGAGATATGTGTCCTTGTGGATTATGTATAAAAAAAGGTGATGAGTATGAATAATAAAAAATGATGGGTAAGATTTAAAGAGTGGAAGGGTATCTAATTTTGGTTTTATTTGGTAATAAAAAAGAGGGGCATAATAATATTGCGTTGCTAAAAATAAGATGTTTAGAAACGTTCTACAATAGTATGGGTGGAATTGATCTGTGTTAAAATATATATAAAACTGAAAGGGTATCTCCCAGAAAAAAAGACTATATAAATAAATTAACCAGACTAAAATGGGACAAAAGATGAGTGAGATGGAAAATGGGTTCAAATAAAATCAGGGTCCCAAAGTTGAAAATCCATCTCTTCTCGCTCTGTCCCAAATGTTTATTTAGGTCCCCTACTCGTCAGTTTCCTTTGACCTTCTGTATACTGGTGAATTTTAAGTTTCTTGGATCGCTGTCATGTTTTAGTGTGAAATGATGTGATACGCTGTGCCCTTCAAACTTTCTCCATATATTTCTGACATGTTCTTCAATTCTTGTATGTAGATTACGTTTTGTACGCCCCACATATTTTAAGCCACAAGGTCATTCCAGTAAGTATATGATATTTGATGAGTGGCATGTTATTAATTCCTTGATAGGGAACTCCTCATTGTTATTATAATTTTTAAACTTCTTAATTTGTCTTTTTTTGTTGTTTGTGTTTCTGCAAGCTAAACATGTGCCACATCCATAGAAACCTTTTCCTTTTTCTAGGAAAGTAGGTGCCCTTGTTTTTTTTATGTGGTTTTTTACTAGTAGTCTATTTAAATTCGGGGGTCCCCTAAAAATTATTTTTGGTTTCTCCGGTAAAATTTGTGACAAAATGTGATCCTGTTGTAGGATGGGCCAGTGTTTATTTAGAATTCTTCTTAATGCCTTGTTATTGTGACTATAGTTACATATAATGGGTATATTAATCTCTCCTCCTTTTTCAGTTTTATTCTTCTCTTGTAACCAAGTTTCCCGTTGTATTGTTGAGACCTGTGTGAGAGTGTTCCTTAATGTCTCTTCTTTTTTTCCTTTTTCTAACAGGTCAGTCATTAGCTTATTAACTTGTATCTTGAAAGTGTCCTCGTCCGTACAGTTCTTTTAATTCGAATAAGTTGTGACTTGAGTATACTGTTTAACCACGAGGAGAAATGGCAGCCAGAAGTGTGGATAAAACTGTTGACATTCACGTCCTTAAAATGTGTTTTAGTTTTAATCTTTCCATCATCTGTAAAAATATCAAGGCCTAAAAATGTGACTGTATGTTGGCTAAAATGAGTGGTTAAGGTGATGCCTCATTCATTGTTATTCAATTGATTTAAAAAACTGCGTAAAGTGTTCTCAGTGCCTTTCCAGATAAAAAACAGGTCATCTATGTAACGGCGATAGGTCACCAAGCCCTCTACCCAGCCATGATTAAGTTGTAAGTGGTGTCGTTCCCAATCTGCCATAAACAGATTGGCATAGCTGGGTGCGAACCTTGTGCCCATAGCCGTCCCACATGCCTGGAGGTAAAAAGTATCGTCATACCATAAATAATTGCTGGTTATAGCTTCCATAATAAAATCAATTTGATCTAGTTTAAATGAATTGGATCCCTCCAGAAAAGATCTTACTGCTGTACAGCCCCTCTGGTGTGTGATAATAGTATATAGGGAGCTTTCATCCGCGGTTACTAAATAGTAGTCGTCCTCCCATTTAATTGTTTGTATGTGTCTCAAGATATTGCCTGTGTCTTTCAAGTAACTTGGGATGGTTTGGACTGTGGGTTGCAGACACCCATCTACCTATTCGGAGAGTCTGCACGATATGTTTATGCCCGAGACTATAGGTCTTTCGGGCGGATGTGTAGGGTTTTTGTGGACCTTGGGGAGGTAATAGAATAGGGGGATTTTTAAATTTTTCACACATAAGTAATCAAATTCTTTTTTATTTAAAAAGCCTTTTTACGACTATAGACAAAATGAAGTCAGAACATTTGGTAAAAACAATAATAGATATAATGACCATAATAAATACGATCAAAATAAATATAACTCAAACAATTCACACCCAACACGCACAAATAACAAATGTAGGGAGACCCCCCCAGGGATTATTATAAAAGTAAACCCAGTGAAAGAACAGAATACAAACCACTTCCAAAACCCCACCCCAAACCCAACACAACCAACATGAGGACCCCAATCCAGATGGAAAAGAGAGCTAAGTCAGATGAATTTCTTATGGCTCAAAGCAAATTTAGATACAATCCTAGGAGACTATCAGACATCTCCACACCCAATAGGTTCGAATCACTCACAAAAACATCAAGGGAGGAGGATTTTTGGAGTCTGAGGAACAAGAACAAACACAAATTCCTCTCACGCCAACAATCACCAAACAAAAGGAGAAGGAGCATAGAGGAAGGGGAACTAGAGGAGGAACGGACACACAGAGGACAAAAGAGAGACAGGCGCAACCCCTAAAGACTCAGAAAGAAATCCAAAAGGAGGCAGGAATTTTTAATTTAACCTCCATTAAATTGAACAATACACAAATCAAACTACTACAAAAGGGTCTAAAATTTGCGCCCACTAGAAATCTAAATAAAATTGACACATATGTGGACCTTATTAAATTTAAACGAAGCTTGTGCCTCAAATTTTTTTTTCCAAAAGAGCCCAATAATGAGTAATTTCACCACAACAGACATGTATACACATACGTCACTAAAAGAGAAATCCACCTTTTTTGCAAAACATTTGATTTCTGGAGAAATGGCAACCTATGAAAAAATGGTTATGGCAGATATCAACAAATCAAAAAAAGCTAACTGCTATCAACAAAACCTGCAACAGGATGAATATAAGGTTTTAAAGAAACTCCAGAAAGACAACGAGGTTATAATAAAACCGGCAGATAAAGGAGGAGGGATAGTCATTCTTAACATTAAGGACTACCATATAGAGTCCAGTAGATTATCGAGTGACCAAACCACATCAATGAAACTCAGAACAGATCCA
Organism: Pelobates cultripes; assembly: GCA_933207985.1. Classification (NCBI taxonomy): domain Eukaryota; kingdom Metazoa; phylum Chordata; class Amphibia; order Anura; family Pelobatidae; genus Pelobates; species Pelobates cultripes. The sequence continues at coordinate 112,127,725 of OW240920.1, read as the reverse complement.
ACACAAGAAATAAAAACAAAATTCCATGACCTCATCAACAGAGGTTTCCAAAAAGGCATTTAAAAAAAATAAAAATAATTTGATTACTTATGTGTGAAATATCCAAAAATATCAGAAATTCGGCACCTCTCTATTCACCTTATAAAGAAAAAAAATCTGTTGAACATTACGACTGGACAAACACCCCTGGGATCATTAAAGGGGAAGGACTAAAGGACATTTAAAATGGAAGATTCAGAGCACCACTACCACAGCTGAATGAGGAAGCTCTTTAGAGAGTTAAACGCATATTGGCCAATTTTAAAGGACTTTTTATAGCACTATTTACATACACTTTTATTTTGTCTTTGTACAATAATAAATTTTGTTATTTTACTTAATACATCCCATGCAAGTCCTTTTTTTGGAACCTCTGGGAATCTTCATAGGGGTAGTGCCATCCCCATCAAAATTTGCACAGAACCTTTACACCTCAGAGCCGGGACCAGTAGGATCAGAACTAGGTGAGCACCCAATTTATTATTCGATACTTCAGTTTTATAATATTACAGACTACACATTGGTCCACCTTTTTTCCCTTATGTCTTGTTTATGAGAACAATTTCAAGCCGAAGCGGAAAGGTGGTGCTGCCATAAATGCACATAGGCCTGATTACGGAGCCAGTACTTATACACAGGCTCCCCCAAATGTGAGTGTTCTGTTTGCTATATTATATATCGGATCACACTTTTAAGTACCATCTGCACTATATTGTAGAAAGAACAACGCCAGTGAGAGACCAGAAAGATCCCTCACCGGAGTTGTGTTGGTTGAAGGGTATTAGGGCATAACCCAGAATAATAGATAACATAGCTAGGCACTATATTGTACCCTTTGTTCCTTTTACATGTATTGTACACCAAACTTCCAACATAGAAACGTTTGGTAAGTTTTGTATATTCATCTCAGCGCTCCACTTATAGGTGTTAGTTTTTTCACTCACACCGTCTTACATTTCTTATGATTGTTTTGCGAACAAGAGGATATTTCCACATAAGTGTATAGAACTGCTTTTTATCTTATTTTATTCACGTTTTGGCACTTATTTGTGGCACACATCCCTCTACTTGGAGGTAAAACTTTGGATAGGAGCAAGGTCAATTTACTGATTCTTAGGGTATATATTATGTGTATATTTTAAGGTGTAGTTGTGTGTGTGTTGATGTTTTTGTTAGTGAACCTGTGAGGGTGTAACTGTGAGTGTTTGTTTTCTGTATTTGTGAAGGTATTACATGTGTGTATGTGTATCAGTATGGATCATTGTGTGTATGTGTCAGTATGGATTACTATGTGTTTGTGTATAAGTATGGAATACGGTGTGTGTATCAGTATGGATAAAAGTGTGCCAGTGTTTGTCAAATCACAGATTGAATGAAACATTTAAATATAGTTCTGCTTTATCTGTGTGATTTGTGGGGGTTTTAAACATCTACACATATGCACAAATGTATAGTTTTTAATTGTAGGAAGTGAAATTCTAAATTGCATTTTAGACGTTTAGGACCAAAATAGTGGATTTGAAAATGTTTCCAACTTGGTTATAGTAACAGCTTGACTATTGTAGCCTAAATTCTGCAACTTAGATTTTCAATCACAAAAAATATTAATTTAATTGATAACCCTGCCTTTTGCCTAGTCTTTCATGCCCTGGTGTCAAACTACATCCAAAAGTTGAAACAATGAAACGATGAAGTAAGATGTTGCACATCTGATTAGAATAAAACAGCTATTTTGTTTGTTATTAACCCCTTAGTGACCAGACGATTTTTCAATTTTCTTACCGTTAAGGACAAGAGCTCTCTTTACATTTCTGCGGTGTTTGTGTTTAGCTGTAATTTTCCTTTTACTCATTTACTGTACCCACACATATTATATGATCCTTGTAATGATACCATTATTTTCATCATATCATATAATTTACTATAAAACCAATTATAAAATATGATGACAAAATTTTAAAAACACACTTTTTAGAACCTTGACCCCCAAAATCTGTAACACATCTACAACCACCAAAAAACACCCATGCTTAATAGTTTCTAAATTTTGTCCTGAGTTTAGAAATACCCAATGTTAACATGTTCTTAGCTTTTTTTGGAAAGTTATAGGGCTAGAAGTACAAGTAGCACTTTGCTATTTTTTTTTTTTTCAAAATTAACGCAAGTTACATTGTAACACTGATATCTGTCAGGAATCCCTGAATAACCTGTATATATTTTTTAAAAGAAGACAACCTAAGGTATTAAACTTGGGGTATTTTGACTCTTTTCATGCAACCATTTTACCACCAATCTATTCCAAATTTTAAATAAAAAATTATAAGTGGTAATTTTTTTGACACACATAGCAAGTTAAGTATACATGTACTGAGAACTGTGAGGGTTACTGCCAAGGAACACCCCAATATTTGTTCAGCAATATCTTCTGAGTACAGTGATACCCCCCCCCCCCATGTATAGGTTTGTCAGGTTTTTGGGGGGCTAAAAGACCTTATGTGGGTGGTGCGCATTCCAGTTTTCCAACTTGGAATTTTCTCAGCTGGTCATCATGCACCCATGTACTATTTGGGATATTTTTGAAGCCGGCCAATGTAATTTACCCCCATCAAACCATATATTTTTGAAAAGTAGACACTCTAGGGTATTTCAAATGTTGACAAGAAATATAAAATAGTGTACAGCACATGAAACAATATAGAATGTATTGCAAATATATCACAGTGGCCCAAAAGGGTGTAAAGAAGATGAAGAAATTATATTTATATACCCTCTGTAACTGGCTCAGGTAATTACAGCTTTATGGTGTAATGCTGGAATTCCACTGGAGTGTTGAAAGTAACTCAATGCCCAGTAGTGAAAAATGGGAGCTGCAAATAGTTTTTTTTTATCCTTGCTCTTATTTTTTACTCCTCCCATCTTTATTCTTATATATTTAATTATATATCTTTTATATATTCTATACATAAATATTTCAGAACATTTATCATGTATGTTTATTGTATTTTTTATACCTATTATGTCTTTATTCATGTTTTGAGATATATTTATAAGTTATGACTGATTACTATTTCTATTCATGCTTTTCCCATAACCAACATTGCACACACTGCCTCTATGGGAATTCTGGATGCTTATGAGATCGTTATATGCACCCAAAGCTACCCTGTCCGAATATATACTGGCACAGAACACATTTCTTTCCAGTATGCATGTGCGGCATTCCTACGAATCTTACCTATAAGATTACGGTTGGAGCTGGAGGGACCGCCTCCACATAAGACGAACATTGAGAATCTCCATTCAGAATTTGCTGCGTCATTTGACGTAATGTATGGACATTTGTATGTGCCATTTCCTTCCATATATGGCTGAAACCGGATGGGACACAATATTGGGGGAGGCACACAATATCCGGTCTGGATCATATATGGAAGTTCCTGTCCATACGTTTTGATGATTGCACCTGTTTTATGATATGAACAGTCAGTATCAGGGTATATGTTAAACTGTTAGACTAGTTGACAGGTAGACTTTACCTGAGGAAGACCTCTCTTAAGGTTGAAACTTGTTGTGCTTATTACTATGGCATACCAGTTACCTTAATGTAAGGCTTTTATGTTTATTTGAAATATATGTTACTGATTTTTATTCTAACTGGTTTTGCATCTCCCATTTTTCACTACTGAGGATTGAGTTACTTTTAACAGTCCAGTGGAATTCCAGCATCACACCATATAGCTGTAATTACCTGAGCCAGTTATATAGACAGAAATGTGATAATCAAAAGATTCCAGTTGTGACTGTTCCATATATTATTGAAATTATATTGCCCTATGAAAGTTTTCTGTCTTTTATTTCTGCAGTCATACCTGCTACAGAACACCCTTTTTGGCCTCTTTGATATATTTGTAATACATTCTATATTGTTTCATGCGCTGTACACTATTTTATATTTCTTGATTCTATTTTTGGTGGGGTTTACGTGATTAATTCCATAGTGTATTCTAGCTGCAATTTGTTTAAGCGCCAGTTTATTACACACCAATATTGTATATTTCAAATGGTGGCATTGTAATACTTTCCATGCACTAATTCTACCACCTGTCTTTGTCAAACTTTTGGGTAGTCATTTTTTGGGGGTTATTTTTCACTCACATTGTACTTTAGGCATGGATTCTCAGTTCCTGTTATGTGTTACTGACAAAGAACACCCCAATATGTGTTCAGTAACATCTCTCAATGTACAGGATTTATGGGCTTTTGCAAACTTACAGGGGTCAAATGTAGGGTTTTCCCCTTTTCCATGTTTGCACATTGAAATTTGCCAGTTTGGTTTGCTGGGCCTATGTTGCCTTTGAGACCGTATAACAGCCCAGGAATGAAATTTAACCCCATCATGGCATGCCATTTGTAAAAGAAGACAACCCACGGTGTTTTGTAGTAGCCACTTAGCCACAAACGCTAGCCAAAGTTAGCATTCATATTTGTTTTTTACACAAAAACTGTACTTTTACTGGTGATTTCATCATCGTGATAAGTTTTACTTTTTTAAACACTCATATTTGTGTTCAGCAAAGTCTCCTGAGTATAACAATACCCCCCATGTACAGGTTTTATGGTATTCTGGTGCTCACCCGATTCAGTTTGCCAGATTGGTTTGCTGGGTCTATGTTGCCTTTTGAGACCATATGGAAGCCCAGGAATGTGAAACAACCCCATCATGGCATACCATTTTCAAATGTAGACAACCTACGGTATTCCAAATGGGGTATTTCCAGTCTTTTATAGTAGCCACTTAGTCACAAACGCTGGCCAGAGTTAGTGTTTTTATGTAATTTTATAAATGTTTTTTGTTATTTTTCAATTTATATTATATATAAATGCGTGTGTGTGTGTATATATACTGGAAGGCTTCGCCTGAAGTTGTGGGTGGGGCTTATGGACCTTTAATGGGATTCTCTCCTTCCCTACACTATCGTGATTGGTCTATACGTACTGCTGCCAAGTACGCTGCTGACCGCCATTTTTTGCCGCCGGGAACACGCTGCTCTCCAGTATCAGGGTCATCAGTGCCTAGCCACACCACTCAGGCTCCAGTTAACACCACTCACTCTCCGACACGGAACCCATGACTGAAGGCGCCTTTCAGTGACGGAGCGGAGTATTTTTTTTTTTGTCTCCTTATATTAGGTGTGCGCAGGATGTTGTGTGTGGTTTGTTTCCCTAAAGTCCGTGCGGGGGGGTCGTCTCTTCACAGTCTAGTGTTTCCTGCATTGGAATATTGTCAATATGCCTATCCATGGGCCTCCCTGTGGGCCTAAGCTAGTTGTCTGTTTGGTGCCTCGCCTACGACCTCCACTGCTCGGCTCGCCTCTGGTGTGGATGGAAGGGCAGGGGAGGGGAGGACCGTGGGTGGATGTAGAGGTGGAGGGGAGGGCCGGCGGGCCCCATCCCCACCCGCAGGCCCCAGGCAGCCCAGGTCCGGCGGGCTCCTGCCATCCGTGTTGTGTTTTACCCGCTCTGGTTATCTTTTGGCCAGATAGGATCCTGGGGGGTCCAGCACTGTTGATATTTTTACATGTTGTTCCTTATCGCCGTCGTGAGCCTTTCCATCTCGTGTAGCTCTTTGACTTTATCCATCCCCTGCCGGAGTGTGGGTGTCTGTTCTGATTTCCATCTGATCAGAACCTTTGCCGCGTTGAGGAGGTGTTTTGTCAAGGATTTTTTATACTGCGAGAGTGGTGTCTGGGTGTGGTGGAGCAGCATCTGGAGCAGTTGAAATGGGAGTTTGGTGTCCTGTATCTCTCGGATATCTCTGTGGATCTCCCGTTAGTAGGGGCTATCCTTTCGCACGACCACCAGATGTGGAGGTCTGTTCCTGGTCTCTCCCCACATCTCCAGCATGTATCTGGGACTGCGGGCAGCATGCGGTGGAGCCTTTCCGGGGTGCGGTACCAGCCAATGAGTAGTTTGTAGTTTAGTTCTTGTAGTTTGGAGCACATGGAGCTCTGGTGCGTGAGAATATATATTTTGGTCCACTGGGCGTCGATGAGCTCTGTTCCCGTCACTCTCTCCCACCGTGCTGTGTGTTTCGCTGGCTCGAGCATAGAGTAATGGACTGAGATCCCCCGGGGGATGTGCGTCCCGCTGTCGCAATATTTCTCGAACGCTGTAAGGGACCTGTGAAAAAGATGTCTCCTTTGTTGGGCATTATAGTAGGTCTTGATTTGGAGGTACCAAATCTCTCTAGCCCTGTTGGGGTCTCGTTCTCCATTACGTCGGGTAGTTGTTTGAGTGTAACTGTGGTGCACCATTGGTGTATGTGGGTTCGGCCTGCTCCGCCAAAGGCTGCCACATCCTTAGGTAGGAGCTCCCCTGCTACCTCGGGGTTAAAGAGTACCGGGGTCATCGGCCCTGGTAGTGTGGTAAGAGAGAGTTTTGTCCGAATTGCTTTCCAGATTTTCAGTGTTGCTCCGATGAGTGGGTGGTTCTGGGCTTGGGTATCCTTCATGAGGTCGTATGTCCAGACTAGTGCCGGGATCCTCTCCTCCATCTGTGCCTTTTCCATGCGTATCCAGTGCTTGGGCGTGTGTGGGTAATGCCACTCGACAATACATAATAGGTGTGTGGCTCTGTGGTACTCCCTCATCGATGGTAGACCCGTTCCTCCCTGTTCCTTCAGTCTGTGAAGCAGAGTCCTATGAATCCTGGGCGATTGGTTGCGCCATACAAACTTAAAATTATCCGGATCTAGTTGTCGGAAAAAAGTCGTGGGTAGGCTGATTGGGATCGTTTGGAATAAATACAGTAGGCGGAGGAGGAAATTCATTTTGACGGCGTTCATTCTGCCGAACCAGGAGACACATAGGCTAGACCAGCGTACCATGTCTGTCTTGAGTTGTAGTGTGAGCGGAGCAAAGTTATGGGTGTATAGGTATTTGAGGTCTGTCGGGAGCCAGATACCAAGGTACTTCAGTTTGGTGGTGCACCACGTGAATGCGTATTGGGTGCGTAGGTGAGTGGCCTCCTCCGATTCGGTCGCAATGAGCATTGCTTCTGAATTGTCGGTGTTAAGTTTTAAGTTCGATACCTGTCCGTATTCCTGAAATGCTTTTAAGATGTTCGGTAGTGACACCGAGGGGTTGCTGACAAAGAATAATAAGTCGTCGGCGTATGCCGCTATCATGTGTATGGTGCCCTTCAGGGTGAACCCAGAGATGCCCCAGTCCCGTCTGACTGCCCCCAGGAACGGTTCCAGGGAGAGGGCAAACAGGAGGGGGGAGAGTGCCTCCCTTCCAGGGATGAATCCCACCTGATCTGGGTCCACCAGTTCCGGGAAAAATCCCTGTATTCGTGTGGCCAAGACTTTGGTGAAGAGCTTAAGATCTGCGTTCAGGAGGGATATCGGCCTGTAGCTCGCACATAGCGTGGGGTCCCTCCCATCCTTTGGGATAATCGTCACCGTTGCTGCCAGGGTATCTCTGGGGAATGTGCCTCCTTCCTGTATTGAATTTAGGCTTTTAAGGAGCTGTGGTAAGAGTACATCCCTGAACTCTTTGAGGTATCTGGCCGGTAGCCCATCCGGGCCCGGGGCTTTATTCAGCTTGGTGGATTTCAGGGCCGCTTGCAATTCCCTTTTGGTAATGGGTGCCTCTAACTCCGCCGCCTCTGCTTCGCTCAGGATCTTCGTGATATGTTGTTGCAGATATGCAGTCCTTCATGTGGTTCTGTCTCCGGAGATTCCTGGCATCTTAGATTGTAGAGATCTGTATAGTATCTGTGGAATTCTGCCGTTATTTTGTCCAGTAGGTGGGTGGCTGTGCCCTCTCTCGTTTGAATTTTGGTGATATGACTCAAACGCCTTTGTCTCTGTAGTGCTCTGGCTAGGAGCCTCCACATTTATTTGAATATTCATAGAAAAAGTGCTTGGATTTGCGGATCGTGCGTTGTAATTGTTGGGACAAGAGTTCTCTGAGGGCTTGCCTCACTTCGAGTAGTGCCTTGTAGGTAGCATCTGTTTGGGTGGATTTGTGGGCGTCCTCCAGCTTCCCAGTTGTACTAGTTAGTTCCTCCATTTGTCTTTTCTGTTCTCTTTTTCTCTGTGTGCATACTTTAATTAGGTGTCCCCTCACCACACTTTTATGTGCTTCCCAGGTTGTCGGCGGCGGGGTGTCCAGCGAGTTATTCTCCTCAAAGTATGTGGTGATAACAATTCGGAGGTCTGCCACCATAGGTATCTCTGTTAATATGGATTTGTTCATCCTCCATTGGTATCCTTTGGGATGGAACAACAGGGATTTTATGTTGATGGAGATGGGTGCGTGGTCCGACCATCCTGCCGTCTTTATCTCTGCTGTTATAAGCAGTGGCAGAAACTCTTGCGCCAGCATGATATAGTCTAGTCTGCTATATCTTTGGTGGACTGTGGAGAAGAAGGAGTAATCACGGTCTTTGGGGTGTAGCACCCGCCCGCTGTCCAGGTTCTGATGGGGGATCAAGCTGGTCCCCCAGGAAGTGTCCAGCCGTGGTTCAAGGGCCATGTTCAAGTCCCCCGCCACCATGAGTAGGCCCTCTCTGAATTGTTCCAGTCTGTGCAGAGTGCTCCTTAAGAAGCGATGTTGTCGGGTGTTGGGAGCGTATATGCTTGCAAAGGTGTATTTTGTGTCTGCGATCGTACCTTTGATGAACAGGTAGCGTCCCATAGGATCTCCAAATGTCTCTCTGCATTGGAACGGGATCGTCTTTACGAACAGGATTGCGACTCCCGCCTTCTTGGCTGTTTCATGATTTGCGAAGTATCCGATGGGGTATCTCGAATCCCGGAGTGTTGGTCCTGTTGTCCCCTTGAAGTGCGTCTCTTGTAGCATCGCGATGGACACCTTAGACGCCCACAGGGATCGTAGGATGTGCGACCTTCTATCTGGTGCGTTCAGGCCTCTCACAGTATGCGACCAGATGTGCAGCGGCGCCGGTCTGTACCCCGCAGCCGTGGGGTCACTGCCCAGGGCCCCCAGGGGGAAGGGAGGGACCTACCGCAGTGGGTGGAGGGACCTACCCCAGAGGTCAGGGGTGGGGGGAAGTCAGCCTGATGCAGAGGTTGGGTTTGGTGGCGGTGGCATGTTTCTTTCTGTGTGTTCAAGTTTATGTCGTTCCCCCTGCTTGGGGACCCACTCAAGGTGATGCCGAGCAGTACTCGTCTCTCCCCGGTTTGGGAGGTTACAGTAACTTGGTGCCTGTGGTCTGGCGGAGTGTGATGTCCCCATGTGGGGGCAGTCTCTTGCGCCCACACCAGGGCCAGGTAGGCACCTGTCACTTGGGGTGTGCGCTGTCACGCACGGAGCAGTGTCTGTGCCTCTTTTCGTTTTGCTAGTTTAGCTCTAAGCTATGGATTGTGTAACTGACTTTGTTATAACTATTAACAAGTGTAGTGGGAAAGTGTATCTCTGTTAAGCCTGTGTCCGCCTCCCCGGCCGGGTGGCCTATGTTGCACTAAGTTGTGATGGTCGTCAGTAGCCATTAGATGTCTGGGCGCACTTTGGCGTTATCTGGTGTGTGTGCTTACCGGAGCTGTTCCTTGAGTGCTGAGTCCTTTGGGGCCTGCATGTGGGGCATCCATTTGTGTGTCTATGGCAGTATGGTAGGGGGTCGGTCCCTTATGTTTATCTCTGTCTGGTTGCGGGGTTATCTGAGGGTCTCCTATATGTCTCCCCTGTTGTGGGCAAAATCATGTGTCTGTGTGCTCAGATGAGTGTGGGTGTCCGAGTCCCAGTGCTTTGTTGTGGGTGGTACTTGGGTGGTCGGTCCGGGTCTCTGGGGGTCTAGCTCACCCCAACATTCTCTCTACTCTTCGGCTATTATATCCGGTCCTGCGTCTCCCCATTATCTCACCCTCCCGCCCTCCCCCCATCTCGTTTATCCCTGTGGGGTTTACGTGTTTAGCTGGGTGCTATCCTTGTTGGGTACATCATTCCCGTCCTTGTCTGTACCTCTCCCTCCACTCCCCCCCGTGTTGCTACGCTTCTCCATATCCTGTGTGTGTGCGTTTGGGATGTTTGACTTTGCCTAATATATCAGACCTTGTCAGTGCAAAGTTCCTCAAGTTCAAGACTTCATATCCTGTATCCCCCCCTCCACCCCTCCCCTCTGCAGCCCCTTAGTCCGTATTCCCGTGTCCATGCATAGCTCTCTGTTGTCAAGCTATTGCTCAGAGCCGTGGTGTTCCGCCCCATGAGTTGTTTTCAAGGAGTCCCAAACTGGCAGGCCCTCCCACCCGGCACCCTCCCAATCTGAGCTTGGTTCTGGGCTCTGGGCTGTCCGTACTCGGTTTGCCTGTATTCTCCTGTTTTGTGCCGGTCTGTCTCCGTGTCCACTTCCGGCTTCCAGAAGGCTACAAGACAGGTAATCTCTTACCATCTCCTTCTATCTTAATCCGGTGCCCTCTAAGTGTCCCCAGGTCCCCCTCCCAATATCGTCCGATCGCCCCCTCAGTCCCCCAGTCCCACTGTGTGCTCCTTGTACAGTTTACTCACCAGCCGCCTTTGCCTCTCGCCACCGGCCTTTTACTCCTCTGCTCCTGCAGGGCTGCCCAGCGGCGCTGCTGTGGCGGGCTCCTGCTATGTTGTGTTCCTGTTGCGTGTAGAGGGGCCAACGGGTCTCTTCTCGCTGCCAGCGCCTCCTCTGTTATCCAGTTTCGAACTCTAATCGATGGTAGGTGCAGTGCTCTGAGGAAGCCCGGGCAATAATTTTAATGTAGGGGCATGTTCTTATAGTGCCCGTCGGCTGTTACACGTTTGCTCTCATTGTTTCAGGGCACACGCAAAAGCCATGTGCCCAAATAAATTGCATCTTAAACCCTATTTGACCTCGGTTAATGTTGGTGTTCTAGCTAATCTGCTATCCACTCATCCTTCTAAAGATCGCGTTGAGTTTTTGATTGGAGGTTTTACCCAGGGTTTCCACGCGGGCCTTATTTACATGCTTTTGGAATGTAACAATCTACAATCAGCCATGGCCGACACAGAGTCAGTAGAGGTGTTATTACAAATAGAATGGGAAAAAGGGTTTGTATTAGGGCCATTCAAAGAACCTCCTTTTTCTAACTGGTCACCAGGAAAAACACGGGTAAGCAGAGATTGCTCATAGATCTCTGTACCACACTCCTCAGTAGTCTCTAGCCTTAACTCTCTGATCCCCTCTGAACAGTTCTCAATGCAGAACACTACGATTGACAATGCTGTTGAAGCTATTATATCAGCAGGCATTGGGGCTTGACTTAACAAGACGGACATCGTCAATGCTTTTAAGGTATTATCCATACATCGGGTTATGCCACCTGCATTGCATTAAGTGCAAGGGTCTCTACTATTTTTTCACGAGGCTCACCTTCGGGTCGAAGAAAGTCCAAACATTTTTGGCACTTTTGCAGAAACCTTGTGATGGCTCCTCCTGAATACTTGCCGGTGTCATGATGATATCCATTATCTGGACGATTTTTTGTTCATCAAAAGTAATTCATCCCCCCCAGGCAGTTTAGACAAGGCAGCCAAGTTATTCTACACATTAGGGGTACCAGTATCACATAAGAAGACGGAGGGTCCAGACACCATAATCAATTTCCTTGGGATCCGGCTTGATTCTGTGGCCATGGAAGCTAGCCTACCTCAAGGGAAAATTACTAGAATCCTACACGACATAGATCACTACTGTAGAATATTGCATATGCAGATGGTATAAGTCACAAGTCTTTCTTTGTCTGAGAGGTCTGGAATGTAAGTTGGGGGTTTTGTCCTTATATGGCTAGAGTAACACTCTGATGTTAGTATGGGCAGATCTATATAGTCAAAGGGACACAAGGTCTATCTCTCTTGCTCTCTCTGTAAGGATGTAACTCTTCCTTCAGAAGTCCAGCAATTACCATATGCTGTTGAACATCCATTATCCTGTAACATCCTTTTTTGTTTTATTATGTATCAGTAACTAAGAATAAACCTGAAGAAACAATAAGTCAGATTGCATATTAGTACATTTCATTAATATAGTTGTATATTAATATAGTGAGCTTTTGGCCCAAGAGTATATATACAAAAGACGTATATATTAATCAATTGAAGAAAAGAGAAGGAAATTTTTACAACTACATACAGACTGGTTCCTGTAATCACTGATGAGCTCGCTAAATTTTGCAATGCGGCTCATCCCACAAGGTAGAGTGTTCATTTCCAGACTCCTGAGCCTTCTCCCCACATTCCCGATGATTACAGTCGCTAAATGAGGACCACCTGTATATGTATAATATATTTTAATTTAATTTTTTTACTTTTTAGCAGCCTGGGGGACTGCCTGACAGCTCAGACAGTCCCCCTGCTGGCAGCTCCTAGAGTCCTATTGCGGCGATGTGATTATGGTGAGCACATGGCCCTGGAGGGCCGGGGTGGCCAGAGCTGCTGCAGAGGGACTGCTGGGGTCACCGACAGTCCCACCCGACCATGATCGCCGCGGTTTGCCAGTCAGTCCAGGTAAGTCCAGGGCTCCTATTTGCCACAGACGTACTAGGTAAGTCTGTGGTCCTTAACAACCGTTTTTTGTCGGACGTACCTAGTACGTCCATGGGTGTAAAGGGCATGTACATAGATAGATACATAGATATATATATTTAATTTCATTCTAAGTGTATTTTGATATAAATATATATATATCTATATATATATATATTTATATTAAAATACACTTAGAATAAAATGAAATATATATAAAGTTTTTTAAAATTATTTTTACAGTCTATTTATTTTAATTATTTATTTTTTTATAATTTATATATATTGTTGTGGACAAAAATATTAACTCAATTTATGTTAGTAAAATGTCTATTTACTCAGCATACCTACAGTCAGCATTATTCAACTCTATATGTGATTTACTTAAAATGGCCGCTAGGGAGTTTCCCTTTGACATCGACTAACACCCTCACTAACGAGATGGCGCTGGGATCTGGGGGAGACCTCCAAGATACCAGTGACATCACACCCAGTAGGAAGAGCAATAAATGAACCACTTAACACCTAACCAATTATTAATGTATTATTTCATGTTATCTCTGACAAAGCATATGATGTAATTTTGCTTTATAAGGGGCATGCCGTCCCCTCAGAATAAACATTCCTCAAGTTTTTCATTAACCTGAAACCTGTGTCTGGTATGAATTACTTAAGGAGCATGCACGCACTACTGCTTTAATTTGGCCGGGGGCAGATACACAAGATAATCAATTGATTGATTGATTCCACATCATTTGGTGCCCAACGTGGGGCACCGGATTTCGCCGGTTCGGACGGCCGGAAAACAGGACCGGAGCAGACATCCGGAAAGTGGGACATTCGGAGCCTGATCACCTCCTAAATACAACGGTTTGCCTGTATTTTCCTGTTTTGTGCCGGTCTGTCTCCGTGTTCACTTCTGGCTTCCAGAAGGCTACAAGACAGGTAATCTCTTATCCGGTGCCTTTTAAAACGAACCTGTTGATTGTCTATCTGCCTCCTGAGTGTATGTATGCTTGTGAGACAGCTGGTGTGTAGTTTATTACTATTTTTTATTATTATAGCTTGACTGCCTAGCGGGCAGGGAACGCATCCGCCCAGTGAAGGGCTGGGATCCGCCTAGAGAAAGGCTGGGAATTTTGCTGTACTGTTCAGAGTAGAACAGGGTTTAATTTGCTGTTTAGTCGTTACTATGCTCGTTGTTATATTGTTCTTTATTATTCTTTGGTTTCTATTCTTTTATAGCCAGAGTGTGGGTACCCTAGTTGTGTGTGTGTGTTGTGTGGCTCATCCTTGATTTCGGATTATGTGCACATCTCTACATCTGTGACTCGTGTAAATGTCTTCTGATTAGTCTCTCCACGTTCACCTTTTCCCTTATGCTCTACCTCTTCTGTACTTGCTGCCCAGAACTGTGTTAGTCACCCACGCTCTCCCACTCAGATCCGTAGCCACCATCTCGGGTGGGCGGATCCCGTGACTAGTCTACGTTTTGGGAAGACGCACGAGGATCAATTCCTTGTGGAAGTCGAGCACTGTAGAGATTCCTTCTTTTTCTTCTCTCTCTCTGTGTCCCTCGTACGTGGGCAGCCTTGTTTGGTAAAAATGGGACAAGAACATGCCAGACCTTCTGAAGGCTTGTGATATTGTTAAGCTTGTGATATTGTTAAGGAGAGAGCAGTAGAATAGGCTATATTAAAAATGAAGGAGATAGCAAAGATTTGTGGTTTTCAAATGTCACCCAGTGGTAGATTACAACCAGAGTTTTGGAGGAAATTACCTGTTGATAAAGAGGGTTTGTTACTGGATAACGGGTTAACGAAAGCCGTAGAGGCTTGGTATCGGGTAGCAAGGGGACTCAAGCGGGAGGTTTGGTCAGAGGAAGAACTAAATTTTGAAGGACAAACGGTTTATGTATATCACATGTTTGCAATGATGATTCATCTCTTGATGTTCCCCGACCACTGCCCTATGATGGCACCGAGAGCACTGTGAATGAATCTCGCCCCGCCTCCCCCATCACTACCCAGTCGCCACCCCCCATTGCCAAAGGCCCTCCTCTGTCCCAATCCCTCTGTACCCCGTCCTCGGGGCGGATGCATCTTATGATTACCCCGTCCCTCTCCCGCCTCATGCCACCATTCCCATTACCCCAGCCCCTCTCCCATTTCCCTCTGGTCCCGTCTCTCTTCCACCTTCCCTTGTCACTGCCAAGCCCGTCCCTCTACTATCTCCCCCGTCACTTCTTCCGATGCCACCCATCTCCTTCTATCACTCCTCCTATTCCTGCTCCCCTCCCATCTTTACCTGCTGCCTCCCCCTCGTTCTTCTCCCTGACATTCCTTCTATTCCTCTTCCCCCCCCGCCTTCACCCGTTGTTCCCCTTGTTATATCTCCCTCTACTGTATCTCCCTCTTCCCTTGCTATTCCCTCTATTCCTACTCCTCCCTCTCCTCTCCCCATCACCCCTCCTGTTCCAGATTCCCCTCCCCTTCCCGCTTCCCACCCCATTGTCCCTCCCTCCTTTGATCTCTCGTCACTTATTTCTACAGCGCCACTCCCTCTACTCCTCCACCTCCCTCTCCTCTCCCCACAGCCCCTTCCGTCCCAGTTCCCGATTCCCATCCCCTTCCTGTCTCTAACTCTGTTGTCCCTCCCTCTTTTGATCTCTCGTCACTTATTTCTGCCCTCTCTGCCTCCAACGCCACTCCCTCTACTCCTCCACCTCCATCTCCTCTTGCCACCGCCCCTTCCATCCCAGTTCCTGATTCCCATCCCCTTCCTGTCTCTAACCCCGTTGTCCCTCCCTCTTTTGATCTCTCGTCACTTATTTCCGTCCTCTCTGCCTCCAGCGCCACTCCCTCTACTCCTCCACCTCCCTCTCCTCTCCCCACTGTCCCCTCCACCCCAGTTTCTGATTCCCATTCCCTTCCTATCTCTAACCCTCTTTTGATCTTTCGTCACTCGTTTCCACCCTCTCTGCTTATTTGCCTCAGCCTACCCAACCCGTCCCCTCACCCGTTCCAACTCCTGTCTCCACCTCCCTCATGACGGCTTCCAGTTATATGATTATTGTAGTTGGCTCGAATGAATCTACCATGTCGGGACAACCTCATGCTGTAGGCGTTTCTCCTGCAGCGTCAGGCTTCCATACCACTGCCTCCCAGTTAGTTACCCCCAGGCCATCGCTGTTGGTTCCCCTGGCTCCGATGCTCCAGCCGCTCAAGCCCCTAATTCACCAGATGTTGCCAGCTATCGTGGTCTCCCATTTCCGGTCCCCCCCCGAGGATGACAATGTGCAGGGGCTCAGCCCATTCCGTCCTTCGGGTAATAGGATTTCCCAGAGACAGGTCTCCCATATCCATGCCTTATCATCAGTGGATGTTACTTTCAATCCCTGCCAAGCTGCAACCCTAGTAACCTCTCTCCCCGACCCTGAGAAGCAGCCCATGCCCTTCTTCCGGAGGGTTGCCCAGATTCGTAAAACATACTCAGCAGCCTGGCGTGATCTGTACAGTCTGTGTGAGACCAAGGCTGGGGATGCCTATTGGTCCATTATAGAATGGAGTTTTAATGACGCTCTCCTCACTACCGACATGGATGTCAATGATAATGACATTATACAAGATAAACTCGAGTCCGTGGAGAAGTACCATTCACGATTGACTCAAACTTTCTCAGACCTAGGGTTCAGTGCACACAACAAAGCACATACCCAGATGTTATCTGCTGCCTTTGTTGCAGGCCTTAAAAAAGCCATCAGGAAAGGCCTAATGCCCTCCCATCCCGAATATAGAATTATTCCTCTGGATACTCTCTTACTGGTTGCCAAAGGCCTAGAGTCTGTTCTACAACCACCACAAAGGAAAAATAAACCCCTTATGTTTTCCGCTTATAACCCTGCCATCAGACCCGCCCTGGTCCCCCCAGGATATCCCGTGTCATCTACCCTACCAGCTGCACAGGGACAGCCCATGATACCCTAGGCCTCAGACTAAGGCATGCTTTAATTGCAACCAACTGGGCCATTTCCGGAGAGATTGCCCTCACCCCAGAATGCCTAGACAGCCGACCACTAGACCGTCTAATCCTGTGTTCGGCTATCCTATGTACCCCAATGCCCCTGCAGCCACATATGGTTGTTTTCCTCCACAGGTACGTCCCCAGGCACATACTTCGTATTTCCCTCCTCAGGAATATGCCC
The DNA here is from genome assembly GCA_933207985.1 of Pelobates cultripes. Lineage (NCBI taxonomy): Eukaryota > Metazoa > Chordata > Amphibia > Anura > Pelobatidae > Pelobates > Pelobates cultripes. The sequence continues at coordinate 112,110,949 of OW240920.1, read as the reverse complement.
AAGCCATCTACCAACCCTCTCCAGCTGATACCCGCAGCTATGCTCACCCTTCCCCAGATAGTTATGATACAGATGATTACCAACCAGATGACCGTCCTGTACCCAGTCAACATCGCCCTACACGCCAGACTCATCAGGCCAATCATTCCACTATACCCACATGTCGCTACTCTGGCCCTGATCAATCTCATCTAGACCTTGTGCAATAGGTAACCGGCAAAACCTGTGTCTAACACCCCTGTCATGGCAGAGTCTACAGTGGACAAAGGGGGGCCTCTTGCCACAGTTGTCCTACCCGTTGAGGGTCATCCTACTACCTTTTTAGTTGACACAGGTGCAGCCTGCAGTGTTCTCAGAGAACAAAACCTGCCTGACCCATCTTGCTTATCCTAAAGATGTCTCTTGTGTTGGTGTCGATGGCGCCCCTAGAAACAACCCATTAACTAAGCTCTTGCGGGTGGGTACTGACATACTCTCACGCTTTGTTGTTTCTTCCACTTGTCCAGTTAACCTTTTAGGTGCTGATGTTCTGTCCCGTCTTCAAGCCTCTCTCTCTTTCACTGCTGATAGCCAGGTCCAATTATTAACCCCCCCTTTCTCGCAAAGATACTTCTGTCCTCTGCTCTCTGCCCTTACTACTACACATGACATCCCCCACCGAGGAGGTAAGGGTCCCAGATGCCCCCAGTGCCCTGGATAGGGTCCCAGCTAAACTTTGGTCTTTGATGACATTGGACGCCTACAAGTCCCACCTGTGGTAGTTACATTAATGAAGGGAGCTACTCCACCACGACGACCACAATACCCATTGAAGCCTGCACAAGCCCTCGCCATCTCAAAGTAAGTTGAAAGTCTATTGTCAAAAGGTGCTCTGGTCAAGTGTGTTTCACAGTGTAACACCCCTCTATTTCCAGTAAAGAAGAAGACTGAAAAAGGCCAACCTGACCAATACCGTATAGTTCAAGACCTCCGCGCCGGAGACGTTTTGTTTCTGAAAAGATGGGCCATGCTTCAGGGGTCCTTACACAATCACATGGTTCCCGTCAACGTCCTATTGGTTATTTTTCATGCAGGCTGGACCCCCTGGCTCGAGGCGGTCCTTCTTGTTTATGTGCTGTGTTTTCTGCCAGTGCCCTGCTGGACAAAACTAATGACTTTGTTCTCTGACATAAACTCACTGTCCTTGTTCCCCATGATATCACGGCCATCCTGAACCAAGTCCAACCAAAACACCTCTCCTCCCAGAGACACCTCCGCCTTGAAGCCTCCCTCCTCTTGCCAGATAACATCACTCTACAAAGATGTTACTCTTTGAACCCGGCCACTCTTCTGTCTCTTCCCAAGGGGGGAGTACCACAATACTGGTACAGTCTGAACATAAATCCTGATGTTCACATGGACCTTCAAGTGAAAAAGCCCATGGCTCCATATGACAAACAACCTGAGGGCTACTTACATTGTACCCTGTGGTTCAGGAATACCCCCATACTATGAAGAAGAATTATTTAGCCTGGTGGAAATACGTATCACCCTGACCGACCTGTTCTGTGACTCCAGAGGAAATACTGTTATCTTGGTCTACCTGCCCATGGAGGTATCACATTTATACCACCACTGGGAGGTGGCAGTTCCTCATATCTCTTTCACCAAATCTCCAAATCTCTCATGGAAAGAATTCGTCCCAATGGCCAACACATGGAGCACTGCAACTCAAGAACAGCTCACATTGACGGGGGTCACTAAAAGGACCAAAAAATTGCAAAACAGTCTGTTACCCTCGATATCACACAGAGATATGTGAAGACATCCCCCCTACAGAACAGGACCCGGATGCCCCTCATGACTGTTTTGAACAGATGAAAATGGAGACAACCCATCTCCCAGCGGTGCACGAGGCTGCTCTGACAGATCCTGACTTCACCCTGTTTGTGGATGGTTCTAGATTCGCCGACGTGCAGGGACAATATCATACCGCTATCACCACAGAAAACCGAGTGCTCTAAGCATCTGCACTTCCATCTTCTAAGTCAGCACAAGAAGCCGAACTAATAGCCCTCATGGTAGCATGCAAGATGTCTGAAAGGAAGCGTGTTAATATTTACACAGGAGGGCCGGACTGGGAAAAAAATTAGGCCCGGGCATTTTTCAATTAGAGCGGCCCCCCAAGAAGGGGGCGGGGCCAGAGAGGGTGTGTTTTGTCATCACTAATGACAAGCACGCCCCCTCTCAAAGTGAGCATGTTGGTTCAATGCGCAGAGCCCCGCTGAAGAGCTCTGGCATTAGAAAAAGGCCTTGTATTTGTTCTGCGCAGCGCAAGCAAATTTAATAACATGCTTGCACTGTGTTTGCTTTTAAATTGTCTCTGGTGTCTCCACAAGTGGGATACCAGAGGACAAAAGGGCCAGGAAAGTGTATGGTGCATGTGTTTGGCGCCTGCTTGTGGGATTGCCTGTGTGTGTAGAGTGTGGTGTGGTATTGTGTAAATAGGTGTAATATGTGTGGTGTAATATGTGTGGCTAGGGGCTGTAGAGAGTGCGTGTATAGGGGGCATAGTTTTATAGGGGATGCAGCGAGTGTGTGCATACGGGTAGTAGTGTGTGTGTATAGGTGATGTAGTGTGTGTAGGGGTTGCAGAGAGGGTGTGTTTAGAGAATGTTGTATGTGTTTCCTTACAAGGAATGTAGTGTGTGTGTAGGTGGTGCACTGTGTGTGTGTAAGAGATCTAGTGTGTAAAGGACCCAGAGTCTGTATAGAAGATTGTGTGTGTGTGTGTGTAGAGGATTAAGAGTGCATACAGGGTAAGGGATCTAGCTTGTATCTGGAGCGTAATGTGTGTAGTGGTGCAGTGTGAGGGGTGCTGTAGTGTATGTGTATATATATATATGTGTATATATATATATATATGGGTCTCTGGGGGTGCTGTGTGTGTATCTGGGTGTGCTGTGTGTGTGTGTATCTGGGGGTGCTGTGTGTATCTGGGGGTGCTGTGTGTGTCTGGGGGTGCTGTGTGTGTATCTGGGGTGCTGTGTGTGTGTCTGGGGGTGCTGTCTGTGTTTGAGGGTGCTGTCTGTGTTTGGGTGTGCTGTGTGTGTCTGGGTGCGCTGTGTGTGTCTGGGTGCGCTGTGTGTGTATCTGGGGGTGCTGTGTGTGTGTCTGGGGGTGCTGTATGTGTTTGGGTGCGCTGTGTGTATCTGGGGTGCTGTGTGTGTCTGGGTGCGCTGTGTGTGTATCTGGGGGTGCTGTGTGTGTGTCTGGGGGTGCTGTATGTGTGTATCGGGGGTGCTGTATGTGTGTATCGAGGGTGCTGTGTGTATCGAGGGTGCTGTGTGTATCTGAGGTGCTGTGTGTATCTGAGGTGCTGTGTGTGTGTCTGGGGGTGCTGTATGTGTCTGGGGTGCTGTGTGTGTATTTAGGGTGCTGTGTGTGTCTGGGGGTGCAGTGTGTGTCTCTGGGGGTGCTGTGTGTGTGTGTCTGGGGGTGCTGTGTGTGAGGGGGCTGTGTGTGTCTGGGGGTGCTGTGTGTGTGTGTGTCTGGGGGTGCTGTTTGGGAATTAATTTTAAATATATATATTTTTTTATTAATAATTTTTTTTTTTTTAAAGTTATGTCCCCCCCCTCCCTTCTTACCTTTAGCCTGGGAGGGGGAGGGAGCCGTTCTGCCTGGGAGGGGGAGCCTTGAGGGGACCATGCTGCCTTCCCTGGTGGTCCTAGTGGTGAGAGTGAACTCTAACCTGCAGGTTAGAGTTCACTCTCGCGAGATCTGAGCGTTGCCCCGGCAACGCTCAGAATCCCGCGAGAGGACCCGGCGGAGCTGCTGGCTAGGGCTCCGCCGGGTCCTCCCTCACCCAGCTGGCGGCCGCATCTCCCTGTCTGTGGGCCGGTGAGGAGATCTTTGATCTCCCCACCGGCCCATGGAGGCACTATGCAGGGCTGGCGCTCGGATAGCGCTGACCCTGCAGGGGCCGGCCGGGGAGATCCCCTGCCGGCCTCGGCCCCACGGCCATCGCGGCCCACCGGGCATTTGCCCGGTGTGCCCGATGGCCAGTCCGGGCCTGTTACACAGACTCAAGGTATGCTCTGGGCGTGGCACATGATTTTGGCTTAATCTGGAAAACCAGGGGGTTCCTTACAGCAACAGGTACCCCTGTGAAACATGGCGCAGCTATCAAAGAATTGATGGACACTTTACTGCTTCCTGAAGAGGTGGCCATACTAAAGGTAAAGGCCCACAGGAGATTAAATTCAGAAGAAGTATATGGCAACCACTTAGCCGACCAGGCTGCTAAGGATGCGGCGCGCCAGTGTTGGGAAGTGGACAGAAGAGTGTCCGTCGAAAAGACTCCTATTTACATTATGCAGACCTAGCCCACAGAACAACAGGCTGCTGCCACCCCTCAGGAAAATCAAAGTTGGAAAGATAAAGGGGCAAACCTCCAGAATGAAGTATACACAATCAACCTTAAATTCTGTCCACCCAAGAGTATGTACCCAGCTGTCGTCCAGTGGGCCCATGGACCAGCTCATTTATCTAAACATCTCATGAACTCTTTGATTGATAAATATTTTGAAGCTCTGGATACCTGCCTAGCACTGTAAGAAAGTTCCTGATCCAGAGGAAGCAGATCCCGATAAACTATGAGCTTCCTGTGTCTGTTTCTGCTGCATGGCCTTTTAAAGGCCCAACAAGTTGCTATTACCAAAGATAATCATGTTTACACATTCTGGTATAACTGTTCAAACACACATGTAGCTACTTTTACCTTTGATTACTGTGATATTGTTCCTTGTATCTTTCCACAGTCACAACACTCAGCAATATACAAAGACATACCCAATAGAAAGGACCCATACATTTGTGTGACAGGTGACCATTGGGGGCATCACCTGGAAAGCAGCAGGTTGGAACATAGGCCGACCATGGGCTACAGACCACAAAGCGCCTTGGATAGGGTGGACAGACATGGGAAACCCTTATTACACAGAATGACCTTATGTAAGCCAACAGGGTCTACCCCAATGAAACTCACCTTAAACATAGAACATCCCAGCCCAGGGGATGCTGGGGAGTACGTAAAGGGGGTGGCTCATATAACAAGTTGGGGACCTTCGATTTACAAGACATGCTTACGTCACCTGATTGGGTACACTCTACGCACATGACGATTAACCCTCTAAAACCACACATTAAAACCCTTAAAGACATGGTAGCCATTGCTAATCCCACGTTTGAAGACACTATGGCTGTGGAGACCGGGTTTTCAGATACTAATCTATGGCTTGAGTGGATGAGGTATAATGCTAATTCACACAATAAAACTAACTGTTTTGTTTGTGGAGGGGCCAGATCCCATCTGGGTACAGTGCCCTTCAGTCTACCTTCAGATGTTGAAATATGTTTCCTAAGTCTCTATGCTCAGTCACCAACAAACTCATCTGTGTGTGAATCATGGAAAAAGGTATACCCAATAACCCAAGGGTATATCAAGCCACCTGATGGGATCACTGTGTACCCAGGTAACTACACTTGCTACAAAATACATGGAGCCACAGGAAAATTTGTGGAAAAATTCCCTTCTGGTTACTGTACTACCTGTCGAGAACCTCCCACTGCCCTATTAGTAAATCATGTTAAGTCCATCTGAAATATTTATTGGCTATGTGGTGACATGCAGCTCAGATCTAAAATGACTGGCCTGTGGTGGGGAGAATGCACTCTGACCAAAGCTATCATGCCCATAGATATCATTTCTGATAACCACCAAGGCCCACTTGATTCACCACTCACATATTTTAGGGTAAAAAGAAAAACCCCTGTTCAAGGTAGTTTCGACCCACACATATATATCGATGCCAGAGGTGTACCAAGGGGGTACCAAACGAGTTCAAGGCCAGAGATGAGGTTGCCGCAGGATTCGAATCCTTGATCCCACTCATCACCGCTAACAAGAATGTTAATTGGATTCATTATATTTACTATAATCAGCAACGCTTTGTCAATTACACGAGAGATGCCCTCCAGGGCTTGGCAGAACAGTTACAGACTACCTCCCAAATGACATTTCAGAATCGAATGGCCTTAGACATGATACTAGCAGAGAAGGGGGGCGTGTGTAAAATACTTCCTGATACTATGACATACTGTACCTTCATCCCAGACAATACAGGCCCCAATGGTAAGTCAACTATAGCCAAATAGAAATTAGAAAGTCTGTCTGATGAATTAACAAAGAACTCGGGAGTCCCCAAGTCATGGGACAGATGGTTTGGTTGGATGAGTGGATGGCAGAAAACTCTCCTTCAAGTAGGTATGGCGGTTCTTACTGTGATAATTCTCTTTCTCTTCCTGACTTGCTGTGTGATGCCCCGTGTGTAGAAATACTTACAGAAGACTGTAGGTCAGACCATTCAACCACACCACACCTACATTCCTACATCAAGATATCGACGACATGGACTGTGATATCCCACACACACCTCTTCAGTCCCACCACCTCAAAGGGACAACTTCTTCTTTATAGGGACAGCGTCTGTCTCCACAGGTAGAAGTCTGACGCTGGAGATGTAGTGGGCTAGCCACTACGGGATACCCGTGCAGTAAAGCGTTCGAGGCCTGTTCAGACAGATGAGCTGCAGCCAAGTAGTGACATTATTATGGTCAGAAAGTAGTTGTCTCTTTAGTAAATAGTCATTTTAAGCGGGGACTGTTGTGGACAAAAAATATTAACTAAATTTATGCTAGTAAAATGCCTATTTACTCAGCATACCTACAATCAGCATTATTCAACTCTATATGTGATTTACCTAAAATGGTCACTAGGGAGTTTCCCTTTGACATCGACTAACACTCTCATTAACAAGATGGCGCTGGAATCTGGGGGAGACCTCCAAGATATCAGTGACCTCACCCCCAGTAGGCAGAGCATTAAATGAACCACTTAACACCTAACCAATTATTGATGTATTATTTCATGTTATCTCTGACAATATTTTGCTTTATAAGGGACATGTTGTTCCCCCTGAATAAACATTCCTCAAGTTTTTCATTAACCTGAAACTTGTGTCTGGTGTGAATTACTTCAGAAGCGTGCACGCACTATTTCTTTAATTTGGCCGGGGACAGATACGCAAGATAATCAATTTATTGATTGATTTCCACATAATTTGGCGCCCAACGTGGGGCTCTGGATCTCGCCGGTTCGGACAGCTGGAAAACGGGACCGGAGCGGACCTCCGGAAAGTGGGACAACCGGAGCCTGATCACCTCCTAAATACAGCAGTTTGCCTGTATTCTCCTGTTTTGTGTCGGTCTGCCTCCGTGTCCACTTCCGGCTTCCAGAAGGCTACAAGACAGGTAATCTCTTATCCGGTGTCTTTTTAAACGAACCTGTCGATTGTCTATCTGCCTCCTGAATGTTTGTGTGTGAGACAGCTGGTGTGTGGTTTATGTTTTATTATTATTGCTTGACTGCCTAAAAGGTAAAGGGCTGGTGACCACCCGGTAAAGGGTTGGGGTTTTGACTGCCCAGTAAAGGGCTGGGGACCGCCCGGTAAAGGGCTGGGGACCACCCGGTAAAGGGTTGGGGTTTTGACCGCCCGGTAAAGGGCTGGGGACAGCCTAGAGAGAGGCTGGGTATTTTGTTGTACTGTTCAGAGTAGAACAGGGTTTGTTTACTGTTCAATTATTGCAATTTTTATTGTTCCTTGTTATATTTTGTTTCTTATTCAGTTGAGGTCATAGTGTGGGTACCCTTGTTGTGTGTGTGTTGTGTGGTTCATCCTCGATTATGGATTAGTGCACATCTCTATATTTGTGACTCCTGTAAATGCCTGTTGATTAGTCTCTCCACATTCACCTTTTCCCTTATTCTCTATCTCTTCTGTACTTGTTGCCCAGAGCTGTGTTAGTCAACCATGTTTGCCCGCTCAGATCCGTGGCCACCATCTCGGGTGGGCGGATCCTGTGACTAGTCTACGTTTAGGGAAGACGCACAGGAATCAATTCCTCGTGGCAGTCGAGCACTGTAGACATTCCTTCTTTTTCTTCTCTCTATCTCTGTCCCTCTTACAGGGAAAGCCTTGTTTGGTAAAAATGGGACAGGAACATGCTAGACCTTCAAAGGGTTTCTTAGCTGATATTGTTAAAGAGAGAGCAGGAGAGGAAGCTATGTTAAAAATGAAAGATAGCAAAGGTTTGTGGTTTTCAAATGTCACCCAGTGGTAGATTGCAACCAGAATTTTGGAGGAAATTACTAATAATAATGAAGGCATACTACTGGATAATGGGTTGACGAAAGCCGTAGAAGCTTGGTATCGTGTAGCGAGAGGACTCAAACGGGAGGGTTGGTCAGAAGAGGAAATTGATTTTGAAGGACAAATTATGTAGCGGATGGCACTGGGCTGTCCTGAAAATTTCATGTGAATAACTGCATTCGTGTAAACTGCTAGTTTTATATGTGTTGAAATAAAGTGTATTCATCTGATTGTTCGGAAGAATCATTCGAATAAACTAAGGGAATTAAACTACCGAACAATCAGACCTCCCCTGTGTGAAGTGTGCCTTCAATTGCCCGTTGCAACAATGTTGCGAATGGGTAATTGACGAGCTATGCAGTAGGTCCTTTGTCTCGGGGTACCCGCCATTCGGGAAACGAACACGTGGTGGCGGACATTTTACAAACTCCTGAACAGCGGTGTTTTGCCGTCGAGTGTCTGGAACCCAAATCGGACACTCTACTAGGCGAACACCGCTGAGACCTCCACAAGCCTGGTCCATTCGGTTCCAAGCTACCGAACGGCCCCTCGTTCGGTAGACAGAAACAACCGAACGAGGGGATTCATGTGAATCCTACCTAATCTCTGTAACCTTAGCCGTTCGTGTAAATTATTCCCTTATACTGTGACCGACCGCAGGGCCCCATCGCATGGAACCCAATTCGGCTGATTTATCCAGCGCGGTCGTTTTTTTTAGTACCTCCATAAATTTCCCGAACCCCTGGTCCGATCTGGGTGATTTTTGGATATGTTGCTCACCCAGATCAGGGCTACCAGGGGATGTGCCATTTAAAGGGGTACCCCTAGGTTTAGGGGTACATCCAGAAACTGGGGGAATTTGGGTACAGTATAAGGGGATTATGATGCAGGCTGAGGGGAGGAGATGTGTGGGAGGTTACTAATGCCGGATTGGGTACTGTACTAATTGTTGAAAATCCCTCCCTTGCATGAGAGCATGCTATATAAGGCACTGTGGAATAAAGGTTGTCAGTTCTGCTCCTGATGCTGTGTGTCGTCCAGTTATTGGGATTGCTACACTAAAACGCTCCATGCTAAAGGACCTCCTGGAAGCAAGGGGTATACAAGCCAGCAACAAGAAGAAAGCGGTACTCATTACTGAACTTATGGCAGAGTACCGAATGGATGGCGATTCGGTTCCCGAACAGGGGGATTCGGGAGAAACACAGGAACAGATGGAATTCCAGAGGCAGCTACAATTTAGGCTGTCTTTTTATGGGGAACACTCTCCAGCAGAAATTATTTAAAGACTATGACAGAGGTCCAGGAATTCATCTTAAGGAAACAGACAACAGCAGCCCCAGAACGCAGCTCTGCAGTAAATGTGCCACAAGAAGGTAAGCCTAAGATACCATACCAGGCTTTTAAAACGTATGTGGAGGCAGAGGAAGATATAGACGCTTTCCTGCAAGATTTTGAGAGACTGTGTGCCCTGCATAGAATCAGCGCAGAGGACTGGGTACCTACTTTGGCAGGAAGGTTAACTGGGAGGGCAGCAGAGGCATATCGTACTGTGCCCAATAAGGAAATACGGAATTACAGTAAAGTAAAAGAAATTATACTGGCCAGGTATGCTATAACACCAGACGCATACCGGCGGAGATTCAGGGATTTAAAGAAGGTGGAGAAAGACTCACACGCAGAGTGGGCATGCAGGTTACAAAGGGCAGCACTCGGGTGGGTGCAAGCTAGCAAGGCACGGTCCATGGAGGATGTTATATAGATGATGCTGATGGAGCAATTTTATGAGGGAGTAATCAACGATATCCAGGAGTGGGTAAGGGACAGAAACCCTACCTCCCTCACCAGAGCTGCCAGGAAGGCAGATGAGTACCTGGATGCATGCAGGCAGCAAAAACATGCAGCTCCAAAAGCCACATTTAAAACCTTTGGGGGAACTAGCTACACCCCAGCTCCACCGAGACCACTGCCACCATCACCACCGCCCGCTGCACAGCCATGTTTCCGCCAACCCACTTCTGGCCCCTGTCATCACTGCCAGAAATGGGGACATTATAAAAGGGAATGCTCACAGTTGCGGGATCGTTCCACCTGGATCCGACCAGGCCCGCCACCACCACCAAGAGCAGCCGCAGCCCACCACTACCAGGATAAAGTGGCAACACCATATGGTTCAGCAGTACCCATTACCACCGTGGAACAGTGGGAAGTACTGCATGAGGCGGATCCAGTCCAGGCCAATGCTGATAACCGACAGCATCACAGACAGACCGTATACCTGGAGGGTTAAGCGGTCCAAGGACTACGTGACTCAGGAGCTACTATCACCCTGGGAAAGAGTCACCTGGTTTCGGATCAGGCTAAGCAAAGTAAAACTGTGGCCGTCAGGGTAGCCGGGGAAGCAGTGTACCGGCTACCTACAGCAAGGGTACATTTGCATTGGGGAGCGGGGTCAGGACACGTGGAGGTGGGGTTGATGCCGCAGTTACCGGTGGAGGTTTTATTGGGGAATGATCTGGGGAGGCTCACATCTGCTTTTGAGCCCCAGACGCCCACCACAGGAGAAGCTCACCCTGTGGTCACCCGACAACAGGCCCGCACCCAGGACTACAACACACTCCCGGAGGTTTAGGTAAGAGACCCTTCCCCTTCCTTAGAATGTGTCCCCTGGGCCCCACCTAATGAATTTGCAGCCGAAGTAGTAACCGACCCTACGCTGCAAGTATATAGGGACAAGGTTGTCACTGACTTAACCGGGGGGAGGGAGAGAGATTTGTCTGGGACAAGCAGCTTTTATACAGAGAGACAGACAAGCAGATTGCTGGGTCAGACCCTATAGTGATGAGGCAGCTAGTGGTGCCGCAGCAGTACCGAGCCGAGTTACTCCGGATAGCGCATGATATTCCGCTATCCGGACATTTAGGGGTCAGTCGCACTAGGTACAGACTAACCCAAAGTTTCTTCTGGCCAGGGATCAGCCAGGAAGTATGCAGGTATTGCACTACGTGCGATACCTGCCAGAGGGTAGGGAAAAGGGGAGACCGACGGAAGGCGAAACTACACCCCTTACCCATAATTGAGGAACCCTTTAGCAGAATAGCGGTAGATTTGATAGGCCCCCTCAAGAAAGCTAGCCCGTCAGGCAAAAGGTATATTTTAACGGTAGTAGATTATGCCACTAGATATCCAGAGACAGTGGCTCTGACCAACATCCACGCTGAAACGGTCGCGGATGCCCTCATGCGGATATTCTCCCGGATGGGATTACCCAGGGAGATTATCTTGGATCAGGGTACCCAATTTACCGCAGAATTCACCCAACACCTCTGGAGGATCTGTGGCATTAAGCCTATTATCAGTGCCCCTTACCACCCCCAGACTAATGGGCTCTGCGAACGGTTCAATGGTACATTGAAACAAATGCTCCGAACCTTCGCAGAGACCCAAAAGGACTGGGAGCGATTCCTGCCGCATCTCCTGTTCGCTTACCGGGAGGTGCCGCAGGAATCCACAGGGTTTTCCCCATTTGAACTGCTATTTGGGAGGAGAGTCAGAGGCCCCTAAGTTCTTATTAGAGAACATTGGGAGGGGGACCTGAGCGCCGATGGCACTCCCATCATACCATATGTGTTGGCCTTCCGAGACCGCCTGGAAGCGTTGACTAGGACGGTAAGGGAAAACTTTCAGGCAGCACAGACCCGCCAGCGCACGTGGTATGATCGGGGAGCTTTCAGGTTGGGCAGAAAGTGCTAATTTCTGCCCGACCAGAAAGTGCCATAGCTTTCAGGTCGGGCAGAAAGTGCTAATTTTAAAACCTGTCCGACATGACAAGCTACAGGCCGCCTGGCAGGGACCATATAGGGTGGTGGAACAGAGATGTGACACCACCTATATCATAGGCCCCTGCACAGGGACTGGAGGGTGACGCATGCTCCATGTGAACATGATGAAGCCCTACCAGGAGCGCGCCGAGGAGGTAACCGCCATATGTGCGCCCAACTCTGACGAGTTTGACAGCTTACCACTCCCAGATGTGCTGGGAGATGGGCAGTTGTCTGGGGATTTAGGGAAGGTTGCACTGGGAGACCGGCTGAGCCCACAGGAGCGTATCGAGGTACAGCAGCTATTGGAAGAGAAACGAGACACATTCTCTAATGTACCTGGGTACACCCCTCTGGCCACTCACCGGGTAGAGACCCCTACCGCATCCCGGAAGCGGTGAGGGAAAACATGTGCAAGGAGATCGATTAGATGCTCCAACTGGGGGTGATTGAGCCCTCAGATAGTCCCTGGGCTTCTCCTGTAGTACTCGTACCAAAGCGAGACGGTACGACTCGCTTCTGCGTGGAATACAGGAGATTGAATGAGAAAACCGTGTCAGATGCCTATCCTATGCCACGGATATATGAACTACTGGACAGGATGGCCAGGGGCCAATACCTCATTACTATTGACTTATGTAAGGGGTATTGGCAAATTCCCCTGGCCCCAGATGCCATCCCTAAGTCGACCTTTGTCACCCCATTTGGTTTGTACCAGTTTAAGGTCATGCCATTTGGGATGAAAAACGGCCCAGCTACTTTCCAGAGGATGGTGGACCGACTCCTGGAAGGGTTCCAGGACTATACCTGTGCCTACCTGGACGATATTGCCATTTTTAGCAATGCGTGGCAGGAGCACTTGGCCCATATAGGAGCGGTACTAGACAGGATTAGTGAAGCTGGTTTGACATTGAAACCGGCCAAGTGCAGCATAGGGATGGCCGAGGTACAGTACCTGGGACATAGAGTGGGGTGCGGCAAACAGAAGCCCGAACCAGCCAAAGTAGAGGCCGTGGCCCACCCCTAGGACTAAGACCCAAGTTTTAGCATTTCTAGGGACCGCTGGGTATTACAGAAAATTTGTCCCTAACTATAGTGCCCTGGCCAAACCCCTCACTGACCTGACCCGGAAGAATCTGCCCCGCCAGGTGACCTGGACCCCGGAGTGTGAGCAGGCATTCCAACATCTGAAAAATGCACTGATAAATGCCCCTGTCTTGGCAGCTCCCAATCCAACTAAACGTTTTCTTGTTCACACAGACGCTTCTATGTTTGGATTGGGAGCAGTACTGAGCCAAGTCGGGGCGATGGCAGAGAACATCCTGTGGCTTACATCAGTCGCAAGCTGTTACCCCGAGAAGTAAGCTATGCCGCCATCGAGAAGGAATGCCTGGCTGTGGTGTGGGCCCTAAAGAAACTGCAGCCGTATCTTTATGGACAGCCCTTTTCATTGCTCACGGATCACAACTCGTTGGTATGGCTAAACCGGGTGGCTGGGGACAATGCCAGGCTGCTGCGCTGGAGCTTGGTGCTGCAGCCCTTTGACTTTAATAATCAGTACCGCCCGGGTAAACAGAATGGGAATGCTGACGGGTTGTCGAGACAAACTGACCTGGAAAAATGATCCGTGAGCCCCCGGACATCCCCAAGCCGATCCGTGTTGGATCAGACTGTGTATGCCGGCTTGTGGGCAAGGGGGAGCAGTGTAGCGGATGGCACTGGGCTGTCCTGAAAATTTCATGTGAATAACTGCATTCGTGTAAACTGCTAGTTTTATATGTGTTGAAATAAAGTGTATTCATCTGATTGTTCGGTAGAAGCATTCGAATAAACTAAGGGAATGAAACTACCGAACAATCAGACCTCCCCTGTGTGAAGTGTGCCTTCAATTACCCGTTGCAACAATGTTGCGAACGGGTAATTGACGAGCTATGCAGTAGGTCCTTTGTCTCTGGGTGGCCGCCATTCGGGAAACGAACACGTGGTGGCGGACATTTTACAAACTCCCGAACAGCTGTGTTTTGCCGTCGAGTGTCTGGAACCCAAATCGGACACTCGACTAGGCGAACACCGCTGAGACCTCCACAAGCCTGGTCCATTCGGTTCCAAACTACCGAACGGCCCCTCGTTCGGTAGACAGAAACAACCGAACGAGGGGATTCATGTGAATCCTACCTAATCTCTGTAACCTTAGCCGTTCGTGTAAATTATTCCCTTATACTGTGACCGACCACAGGGCCCCATCGCATGGAACCCAATTCGGCTGTTCTATCCAGCGTGGTCGGTCTTTTTAGTACCTCCATAAATTTCCCGAACCCCTGGTCCGATCTGCGTGATTTTTGGATATGTTGCTCACCCAGATCAGGGCTACCAGGGGATGTGCCATTTAAAGGGGTACCCCTAGGTTTAGGGGTACATCCAGAAACTGGGGAATTTGGGTACAGTATAAGGGGATTATGATGCAGGCTGAGGGGAGGAGATGTGTGGGAGGTTACTAATGCCGGATTGGGTACTGTACTAATTGTTGCAAAATCCCTCCCTTGCATGGGAGCATGCTATATAAGGCACTGTGGAATAAAGGTTGTCAGTTCTGCTCCTGATGCTGTGTGTCATCCAGTTATTGGAATTGCTGTGGGGATACTGTTGGATTATTTTGCCTGCTGGAAACCTTGCCTGTGGATTTACAAATGATTCATGCCCCGCCTCTCCAGACACTACCTAGTCTCCACCCCCATTGCCAAAGGCCCTCCTACTCCCACCCCTCTGTAACCCATTCTCGGGGCAGACGGATCCTACTATTACCCCTTCCCACTCCCGTCACCCTCCACCACACCACCCACTATTCCTGTCCCCTTCCTACTTCCCGCCCCACTCCCCACCGATGCCATCTCTTCCTCATCGTCCTCTACTTCTCTTCCCATTATTCCAATTCCTGTTCCCCCTCCTCCTTCATGTATTACTCCTTCCGAGACATCACTGGTCCCTCTCCCTGTTATTTCTTCTGCCCCCGTTTCCCCCTTGCCGTCCTCTGTGATATCCCCTGTTATATCCACGATCTCCCTCCCTCCTCTTCCTGCCACTGCTCCAGTCCCCGTCTCAGATCCCTCTCCCCTTCCCATCTCTAATCCTCTCCCTCCTTCTTCCATCTCTTATCTCCGCCCTCTAAGCCTCACTCGCCTCTACTTCACCCCCTCCCACTCCTCCTGTCTCCGTTCCAGATCCTTCTCCCATTCCTATATCCTCTCAATCTCCTATCTCTTATCTCCGCCCTCTCTGCCTCACTCACCTCTACTTCCACTCCTATTCTCTACCCCCTCCCACTCTTCCAGCCCCTGTTCTAGATCCTTCTCCCCTTCCTATATCTTCTCCTCCGCTCAATCTCTCATCTCTTATCTCCGCCCTCTCTGACTCACTCGCCTCTATTTCCACTCCTACTTCTCCACCCCCTCCCACTCCTCCTGCCCCCATTCCAGATCCTTCTCCCCTTCCCGTATCTTCTCTCCTTCTCAATCTTTCATCTCTTATTTCTGCCCTCTCATACAACCTTGCCTCTACCTCTACTCCCACTTCTCCATCCCCTTCCACTCCCTCAGTCCCCATTCCAGATTCTTCCTCTCTCCATCCCTCTGATCCCATCACTCATCCTCCTCTTGCTAATTCTACAGCACTTATTTCCACCCTCTTGGCTTCCCTTGCTACTCCACCTACTCCTCCTTCTCCTTCTCCCCAGCCCACTCCTTCTGTTCCTATTCCGGATTCCTCTCACCTCCCCGCCTCTAACCCTGTTGTTTCCTCCCACGACCGCTCATCACTCATCTCCGCCCTTTCCAACCACCTATCTCAACCTACTCAACCTGTACCTTCACCCAGTCCAGCCCCCATCCCTGCCCCTCCCATAACCACCCCCAGTTACCCAATCATGATTGTTGGGACAAATGAATCTGCCGTGTCAGGACAAACTTTGGCTGCTGACGCCTCCTCTGCCGCCTCAGGTTTCCATCCCACTACTTCTCAGTTAGTCACTCCCCAGACCATTGCTGTCGGTTCTCTCGGTTCCGACGCTCCAGCTGCCCAAGTTCCCAACTCGCTTGATGTTGCCAGCTATCATGTTCCTCCCAGGAACGACAATGTGCAAGAGCTTAGCCCATTCCGTCATTCGAATAATAGAGCTTCCCAGAGACAGGCCAATGTATGTTACATTTAACCCATCCCAAGCTGCAACCCTAGTAACTTCTCTTCTCTATCCAGAAAAACAACCCATGCCCTTCTTCCGAAGGATTGCCCAGATTCGTAAGACATACTCAGCAGCCTGGCATGATCTGTACAGTCTATGTGAGATCAAGGCTGGGGATGCCTACTGGCCTATAATGGAAAGGAGTTTTAATGATGTCATCCTCACTACCGATACAGACTTCCAATCGGGTATTACTTTCTGTGAACAACTCAGGGCCTGGGCCCAGGATAAATTGGCTGACCAGGCCACTTGCATAAATGATATCATACAAGATAAACTTGAGTCAGTAGAAAAATACCATTCCAGGTTGACCCAAACCTTCTCCGATCTTGGTTTTAGTGTATATAACAAAGCACATACCCAAATGTTGTCAGCTGCCTTTGTGGCCGGCCTTAAGGAACCTATTAGGAAAGGCTTAGTGCTTGCACGCCCTGAATATAGGATTATCCCTTTGGATACTCTCTTGCTGATTGCAAAGGGCCTAGAATCTGTTCTGCAACCATCTCAGAAGAAAAGTAATCCGCTTATGCTTTCCACTTCCAACCCTACTATCAGACCCACCTTGATGTCCCAGAATTATTCCACATTGGCTATTATGCCAGCTGCACAGAGACAGCCCACAGCACCTAGACCTTCGGCCAGAGTATGCTTTAATTGTAACCAACCAGGTCATTATCGCAGGGAATGTCCAAACTCACGGGTAGCTCGACCACAAGACCTCCTATGTACCCCAGTACCCCTACAACCACATATGGTGGCCCCCAACATGCTTATCCCCACAAACACATGCACCGTATTATCCTTCGCAGGATTATACCCAGAAAGCTCAATCCAATCAATTTAATGCCCACCCTCCCCCAGTTAATTACGATTCAGATGACTTTCAGCAAAATGATCACCCAGCACCTCATCATTATCGCCCTGCCCGTCAAAATCATCAGTCAGGCCACCCTACTACACGTCATTATACTGGCCCTGATCAATCTCATCTAGACCTTGTACAATAGGTGACCGGCAAACCTGTGTCTGACACCCCTGTTATGGCAGTGTCTACAGAGGACAGGGGGGGCCCTAGCTACAGTTGTATTACCAGTTGAGGGTCATCCTACTACCTTCCTACTTGACACAGGTGCAGCCCGCAGTGTTCTTAGAGAACAAGACCTGCCTGATCCTTCTTGTCTATCTGACACCGATGTTTCTTGTGTAGGTGTTGATGGTACCCCCAGGAACAACCCACTAACCAAGCTCTTATGGGTTGGTTCTGACATTCTATCTCGGTTTGTTGTCTCATCCACCTGTCCCATTAACCTCTTAGGTGCTGATGTATTGTCTCGTCTTCAAGCTTCCATCTCCTTCACTGCTGATGGTCAGGTTCAATTAATTACCCCACTTTCTCGTAAAGATACTTCTGTTCTTTGTTCTTTGCCCCTACTCCTACACATGACATACCCCACAGAGGAAACAAGGGTCCCCGATGCCCCCAGTGCTCTGGATACGGTCCCAACCAAACTTTGGTCTACAGGCCCAGATGACATTGGATGCCTGCGGGTTCCACATGTGGTGGGGGTTACGTTAATTGAAGGAGCTACTCCACCACGAAGACCACAGTACCCATTGAAACCTGCACAAGCCCTCGCAATCTCCAAACAAGTTGATAGCCTGTTGGCAAATGGTGCATTATTTAAATGCGTTTCCCAGTGCAATACCCCTCTGTTTCCAGTGAAAAAGAAAATGAAGAAAGGCCAACCAGACCAATACCGTATGGTCCAGGATCTCCGTGCTGTCAATGAAGTTACCAAACGGGACACAGCAATTTTTCCTAACCCACACACACTATCACAAGTGCCTCCAAATGCTAAGTTCTTCACAGTGGTTGATCTTGCAAATGCCTTCTTCAGTGTGCCCCTGGATCCATCTTGTCAATATCTGTTCGCTTTCACCCATGACCGTCAACAGTATACATGGACTGTCATGCCTCAAGGTGCACAAAATTCTCCAACACAATTTGCCAAAGCTATGTCCACTGTACTTGAACCCTGGCAAAAGTCTCACCCAGACATGGTCCTGCTTCAGTATGTTGATGATTTACTCCTCTGTGCTGATGATTTTCCGACAGCTGAACAACATTCCATGGATCTCCTCTGTTTCCTCGCAGAAGAAGGTCGTAAAGCCTCCAAAACGAAACTCCAGTGGTGCCAGCCCTCTGTGGTCTTCTTGGGACATTGCCTTTCCCATGGCAACTGTCACCTCACAAAGAACAGAGTTTGTGCAATTACAAACCTCTCCCTTCCATCCAACCATCAGGCCCTTCATGCATTTCTGGGCCTCATCACCTACTGCAGATCTTGGATTCCTGAGGCTTCTCAACTCATGCATACCTTAAAGACTGAACCCTCACATTGTCCTCTACAGCCCACAGTTGTTATTTTGCTCTTCAAAGGGCAATCTCTTGGGCCCCTGCCTTGGGCCTACCCAACTACCAATTGCCTTTCAAGCTTTTCATCTCCGAGAAGATGGGCCATGCTTCCGGGGTCCTTACTCAATTCCACGGGTCCTGCCAGTGCCCTACTGGGTACTTCTCATGCATGCTTGACCCCGTAGCCAGAGGTGGTCCTTCCTGTTTGCGTGCTGTCTTCACCGCAAGTGCCCTTCTAGACAAAACTAATGATTTTGTTCTCGGATATAAACTGACAGTTCTGACTCCCCATGATATCGCTGCCATTTTGAATCAAGTCCAATCGAAACACCTTTCCTGTCAGAGACACCTTCGCCTTCAAACCTCCCTCCTTTTATTGGATAATGTTTCTTTACAGAGATGTTACTCTTTGATTCCGGCCACTCTTCTGCCACTTCCCAACGGGGGAGTACCACAATACTGGTACAGCTTGGACATAAATCCCGATGTTCACATGGAACTTCAAATTGAAAAACCTCCGGTTCCACATTATGAACAACCCGAGACCCAACTACATTGCACCCTGTGGTTTCTGGACACCCCAGGTCCTGACTCGTACTATGAAGAAGAACTACTCAGCCTAGTGGAAGTACAGATTACACTGACAGACCTGTTCTGTGACTCCAAAGGAAACATTGTCATCTTAGTCTATCTACCTATGGAGGTATCACATTTGTATCACCATTGGGAGGTGGCTGTTCCTCATGTCTCCTTCACAAAGTCTCAAGACCTCTCATGGAAAGAACTTGGACCAATGGCCAAGGTATGGAGTACTGCAACTCAAGAACAACTCACAGTGACGGGGTCACTAAAAAGACCATAAATTGCAAAACTGTCGGTTACCCCCAATATCATGCAGAGATATGTGAAGATATGCCTCCCACAGACCCAGACCCAGAAGCTCCACATGATTGTTTTGAACAGATGAAGATGGAAACTACCCATCTTCCAACAGTGCACGAGACTGCTCTACCGGACCCTGACTACACTCTGTTTGTGGATGGTTCTAGATTTGCAGATGAGCAGGGCCAATACCATACTGGGTATGCGGTCACCACTGAAGACCAGATACTTCAAGCATCCTCACTGCCTTCCTCCAAATCAACACAAGAAGCCGAGTTAATAGCCCTTACGGTGGCATGCAGGATATCTGAAGGGAAATGTGTCAACATCTATACAGACTCCAGGTATGCCCTAGGAGTAGCACATGATTTTGTCTTAATTTGGAAAACCAGGGGGTTCCTTACAGCAACAGGTACTCCTGTGAAACATGGTGCAACTATCAACGAGCTGATGGATGCCTTGCTACTCCCAGAAGAGGTGGCTATACTGAAGGTAAAAGCCCATGGGAAACTAAACTCAGAAGAAGCACATGGCAACCATCTGGCCAACCAAGCCGCTAAGGATGCGGCGCGCCAAAGTTGGGAAGTGGACAGAAGAGTGTCCGTCAAAAAGACCCCTATTTACACCATGCAAACCCTACCCACTAATCTCAAACTGTAAGAGAACAACAAGCCGCTGCTACTCCACAGGAGAAACAAAGCTGGAAAGACAAAGGAGCAACCCTCCATAATGACATATATACAATCAACCTCAAATTCTGCTTACCCAAAAATATGTATCCAGCTGTTGTTCAGTGGGCCCATGGACCAGCACATTTGTCAAAACACCTCATGAATTCTTTGATTGATAAGTATTTTGAAGCACCTGGGATCACTACCTAGACTCGAAATTATTGCAGATCTTGCACCATCTGCGCTAAATGCAACCCAGGGAAAATAATTAAAGCTGCACCAAACCATTTGGCCAAACCTCAGTACCCTTTCCAAAGGATCCAAATTGATCATATCCAAATGCCAAAGAGTGGCCGGTACGAATATGCACTGGTCATAGTGGATTTGTATTCAGGGTGGCCAGAAGCTTTTCCAGTTGCTAATCTCACTGCAAAGACTACGTGAAACACCTATCATTAAGAGAGCAGATAGGGCAATCTGCCGCTCTGATCGGCTCAACCGGACAGTTTGCTGTCTCCCGGGTGCTCGGGTCCGGCATGTTGCAGACAGAGTGGATGGATTATTGGGAGGGGCTGGGGATGACCCAGCGGTCATGGTCCATGTTGGTACCAATGACAAAGTAAGAGGAAGATGGAAGGTCCTAAAGAATGATTTCAGGGAATTAGGTAGCAAACTTAAGAAAAGGACCTCCAAGGTGGTATTCTCTGAGATATTACCTGTGCCACGCGCTACAGTGGAAAGGCAGCGGGAGATTAGAGAGGTCAATGCGTGGCTTAAGTCTTGGTGCAGGAAGGAGGGTTTGGGGTTTTTAGAGCACTGGGCCGACTTTGCGATTGGGTACAACCTTTATAGTGGTGATGGATTGCACCTAAACGGGAGAGGGTCTGCAGTGCTGAGGGATAGGATGGCTAGAAGGTTGGAGGAGATTTTAAACTAGTAGTAGGGGGGGAGGGTCATAGCAATCTACAAAATGGAGATAGGACAGAAAGGAGATGGGCTTTAGCACAGTATAAGGGGGGTGGAAACGGGGGGAGGGGCAAGCTCAGAACAGAGAAGCTGTGTAATGGTGAAAATTCACAAAATATACAAGTGACGCATAATATTAAATGTATGCTTACTAATGCAAGGAGCCTAAATAACAAAATGGGGGAACTAGAGGCATTAGCATACACTAAACAATATGATATAATAGGCATAACTGAAACATGGTGGGATGAGACACATGACTGGGCAGCTAACTTAAATGGGTACATGTTATTTAGGAAGGATAGGAAAAACAAGAAGGGTGGTGGGGTATGTTTGTATGTCAAACATGATTTAAAGCCAAATGTTAAGCAAATGGAATGCGAGGAGGATAATGTGGAAGCTTTATGGGTAAATATCTGCTTGGGGGAAAAGAAGGGAAACCAACTATTGGTTGGGATATGTTATAAACCACCTAATGTTAATATTGACGAGGAACAACAGCTGTTTGAGCAAACTGAGAAAGCTGCAAATCTGGGTAACACTTTAATTATTGGAGATTTTAATTACCCAGATATAAATTGGGACAGAGGGACTAGTGCCTCAGCAAAGGGAATTAGCTTTTTAAACTTGTTAAATTACACCTTCATGTCACAACTTGTACAAGCACCAACTAGAATGGATGCTTGTCTGGACCTGGTTTTAACAAACAACGTTGATCTTTTGACCAACATTCAAGTAGGTGAGCACTTGGGAAATAGTGATCACAATATAGTGTCCTTTGAAATAAACTCAAAACCAAAGCACATGGGGAATACTAAAACATATAATTTTAAAAAGGCCAATTTTAATAAGTTAAGGGAAGCTTTACAATATATTGACTGGCATAAACTCTTTAGTGAAAAGAATACTGAGGATAAATGGATCATCTTCCAACAAATATTAAAAAGGTACATTTCTCAGTATGTACCGTTGGGAAATAAATATAAAAGAAACAAATTAAAACCAATGTGTCTTAGTAGAGAAGTAAAACAAGAGATTAAAACTAAGAAAAGGGCATTTAAAGCATTTAAATCGGACAAATCAGATGCATCTTATAAAAGATATAAGGATGCAAATAATGCGTGCAAAAAGGCAATTAGACTTGCTAAACTTCAAAATGAAATAATGATAGCTGAAGAGAGCAAAACCAACCCCAAAGCATTTTTTAAGTACATAAATTCTAAAAACAAAAACAAAATGAAAGTGTAGGTACACTAAAAACTGAAACGGGGGTGTTAATTAATGAAGACCAGGAAAAGGCAGGAATTTTAAATAACTATTTCTCCTCCGTATATATTAAGGAAGAACCCATGGCAATAGATGTGCAAATGATTGCTACTAAAAACTTGCAGAATAATTGTAATTGGTTAACTCAAGACAAGGTGCTGCAGCAACTAAAGAAAGTTAATATAAACAAAGCTCCAGGGCCTGACGGTATCCATCCACGTGTACTTAAGGAACTAAGTGTAGAAATAAGTGAACCTCTGTTTTTAATCTTTCAAGATTCTTTTCTTTCAGGAAGTGTTCCAGAGGATTGGAGGAAGGCAGATGTGGTTCCTATATTCAAAAAGGGTTCAAAATCCTTGCCTGGAAATTATAGACCTGTGAGCTTAACTTCTGTGGCTGGTAAAATATTTGAAAGGTTATTAAGGGATAATATTCAAGAATTCCTTGAGAAGAACATGGTTATCAGCAAAAATCAGCATGGTTTCATGAAGCACAGGTCATGTCAAACTAACTTGATTGCGTTCTATGAAGAAGTAAGTAGAAGTATAGATCAGGGTGTTGCCGTGGATGTGATCTATTTGCATTTTGCCAAGGCATTTGATACAGTTCCACACAATAGATTAGTGTTCAAACTCAAGGAAATCGGTCTAGATGAAAATGCTTGTTCTTGGGTAGAACATTGGCTTAAAAACAGAGTACAAAGAGTTGTCATTAATGGTAAATTTTCAAGCTGGACAGAGGTGGTAAGTGGTGTCCCTCAGGGGTCTGTTCTGGGACCCCTTCTATTTAACATGTTTATAAATGATCTTGAAGACCGCATTGAAAGTCATGTTTCAGTGTTTGCAGATGACACCAAACTTTGTAAAACAATACAATGTGAGCAAGATATTACTTTGCTGCAGAGGGATTTAGATAGACTGGGGGACTGGGCACTCAAATGGCAGATGAAATTTAATGTTGAAAAATGCAAAGTTATGCACTTCGGCGTAAAGAATACACAAGCAACATATACCCTCAATGGAAGTGAATTAGGGATAACAACACATGAAAAGGACTTGGGAATTGTTATAGACCGCAAACTATGCAACAATGTGCAATGTCAATCAGCAGTGGCCAAGGCCAGTAAGGTATTGTCATGCATGAAAAAGGGCATTCATTCTCGGGACAAGAATATAATTTTGCCTCTTTACAAATCACTGGTAATACCCCATATTGAATATGCTGTGCAATTTTAGGCACCTGTTCTAAAGAAGGATATTATGGCACTAGAAAAAGTGCAGAGGCGGGCTACAAAACTAATAAAAGGAATGGAACATATCGGCTATGAAGAAAGGTTAACAAATTTAAACCTATTTAGTTTAGAAAAACGTCGCCTGAGAGGAGATATGATAACATTATACAAATATATTCGGGGCCAATACAAACCATTGTGTGGAAATCTATTCACAAACCGGACTTTACATAGGACACGAGGCTATGCGTTTAGACTGGAAGAAAGAAGATTTCGTCTAAGGCAAAGGAAATGTTTTTTTTACTGTAAGAACAATCAGGATGTGGAATTCTCTGTCTGAAGAAGTGGTTTTATCAGAGTCCATACAGATGTTCAAACGGCTACTAGATGCATACTTGCAAGAACAGAATATTCAAGGATATAATCTTTCAATGTAGGGTAATAACTGCTTGATCCAAGGATAAATCTGACTGCCATTCTGGGCTCAAGAAGGAATTTTTTTCCTATCTTGTTGCAAAATTGTGCTTCAAACTGGGTTTTTTTTGCCTTCTTTTGGATCAACAGCAAAAAACAAATGTGAGGTAGGCTGAACTTGATGGACGCAAGTCTCTTTTCAGCTATGTAACTATGTAACTATGTAACCTACTTACCAAAATTATCTGCAGATACGGGGTTCCCGAAGTAATCGAACGTGACCAGGGTACATCTTTCACCCCATTGTTGACCAGGAAAATCTGGGCAGCACTGGGGGTGACCCTTGCATTCCACACACCTTATCGCCCACAGAGTAGTGGTAAGGTAGAACGCATGAATGGCTCTCTGAAAGCCAGAATGCTTAAAATGTCACAAGAAACTAACCTACCCTGGCCGGAGAGTCTTCCCATAGCACTATTTAGTGTAAGATGCACCCCAAGAGGAAGGTTTACCTTATCCCCCTACGAGATCTTGTTTGGGACAGCACCCAGGTTAGGCTGTTACTTTCCACAACAACTTCAACTCCAGTCAGATGCAATGGTAGATTATATAACTGCACTCTCTCATGCTTTGACCAAAATCCATGCACAGGTGTTTTCTTCTCTTCCAGATCCAGAGTCAAACACAGGCACGCACAAGTTACTACCTGGTGATTGGGTCATGGTGAAGAAGTTTCTAAGAAAACACACTCTTGAGCCAAGGTTTGATGGTCCATTCCAAGTCCTATTGACTACATCTACCTCGGTAAAGTTGGCTGGGAAGAATACTTGGATATACGCTTCACACTGTAAGAAATTTCCTGATCCAGAGGAAGCGGATCCCACAAAAACATGAGCCTTTTATACTTATGTCTGCTGCTAGGCCTCTTAAAGGCCCAACAAGTTGCTATTACTAAGGATAATCATGTTTACACATTTTGGTATAACTCTTCAAACACACACATGGCTACATTTACTTTTGATTATTGTGATATTGTTTCTTGTACATTCCCACAATCACAACACTCAGCAATATACAGAGACATACCAAATAAAAAGGACCCATATATCTGTGTGACGGACGACCATTGGGGACATCACTGTAGTTCATGGAAAGCGGCAGGTTGGAATACGGGCCGACCATGGGGCCTTAGACCGAGTTGGCAGACATGGGAAACCTTTGTTATATCGAATGACCTTGTGTAAGCCAACAGGGTCTACTCCAATAAAATTAACCTTAAACATAGAACATCCCAGCCCAGGTGACGCTGGGGAATACGTAATGGGAATGTACTGGAAAGGGGGTGGCTCACATAACAAGTTGGGAACCTTCTATTTACAGAACATGCTTACATCACCTGGCTGGGTAGGTTCAACACACATGACCATTAACTCCCCTAAAACCACACATCAATCCTACATTTGAAGACACTATGGCTGTGGAGACTGGTTTTTCAGATACTAGCCTATGGCTTGAATGGATGAGGTACAATTCTAACTCTCATAATAAAACTAACTAGACCCCACCTAGGTACAATGCCTTTAAATTTACCTCCCGATGTTGAGACATGTTTCTTGAACCTCTATGCACAAACAGTAGTAAATTAATCAGCGTGTGAGTCTTGGAAGAAGGCTTACCCAATAACCCAGGGAAAAACCAGACCACCTGATGGAGTCACTGTGTATCCAGGTAATTACACTTGCTATACAATACATGGAGCCACAGGTAAATTTGTGGGCAAATTCCCTTCTGGTTACTGTGCCATTTTTCGGAAACCTCCCACTTCCTTGTTAGCAAATCAAATTAAATCTGTGGGAGATATTTATTAGTTATGCGGTGACATGCAACTCAGATCAAAGATGACTGGCTTATGGTGGGGAGAGTGTGCCCTGACTAAAGTTATCATGTCCATACATATCTTCCCTGACAACCACCAAGGCCCGTACGATTCATCACATACGACGTATCTTAGAGTAAAAAGAGAAACCTCCATCCGAGATAGTTTTGACCCACATGTATATATAGATGCCATTGGAGTACCTAGGGGGGTACCGAATGAGTTTAAAGCCGAGATGAAGTGGCAGCAGGATTCAAATCCTTGATTCCACTCATCACTGCTAATAAAAATGTTAACTGGATCAATTACATTTACTATAACCAGCAACGATTTGTCAACTATACTCGAGATGCCCTACAGGGCTTAGTAGAACAATTACAGACTACCTCTCAAATGACATTCCAGAATCGAATAGCCTTAGACATGATTCTAGCAGAAAAGGGGGGCGTATGTAAGATACTCCCTGACACTATGACATGCTGCACTTTTATTCCGGACAATACAGGTCCTAATGGTAAGGTAACCATGGCCATAGAGAAATTAGAAAATCTTTGTGACAAATTAAAGAAAAATTTGTGAGTCCCCAACTCATGGGACAGATGGTTTGGGTGGATGAGTGGATGGCAAAGGACTCTTTTCCAAATAGGTATGGCAGTTCTTACTGTAATGATTTTCTTCCTTTTCCTAACTTGTGTAATACCTTATGTGCAAAAATATCTACAAAAGACTGTAGATCAGACCATTGACCGCACTACACCTACATTCCTACATCAAGATGCTGATGACATGGACTGTGACACTCCTCACACACCTCTTCAGTCCCATCACTTCAAACAGACAACTACTGCTACTATTTAGGGACAGTATAGGGATAGCGTCTGTCTCTATGGGCAAAAGTCTGACGCAGGAGATGTAGTGGGATAGCCACTGCAGGATACCTGCGCAGTGAAGTGTTCGAGGCCTGTTAAGACAGATGAGCTGCAGCCAATTAGGGACATTATTAGGGTAAGCTAGTAGTTGGCTGTCTTTTCCTTCCTTCTCTTCGTAAATAGTCATTTTAAGGGGGGACTGTTGTGGACAAAAATATTAACCCAATTTATATCAGTAAAATGCCTATTTACTCAACATAACTGCAATCAGCATTATTCAACTTTCTATGTGATTTACCTAAAATGGCCGCTAGGGAGTTTTCCCTTCAACATCGACTAACACCCTCATTAACAAGAGGGAGACCTCCAAGATACCAGTGACCTCACCCCCAGTAGGCAGAGCATTAAATGAACCACTTAACACCTAATCAATTCTTGATGTATTATTCATGTTATCTCTGACAATGCTTATAATGTAACTTTGCTTTATAAGGGACATGTAGTCCCCCCCGAATAAACATTCCTCAAGGTTTTCATTAACCTGAAACTTGTGTCTGGTGTGATTTACTTCAGGAGCGTTCACGCACTATTTCTTTAATTTGGCTGGGGGCAGATACTAAAGATAATCAATTTATTGATTGTTTTGATTTCCACATCACATGT
Organism: Pelobates cultripes; assembly: GCA_933207985.1. Taxonomy (NCBI): domain Eukaryota; kingdom Metazoa; phylum Chordata; class Amphibia; order Anura; family Pelobatidae; genus Pelobates; species Pelobates cultripes. The sequence continues at coordinate 112,083,391 of OW240920.1, read as the reverse complement.
TTATCTCTGATATTTTTTTTTTACTTTAATGAGTTTAGTATCCATTTCTACTTTTTCAATCTTGTTTTATAGTTAGAAAAAATTGTATTTGTATGAAAAAAATAGTTGCGGCGCACTCAGACTACAAAAATGTGGGGGACAAATTAAATAGTACTAGTGTTAAAAATAAAGTGTATTATTAAATCCTTGTAAGAGCAAAGTGAGTTTACAAAAATAAAGTGATGAAAGCAATTAAAAACAGTGTTAAAACTAAACAATTAAAGTGTTAGTGCTAGAATGAATATACTCACTATTGCAGATGATATCTGTGTTGAATGGAGAAAATAATAAAAGTGACTTGACTTTTGAAAACTCCTCTTATATATACACACCTGTGGCCACCTCTAAAGGGGCCTCTGAAGCTGGGGGGCCTGGGCGGGGTGCTTTACACCAAAAGGAATCTGGTCCAAATATACTGTGTACAGAGAAAGGATTGGGGGCACACCCAAGACCTGCATTTTGCATGAAAGGTGACCAAACTTCATACATGAAAAAAATAGTTGCGGCGCACTCAGACTACAAAAAAATACACAAAGAAGGCTTCTAAATTGCCTAATAGTACTAGTGTTAAAAATAAAGTGTATTATTTAATTATTTAATAATATACTTTATTTTTAACACTAGTACTATTTAATTTGTCCCCCACATTTTAGCGTAGGCCCCACCAACATTGGGGTACTTTGAAAGCAGTGGTGGGCTTAACATCATATGGCCATATGGTGGAACTAAATCCCCATATTTATTCTTAGATAGGCAATTTAGAAGCCTTCTTTGTGTTGTATTTTTTTTGTAGTCTCCCACAAGCAAGCCACCTGGTCTCCTTATGCCCCTCTCAGCACCCAAGATGCCTTGGATGCACCTGTCCATAGACTTTATAGTGGACATTCCCCCCTCCGAGGGTGACACGGTCACTCTGATGGTGACCGATAGGTTCTCTAAGATGGCTCACTTTGTGCCGCTGAAGAAGCTTCCCTCTGCTGCTCAATTAGTGGAAGTCTTCGCAAAAGAGGTATTCCTGTTTCATGGCATACCCATCAATATTGTCTCTGACAGGGGCCCTCAGTTCATCTCATGTTTCTGGAGGGGTTTCTATACTGAAATTGGTATATCCTTGTCCTTTTCCTCATCCTATCACCCACAGCCAAACGGGGCAGGGGGATGCTGAAAGAGTGAACCAATCACTGGAACTCTATTTATGCTGTTTTGTGAATGAGCATCAGGATAACTGGTCCCGTCTCCTCCCGTGGACGGAGTTTGACAAGAATACGGCCACCCATGCCTCCACTGACTTGAGTCCTTTACGGTGTGCAACCTAGCGTCCTTCTCTGTGTATTCTCCAACAAGGGAATACCCACTTTGGACGAACACCTAGCCGCGCTTCGAGAGATGTGGGATCGGGTCCACCTTGCTCTAACACGTGCTGCGGCATCCCAGAAGAAGCTCGCTGATCCCCATAGGGCTGCAGCTCCCGCTTATGTACCGGGTGACAGGGTATGGCTATCCATGAAAAACCTCTGTGTCCCCTCCATGACATTTCAGTTCCTACGGACTGTTATCAAGACCTTGATAAAAGTCTGTAGGGACTGAAACATTGATTTTCTATGTGCTGAATAAAAGCAACAGCTTTATATTTTCAACAGACCCCTGAGTGAACTTGTCTTGATTTTAGTAATATACATACATACATAAATATACACACACACACTGCAAAAGGGGCCGAGCATAGATGTCATTACAACTATGCCTTATGCCGCCCCTCCTTGAAAAATTCCTGTGGACGCATAGAATCACTAGCAAATCTGATGTTGTGCATTAGTTGAGGTATTTTTTTCTCTGTTCCTTCATGTAAACAGTTTTCCATTGATTGAAACCATGACTTTTTGTGCCTTTATAACCGCAGCGCCAGCTACTGCTACTTTACAATGAAAGCCTGCCACTTAAAAAAACCTTCTGCAGGATGTTTCTGCTAGACTATCCATAGGATTTTTAATCCTGATACTTCACTGATAGGTATAGCTGTTTCCTATAATAGTTGGGTGACTTGTATCTACCTTTGGTAGATATTCCCACTTTATCTAATCTTGTAGATGAAAAAGATCTTTAAAATTTTTTTAGAAAAACATAATTTTCTCTGGGTTTTTCCATTCTCTATATACCAACTCCAGTAAATTAGGTTGAATAGGAAAACCTTTAACTTTCTTCTTTGCAGAATTGTCTTCTGCTAAAATAGAAGATTGTTCCTTGATGAATCTCTTAAGTTCTTCTACAGGAATACCTTCTTCCACACTTGAAGCTTTGCTAGAGAGAGAGGAATAAGATGTGTCTGAACATTCTCCAGTAGATAGAATGAGATCTTTCCCTTTTACGCTTCTTACTAGGTTTCTCTTGAATAAGTGAAACAGTTGTTCTTGCTGTTTCTTTAAATCACTCAAAGGTTTGCACTAGATTATCCTGAAACCAGTGCAGGAAAATTTGCATTTATTTTTGTTTGTTTTTCTCCAAATTCTCTGAAGAACATTGATTACACAATTTCTTTCTGCATCCATCTGGCAACGGTGTAGCACATTCTGAGCAAGAAATGTTTAGACTTGTAAGACACTTTCTTCGGTACAGAAGTTGACATTTTCTCCTTTTCCAGCTCTTTAGGAGAAGTTGGGCTAGACATCTGAAAATTCAGAGTAAAGTTTGTTAAAATAAAATCATATTTACAAAGAAAAAAAAGAAGCTTTTAAAGTAAACACAGATTTATCTTACCTTAAAGACTTTCTGAACTGTGTGAGAGGACTGGTGAGATGGTAGACTAACAATGATGTATACCTCAACTGCCTTTAGGGTCTGCACAGCATTTATAGCAAAAAATGTTTAAATATGCACCAAAATTTTAAAGTTCAAAATTGTGCACGTGCAGTAGCGCATTTAGAACGTTGATGGAATACCGAAGGTCTGCTGGGCATGCGTTCCACCTCCGTGCACAGGTGCCCCACTTACATTACTACTGGTGAGCCACCCGGGAACGACTTTCACTGAAGCGAGAAAGTTCCTTGACAAAAATACTGGCCTGACAATTATACTAAAAAAGCAAGAACAACTTTGAAAAGTATTAAAAAGCATTTATGAATTCACTATAAACTTGATCAGATTGCATTGTTGGACATGCCTCTCAGCCAGGGGAGATTCTGCAGCCTCACCGTCCCTTTCTTTACCCTCACCTCTCAATTTCAGACCAATCCACTCATTACAGAAATGGGGCATCATAGTGCAGCAACAGGAAAAAGAAACCCGACACAAGGACTCCCTTTCTCCCTCCCCCGTCATATGTTGCAAGGTGAAAAGATCTGCACATGTAAATTTCTCAGGTGTGCCCAATGCAAATTTCCAGCACACCAAGGAATAGGACCCTGATTGGTTAGATCAGTGTGTGCTCCTGCAGTGGGTGTGGAAAGAAAGAAGCAGGTATGAAAAAAAAAAACATATTTACTTGCTTTTTTCAGCCTACAGAGTAAGACAACTATCTCATTCAAAGCTAAAGCTTTCGAATGAGACAACTGTCTCAATGTGATGCATGTCCCTTTAAGACCTTTATCCTGTGAAAAAGTGAAACTCCAATCAAATCTCTGATGTCTTGCTTGTAAGTGTTTCTCCAGAACTATCCTAGACTATTTTTGATAAAACTTTAGTAATTTTCATGTTGCTTTTTTGCTTTTGTTTGGGGTTTTTTGGTTGTTGTTTTTTTTAGCAACTCTGAGTTATCCAGAAGAAGGCATATTCATTGTATCAATAACATGTTAACATGGTGAAAATCACAATAAAATTTTTTTTTTTTTTCCAGTTTGCAACATTACAAATTTCTGTGTAAATGCCAAAAGGGTGAAACGCTTTAAGCAAGCACATTTATCCAAGTGCCTCAAACCACCACCAACAAAAAATTTCTTGAAATATTGCATTGACACGAACTTACCATGGATGCATGTTTTTGCTTAACTGGCTACATCAATTACATTTATAGAACTCATGTCAATTAGGACATTGAACAACAGTAACAGTAGATCTAGCATCATAAAATCCCAGTAGAAAATCCTTACTGTATAAAGGTTTTACATATAGTACATGGCCCTATGAAAGTATGGGTTAAATTGTTAAGTGGATTTGAAGTCCTGATGTAAGCATATTTAGAAGGAGGAGAACTAGATGGATTAAACTGTCCAAATTCCAGAAGGAATTAAATTAAATACATAGCTGTGGCACCCTGAACTGTTACAAACCGCTTTGTTTTTAGTGATGTTTTATAGGCAGCAAGTTTATAGGTTATTTAGTTAAAGAATTAACTATGTCCCACCCAAACATTTAAAAGGATATACAACTTCAGACACTGAGTTACAGTATATCAAGGATATTTAAACAAGTGAATTGCAGCAAGCTTATACATTAAACTGCTAATGATAAGATATTGGGCAAGTGTTTAGTGGATAAATACGTTATCTGTATTAGAGGCATTGCTTGACCATGTAACAAGGAAGAAAGCAGCTTGAACACAGTAAAAGATGTAACCTGTGTAACAAAGGACTTTGAAGTTTATTTACAGCAAGCAGTTGTCAAGAGAAGTAATATAGTATTGTGGAGATGGGTTACACAATGCAAGTAGGTTTTTTTTCTGGCAGGAGATCACAGGGCTTGGGTGGGGGTCTGTTTGATTCCTGTGTTCCAAAGATAACACGGTCAAGGAGCATTTGGTAAATCGATGGATTCTAGTGAATATTTAACCCCCAGCCCCCGCTTCCCTTTTCTCCTCCCCTTCACTTTTTTCCTCTCCTCCCCTCATTTAGTCCTAAAGCTATAAACTGGATCCCCAGATCCAGATATTTAGTCACATTAAGTAAGAGATTGTTTTGAGGTTCCAACAGAAAGTAAAAGCTTGGTCAATTACAAGGAGAAAAGTCTGCAGAAAAAGATTTTTCTTCCAAAAACTTACCGGAAAACAAAGATCCAGTTACAGACATAAAAGAGGTACTCAAACAGAAGCTGGTATAGAAATCCTAGCAGCTGCTGGAATCAAGAGACTAACAACATTCCACAATATGGTTTCAGTGGGCTTGCAGATGGTAGGCTATGTCTTGTCTATTCTTGGTCTGACTGGTACTGTAATTGCCACAGTCATGCCATCCTGGAAGGTCAGCTCTTACATAGGTGCAAGCATTGTGACAGCTGTGGGCTTTTCCAAGGGACTTTGGATGGAGTGTGCGTCCTTCAGCACAGGCATTACACAATGTGACATTTACAATAGCATGCTGGGGTTAGCAGCTGATACTCAGGCTGCTCAAGCCCTCATGATCACATCATGTGTATTTTCTGTTCTTGCTAGCATGTTCTCAGTGTTTGGCATGAGGTGCACCATTTTTTCTCAAGGATCCCCTGGGAAAGACAAATTGGCTGTGGCAGGAGGGGCTTTCTTCATTCTAGGTGGAATCCTGTCTTTGATTCCCATTTGCTGGAACCTTCACTCCATTCTTCAAGAATTCTACAATCCACTGATCCCTGATGCAGTTAAGTTTGAGATAGGACCTGCACTCTACCTGGGTATCCTTGCATCTATTCTCTCTGTTTTGGGTGGTGCTATTCTCTGTGCCTCCTGCCCACCTAAGGAGGCAGACCATGACTTTTATAGCAAATACCAAGGACGATCGCTGATTGCAGACAAGGGAAAAATATCTACAAGTGTGACCAATGCCTCAAAAAAGGAAACAAATGGTTATAGCCTCACAGGTTATGTGTAAGTGGTTATCGAAAATGAAAATGTTTTTATTTTGGTCTCATTGCTTAACTCCAAAATCTGAAAAGCCACATGAACAATCTGAAAAACTTTGGTATTCATAAAGTGGGACAAACAGGTCACAGGTGAACAATATCATGAGTGGCAACTAATATAACATGGCCTGTATTGTTTTATTATCTGGGATAGATTCAGGCACATCTGCTGTGTCTGTCTAGAAAGGACAATTCTGTAACTGTTCAAGAAGTGTTATGGTAAAATAGGGCTGCATTTATTGATAACATTGAATTATTCAACCAACAATGGATTGTGTTAAACTGAGAGTACAGATTAAATTTTAGACTAAATAGTACACTTGAGGAATTTTGTCAAACTATATTTTTATGTAAATTATTTTCAGTTGGACTGTCAATTTCTCTCAGTTCACAGACAGTTACTAAATTATATTGTGCACTTATTCTTACTTTTTTCCCTTGTAATAAAGATCAACATTCAATAGTGTATAATTAGGCTCATGATGCAACAGTGTGATTTATCTTTGTTGATATTACTTTGTGCTACAAACCAATCAATGTTATATAATCATAAAAGTGATCACAGTCTTTGTATAAATAAACCATTTTTCTTTCTATAAACTGGTCAACAAGCAAATTAACCAACAACACTAGCATTATTGTCCAGAAAAACATTATCTTTATCGCTATGCAAATTCTGTGCATGAATAATATTGCAGTAAGCACAGTGTTCTAGTTTTAGAAAATAGTTTAAGGGATCGTTATCTAAACTACTACCAGTATAAACTAACTATTTTTATAAAGATTGCCATCTTCCACATTCTAGTTTCATGATACACATACACTGTTTAAAATATACATATTTACACTAACTTATATTTACTGTGTTTGGTGATATGTTTTATGAATGTATTTTAAAATTCTGACTATTAGCATTTGCAATATCTAGTGGTATTTTAAACTTTGACATTATTGATCCACTTTAGGCGAGACTGTCCTGTGACTAAAACAGAATACGAGCAGCTGCTTACTTTTAGGAAGCAATATACATATATACGCAATATAGACAGTTTGATCACTTATCATTTTCTTTTGTGATACTGGACAAGTTGATTCAAGTTACTGCATTAATAAACAATCTGCACAATACAAAACGTTATGTAATGCAAATATCCAAAATATTCAGTCCTGCTGTGCAATTCAGAAACCACATGTATGCTATTGCAGTAACTAAACATTTTTTCTTCAGTTCAATAACATGACCATTGGAATTAGCTTCATATATACATTTGCTAGATGGCATATTCATATCAATTTTCAAATTTGGAATTTTAAGTCTGGTCCTTGTCACATTTTTACTTGGATTAGCAAGCCTCCAATTCAGATTAATTACATACATAAAGACATTGCAAGAGATTTACAGGATTACAGCAACAGGATTACAATAAAAGTCAGTTTGTCTTCAACACTGATTTCACCTTCTTTAAACCTTTTTTTACCAATCTTTGCACATTGCTCACATCAATTGTCACCTCACTGTACATATTTCTGAGCCTTAGGTGGATCTTGGCAGCTCTTTGTTTCTGCTAGTCATGCAGGAAGTGTTTCTCTATCTAGTGGTGTAAAGACATCACATTTGAGATAATAGTTTTGGAGCAAATAGCAAACAGGCGTTAATTTAAGATCAACTCTTTCTATCTATATACATATATATAAAACATTGGCAGGTGAAGTGGAAAACAATGATTATATTGTTACAATGGCAGGGGTAGGATATATTAGGCAGCAAGACAACAGTCATTACTTCAATGTTGTGTGTTGGAATCAGTAGAAATGGGCAAGTGAAAAGATCTGAGTGACTTTGACAAAGGCTAAATAGTGATGGCTAGATGATTGGGTCAGAGCATCTTCAAAACGGCAAGTCTTTTGAGGTGTTCCTCTTATGCAGTGGTTAGTGCATACCAAAAGTGGTACAAGGAAGGACAACCAGTGAACCAGCCTCAGAGTAAAGGCTGCATTTATTGATAACATTGAATTATTCAACCAACAATGGATTGTGTTAAACTGAGAGTACAGATTAAATTTTAGACTAAATAGTACACTTGAGGAATTTTGTCAAACTATATTTTTATGTAAATTATTTTCAGTTGGGCTGTCAATTTCTCTCAGTTCACAGACAGTTACTAAATTATATTGTGCACTTATTCTTACTTTTTTCCCTTGTAATAAAGATCAACATTCAATAGTGTATAATTAGGCTCATGATGCAACAGTGTGATTTATCTTTGTTGATATTACTTTGTGCTACAGACCAATCAATGTTATATAATCATAAAAGTGATCACAGTCTTTGTATAAATAAACCATTTTTCTTTCTATAAACTGGTCAACAAGCAAATTAACCAACAACACTAGCATTATTGTCCAGAAAAACATTATCTTTATCGCTATGCAAATTCTGTGCATGAATAATATTGCAGTAAGCACAGTGTTCTAGTTTTAGAAAATAGTTTAAGGGATCATTATCTAAACTACTACCCATCTGGTCCAATACCACAGAAGAACGACTGTAGCTCAAATTGCTGAAAAACATGATAAAAGTGTCAGAGTGCACATGATGACCCATCTCCACCACCAAAAGTGACTTCAATAGGGACCAGAGTGTCAGAATTGGACAATTTTGCTGATTGTGTAGAATTAGTTTCACTGCATGCTTGGCGGATCTATAAATGGAGGAACAACTAGGACTCTTCCAAGAGCTGGCCGTCTGGCTATACTGAACAGTTAGGGGGAAAGAGCTTTGCAAGAGAGGTGACCAGTGATTGATAGTTACTCTGGGTGAGCTCCTGTAATCATTTGTGGAGATGGAAGAAACGTAAATCCACTAGTCTGACCTTTATGGCAGATGGTCAGAAAGAAGTTTCCCGTCACTGCAAGACACATGAAAGCCTGCTTGGAATTTTAAGGCAAGCACCTAAAAGTCTCATGAAAGAAACATGATTCTCTGATCTGCTGAAATGATTGAACAAAGATTGAACTGTTTGTTGGGGATAAAATCAGCCCGGGCCCTTTGTGGATGATGGATATTTGCCAACTCATTCAGAGCTCTGGAAATTGGAAATGAATAGCAGAGACATGTTCAATAACCAATTCAAATTGTATTCATACGTCAGTTATATTTATACCCCATTTTCATAGCAGGATGGGAGGGGGAAAAATGAGCATATGGGCGTGACAATGACATTGTTTTTCACAAGTTATAAACAGCTGTTTCTAGTTATAAATCAGTGTTATATAATGTATACATATTGGATAAAACCCAGATGATTACAAATACCGAAATCTTGGACAATTAATAAGAACATCCCAAAATCCTTATCCAAGAACATCTCGTGTAAAAATCCTTGTCCAAGAACATATCCCGTAAATAGGATTTTAGATAAATTTTATTTCCGAGAATCGGAGATACAATTCCAAATTTATTCTTGGTTCAAATTAACCCTTATATGAACAGCTAGGATATTAAGCAAAATGGATATTCATATCCTACACTGTTTGGCCTCACTTCAAAGCATTGTGTCTGGAGGAAACAAGTGGCCACTTCTTATCTATGCAATTACACCCCAACAATCCCCATAGAAAAGCTTGAGAGGATTTGAAGAGATGAATAGCAGAAAGTGCTAAAATCAAAACAAAGCTTGTTGCATCATTGTTGTGGAACAGAATGTTGATCTTTGTTATATTCAGAGGAAGCCCAAATTGTTGTTACAAGTGCACTTGGAGAAGCAAGAATTAGACACCAGAAACCTGTTGGTATTCAAAATAAGCCTCTGCCGTTTTATTCATTAGCTGGGTTTTATACATTAAAAAATAAGTGCTTACATGCAAATACTCATAGAACAGTAATAGGAAGGGAGTACAGATAAGACATAAGGTTGAACGTCATGTACACATAACAAATAATTTCCAAGGTAAGAAAGAACAAAAAGATTAGAGAAGAGACATCTCAGGTGTGGGCTCTCTGCTCCCGGAACTAGACATATATGGTCTTAAGTGTTGTGTTAAGCATCAAGCATTTCCTTTCCTGAATCCAAGTTAGCCAATTTTAATATAGGATATCATTATATGACACCTATAAGCTTGAGCCTTGGAATCAAGATAAATTCTATCACAATCATGACCAAAAAGATTTAAAGCTGTAATCACAGTCAAAAGTGCTTCAACTAATTACTGAATTAAGAGTTAGATGTAAAAAAAAAATGAAAAAAATTAAACAAATGTAACATATTTGATTTGGAGGCTAAATTAAAGTGACACAATAGGCATCCAGATCACTTCAGCTCATCGAGTGGTCTGGGTGCACTGTCCCTATTGTACTTAGTGCTGCAATGTTTACATTGCAGCACCAAGTCTGCCCCCAGTGGCCATCTACCAGACCGGAGGCGCTTCCAGGATCCTAACGGACTTTGGCCCAGTTACTGACACAGGATGTTCTCACGTTTTGCATGAGGTCATCCAGCATCAGCTATTTCTCCATAAAAAAGCATCGATTCAATGCTTTCATATGGGGAGGGCCTAATGTGTGCATGGCACTGGCCGCACATGCACATTATCGCCCCCTCATCAAGCAACGTCTAAGTAGGCAAAGCCGCAACCTAGAGGGACATCTTCTCTGAGATCAGGTAAATAAATAAAGGGCTTTTAACCCTTTATTTACCACCACAAGGGGGGCACAAGGGAGGAGGGAGGCAAAGGGAGCTCTAGTGCCAGAAATAATTTGTATTCCTGGCACTATAGTATTCATTTAACATCAAACTGCAATTTTGGCAAATTAGAGTTTATCAGGTGTTCAAAAGAAATTCAAATTTCCAAGCAACTACACACTTGAATCTTGGAGGAACTCACTTTCGTGACACCGAACAGCAACAGTTTTCTTTCATTTTCCAGAGTGACATTCTTGGTTTTTTGGGGGGCTTGAAGAAAATAAGCTGCTTAGTTTCCCAAAAAAGGTTGATTAATGGTTATGGGCAGTGGCGGAACTACCTCGGTAGCATGTGGACCCATGCGATCCAGGTGCACACCAGCCATGTAACGCAGCTCCGGCCCGCATGGTATAACCGTTGAAGCCATGCGTTCAGGGGTTTATCGGGTAGCCCATGCTATTAGGGCCACCTGATAACATTGCATTTCCAGGGAGCCCGGTTAGTATCTGTAGGAGTTTACAATAATAGGAACAAAGCACAATCGTGAACCGTTTAGGCGATAAACCCCTTGTGTAAAGAGTAACCCAAAAATATAAAAAGTAACTTTTAATATAATTATTTAAAATATTTAGAAGCACTTTTGATAAATGAAAATAGTATCTGTAATAGGAAAAAAACCCTATAAAGTCATAATTCAAAAATTAAGATGAAATATGAATATTCAAATAAATCTTAATCAAGAAAAAAATAATAAATAAATGTAATTTAAAAAATAATCAAATGAAAATAAGTGTTCTAAGTTAAAAAATAGTGGTTTAATAAAAAAGATTTTGATAGTTTGGTAATCTCAATATATAGAAAAATAAAATATGACGGCAGATAAGAACCATTCGGCCCATCTAGTCTGCCCAATTTTTAAAAAAATACTTTCATTAGTCCCTGGCCTTATCTTATAGTTAGGATAACCTTATGCCTATCCCACGCATGCTTAAACTCCTTTACTGTGTTAACCTCTACCACTTCATGCATCCACTACCTACCAGTAAAGTAATATTTCCGGATATTATTTTTAAACCTTTGTCCCTCTAATTTAAGACTATGTCCTCTTGTTGTGGTAGTTTTTCTTCTTTTAAATATAGTCTCCTCCTTTACTGTGTTGATTCCCTTTATGTATTTAAATGTTTCTATCATATCCCCCTTGTCTCGTCTTTCCTCCAAGCTATACATGTTAAATTCCTTTAACCTTTCATTGTAAGTTTTATCCTGCAATCCATGAACCAGTTTAGTAGCCCTTCTCTGAACCCTCTCTAAGGTATCAATTTCCTTCTGGAGATACGGTCTCCAGTACTGCGTACAATACTCCAAGTGAGGTCTCATCAGTGTTCGGTACAATGGCATGAGCACTTCCCTCTTTCTACTGCCCTCTTTCTCCCTATACAACCAAGCATTCTGCTAGCATTTCCTGCTGCTCTATTACATTGTCTGCCTACCTTTAAGTCATGTTGAGGTTAGAACTCTATCAAATATCCTGTACTCTGTCGTTGGGTTTTTACATCCACGATGCATTATCTTGCACTTATCCACATTAAATGTCAGTTGCCACAACTCTGACCATTTTTCTAGTTTACCTAAATCTTTTGCCATTTGGCTTATCCCTCCTGGAACATCAACCCTGTTACAGTTGTTAGTATCATCAGCAAAAATACATACCTTACCATCAAGACCTTCTGCAATATCACTAATACAAACATTAAAGAGAATGGGTCCAAGCACAGATCCCTGAGGTAACCCACTGGTGACAAGACCATGCTTCGAATATACTCCATTGACTACAACCCTCTGTTGCCTGTCATTCAGCCGCTGCCTTACCCATTCAAAAATATTGGAATCGAAACTTAGACATTGCAGTTTATTGATAAGCCTTCTATGTGCAACAGTGTCAAAATCCTTACTGAAATCTAGGTAAGCAACGTCTACTGCACCACCCTGATCTATTATTTTAGTTACCAATCAAAAAAATCAATAAGATTAGTTTGGCATGATCTCCCTGAAGTAAACCCATGTTGTCTCTGATCTTGAAATCCATGTGTTTTTAGATGTTCAACAATCCAATCCTTTAACATGGTTTCCATTACTTTCCCCACTACTGAAGTAAGGCTTACTGGCCTATAGTTGCCCGACTCCTCCCTACTACCTTTCTTGTGAATGGGCACAACATTTGCTAACTTCCAATCTTCTGCTCCTGTTAAAAAGAATTGGTTAAATAAATCTGTTAATGGTTTTGCTAGTACACCACTAAGCTCTTTTAATAACTTTGGGTATATTCCATGAGGTCCCATTGACTTATTTGTCTTTACTTTTGACAGTTGAAATAGAACCTCTTCCTCTCTAAACTCACGTGTAATAAATGACTCATTTATCCTTTTTCTCAATTGAGGTCCTTTTCCTTCATTTTCATCTGTAAATACAGAACAAAAATATTCATTGAGGCAGTCAGCTAGACCTTTATCCTCTTCTACATACCTTCCTTCTTTTGTTTTTAATCTAACTAATCCTTGTTTTACTTTTCTTTTCTCATTTATGTATCTAAAAAATGTTTTGTCCCCCTTTTTTACTGACTGTGCTATTTTCTCTTCTGTGTGTGATTTGGAAGCTCTTATAACTTGCTTAGCCTCTTTCTGCCTAATCTTATAGATCATTTTGTCTTCCTCACTTGTCTTGCTAACTTTTTGTTTTTAACTATTTTGGCCACATCTGCGGAGTACCACAGTGGTTTCTTGAATTTTTTGCTTTTACTGACAAGCCTAATGCAATTTTCTTTTGCCTTCAATGGTGCAACTTTTAGATAATCCCATTTATATTGGACTCCATTTAAATTGCTCCAGTCTGATAATGACTCCTCTACACATATTCTAATTTTAGAAAAGTCTGTTTTTCTAAAGTCTAAAACTTTTGTTTTTGTGTAGTGTGACTCAGTCACTGTTCTTATGTTAAACCACGCTGACTGATGATCACTGGATCCTAAACTTTCACCTACAGTAATATCTGATACCAAATCTCCATTTGGTAACACTAAATCTAGTATGGCCTCTTTTCGAGTTGGCTCTTCAACAACTTGTTTTAGAGACAATCCCAGTAGTGAGTTTAGAATTTGTGTGCTCCTGGCACAAGTAGTTTATTTTTGTTTTCCAATTTACATCATGAAGATTAAGGTCACCCATGATGATAACTTCCCCCTTCATTGTCATTTTTGCTATTTCCTCATCTAGTAGATTATCTAACTCTTCGATTTGTCCTGGGGGCCTATATATCACACCTACACGAGTTACTGTGTGATTACCAAATTCTAATGTAACCCAAACGGACTCTATGTTTGTCTCAATAACTTTTATTAGGCTAGATTTTATGCTATCCTTCACATACAGGGCCACCCCTCCCCCTTTCTTGCCTTCCCTATCTTTTCTATATAAAGAGTACCCTGGTATTGCTATGTCCCAGTCATTTTTCTCATTATACCATGTCTCAGTAACAGCGACTAAATCTACACTATCAGTTGCCATTATTGCAACAAGTTCATGGATCTTTTTCCCTAAACTGCGAGCATTTGTAGACATGACTCTAAGCTTATCATTTTTTAACACACTTGCTACAGGCACCTTCTGTCCTTGTTTTGGGGACAATTGGATTGATGTTTTATCACCCTTTTGCCCCCCCCTCCTAGTTTAAATACATCCTAGCAAAACCTCTGAACTGCTCACTGAGAACATTTGTTCCCTTTTGAGAAAGATGCAAACCATCTTTTTTGTACAGCTTATTTCCATTTCAAACAGAGCTACCATGAGAAATAAAGCCAAATCCTTGCTCCCGACACCATTCACCAAGCCACAGTTAAAGTCCCTAATAAGTGTTATGCACAGGCAGAACTTCATTGAATGACAGTGTGGAAACAACCTGCCGTATATCATTGGCAAAAACACTAAAAACTTAATTTAACTCAAACTAATCTTAACTTTTTTTCTTTATCCTCCTGAATACCTCAGATTACCTCCAGTTTATCTCCAGAATATCTCCAACTACACACTTAGAAGCAACACTCTCCAGAATATCTCCAACTACACACTTAGAAGCAACACTCTCCAGAATATCTCCAACTACACACTTAGAAGCAACACTCTCCAGAATATCTCCAACTACACACTTAGAAGCAACACTCTCCAGAATATCTCCAACTACACACTTAGAAGCAACACTCTCCAGAATATCTCCAACTACACACTTAGAAGCAACACTCTCCAGAATATCTCCAACTACACACTTAGAAGCAACACTTAGGTGAAGCAACCAAGCTATATTAGCCAAGCTAATGACAACAAGCCTTATATAACTCCTAAAATCACCACCCACTAGTAATGTTTAACACCTGGGTAGGCTTCTGCTTATTTGCAAACAATAGCAAGTAACTAGCTTAATCAAATCAAATGCCTTATAATTACCAACAGAAATTCAAACCTTGTGCAATCAGTAACCTTTTCCTACAGATTAATCTTATCTGTAACAGTAGAAAAGAAAGCTCTTAGCACAACTCTTAGACAGTTGAAGCTTCTATAAAACTCTCCAGAATATCTCCAACTACACACTTAGGAGCAACACTTAGGTGAAATGCTTGCAAATATTATTAAAATAAGGATTGTCTTGGAAGCAATAAAGTTTATTCTTTTTACATATTTATTATATAAAAATATAAATATAGACATTTAAAATCCATATAGCAGAGTTTATAAAATTAAAGGAACACTACAGTCACCTAAATTACTTTAGCTAAATAAAGCGGTTTTAAAGTATAGATCATTCCCCTGCAATGTCACTGCTCATTTCACTGTCATTTAGTTAAATCACTTTGTTTCTGTTTATGCAGCCCTAGCCACACCTCCCCTGGCTATGATTGACAGAGCCTGCATGAAAAAAAAAAATGGTTTCACTTTCAAACAGATGTATTCCATGTAATTTAACTTAAATAATTGTATCTCAATCTCTAAATTGAAAAAATCACATACAGGAGGCTCTTGCAGGATCTAGCAAGCTATTAACATAGCAAGGGATAAGAAAATCTTAATTAAACAGAACTTGCAATAAAGAAAGCCTAAATAGGGCTCTCTTTACAGGAAGTGTTTATGGAAGGCTGTGCAAGTCACATGCAGGGACGTGTGACTAGGGTTCATAAACAAAGGGATTTAACTCCTAAATGGCAGAGGATTGCGCAGTGAGGCTGCAAGGTCATGTTCTATACACCAAAACTGCTTCATTAAGCTAAAGTTGTTCAGGTGACTATAGTGTCCCTTTAAACTAAATGCTTGCAAATATTATTAATAGGTTAACATACCCTTCTAAACATGTCATCATGTCAGCCTCTCTGTCATTTTAAGATGGAGCAGCGTCTGTCTCCAAGTCTCTCCTCTGTGTCTTAACATTTGTGTCTTAACATTTAAAAGTACACCTATTTATACCTTAGGTGTCTCCATGTTAGGGTTACCGTAGTTCATATATGAAAAAGTAACACTTCTTTTACTTTATTCATTATAGGACCTCCCTTAATTTGGCAAAAATACGAGGCCATAACTAAAGGGTACATACGTCATGGAAATTTTCCTGACTTAGTTCAAGACGGCATCTTAAACTCTGAACATCCTTATCTACTAAGGTTACCACAGTATATTACGAACTGAAAGAGTCGTAGCATAGCCTTGAAGCTTGTTTATGCATTATTGTTATTGTAATTCGTCTGGGACAAAATGGCGCAAACATATTATCCACTGAGGTTATTTCTTAAAGAAACAGTTATGAAAAACAACATGTTCCATTTCTAACACCTTGTCAGTGTGCAATATCTCTTAAAGACAAAGTACACATAACAGTCTCTAAAGTCCTAAGAATTTTTATAGATTACATAGTTACATAGTTACATAGCTGAAAAGAGACTTGCGTCCATCAAGTTCAGCCTTCCTCACATTTGTTTTTTTGCTGTTGATCCAAAAGAAGGCAAAAAAACCCTAGTTTGAAGCACTTCCTATTTTGCAACAAGCTAGGAAAAAAATTCTTCTTGACCCCAGAATGGCAGTCAGATTTATCCTTGGATCAAGCAGCTATTACTAGAGTTGAGCGAACCCGAACTAAAAAGTTCGAGTTCGTACCGAACATTAAGTTTTTTGGACCCAAACACATCACTGTATGTTCGGGTTGGAGTTCGGTGATTTAATGACGCATTTTCAAAGGCTGCAGGGCAGCCAATCAACAAGCGTTTGACTCGTGTACCCTTAGAAGCCATCACAGCCATGCCTACTAATGGCATGGCTGTGATTGGCCAGTGCAGCATGGGATCCAGCTAGTAGGGGCAAGTCTATTAAACAGTGAGCAGCCTGTGGCTGCTCACTGTTAAAAAACAATTTCCCTCCTCACGAGCCTCCTGAATTTAAAAAACAATTTCCCCCCTCCTGATTTTACTAATAGGTGGGTAGGTAGAGGTAATTTTTTGGGGGGCAGAGGGGTGACTAGGGGTTTGGGGACCCCTAGTCACATGGGGGGGTAAATTTTTATTTAGGGCCCCCACCCACCGCACATTAGGTCCCCCCTTATTGTTATTTAGGGCCCCCACCCACCGCGCAGTGGTGGGGGACAGGGGGGAGGACATTAGTTCCCCCCTTATTGTTATTTAGGACACCCACCCACCGCGCAGGGGTGGGGGCCAGGGGTAGGACATTAGGTCCCCCTTATTGTTATTTAGGGCCCCCACCTGCCACGCAGGGGTGGGGGCTGGGGGGAGGACAGTAGGTCCCCCCCAAATTCTTATTTATGGCCCCCACCCACTGCTCAGGGGTGGGGGCTGGAGGGAGGACAGTAGGTCCCCCCCTTATTGTTATTTAGGGCCCCTACCCGACCAATTTAGGTCTTTCAGCCTTTTGGTAGATAGCTCTATAATACTGTATGAATTAGGGAGTTATCTACTAAGCGGCTGCTTATTTTATGTTATTTTTAAGTGATTTCCCTATCCACATTTGTTTGCAGGGCACTTGTCCTACTCTTACCCTCATTTTACTTCCTTTTGTAGCCCTCTAGCCCTTTCTAGGAGTTTTTTAGAGCCATTTTTGTGGCCAAACGTTCTGGTCCCCATTGACTTCAATGGGGTTTGGGTTCGTGGTCAAGTTCGATCCCGAACCTGGACTTTTTTTCAAAGTTCGTCCGAACCTGCCGGACCCGAACATCCAGGTGTCCGCTCAACTCTAGTTATTACCCTACATTGAAAGATTATATCCTTGAATATTCTGTTTTTGCAAGTATGCATCTAGTAGCTGTTTGAACATCTGTATGGACTCTGATAAAACCACTTCCTCAGGCAGAGAATTCCACATCCTTATTGTTCTTACATTAAAATAACTTTCCTTTGCTTTAGACAAACTCTTCTTTCTTCCAGTCTAAACACATGACCTCGTGTCCTATGTAAAGTGAATAGATTTGCACACAATGGTTTGTATTGGCCCCGATATTTGTATAATGTTATCATATCCCCTCTCAGGTAATGTTTTTCTAAATTAAATAGGTTCAAATTTGTTAACCTTTCTTCATAGCTGATATGTTCCATTCCTTTTATTAATTTTGTAGCCCGCCTCTGCATTTTTTCTAGTGCCATAATATCCTTCTTTAGAACAGGTGCCCATAATTGCACACCATATTCAATATGTGGTCTTACAAAGAGGCACAATTATATTCTCGTCTCGAGAATGAATGCCCTTTTTCATGCATGACAATACCTTACTGGCCTGGCCATTGCTGATTAACATTGCACATTGTTGCATAGTTTGTTGTATATAACAATTCCCAAGTCCTTTTCGTGTGTTGTTATCCCTAATTTGCTTCCATTAAAGGTATACGTTGCTTGTGTATTCTTTACACAGAAGTGCTTTACTTTGCATTTTTCAACATTAAATTTCATCTGCCATTTGAGTACCCAGTCCCCCAGTCAATCTAAATCCCTTTGCAGCAAAGTAATATCTTGCTCGCATTGTATTATTTTACAGAGTTTTGTGTCATCTGCAAACACTGAAACATGACTTTCAATGCTGTCTTCAAGATCATTTATAAACATGTTAAATAGAAGGGGTCCCAGAACAGACCCCTGAGGGACACCACTTGCCACCTCTGTCCAGCTTGAAAATTTACCATTAACGACAACGCTTTGTACTCTATTTTTAAGCCAATGTTCTACCCAAGAACAAGCATTTTCATCTAGACTGATTTCCTTGAGTTTGAACACTAATCTGTTGTGTGGAACTGTATCAAATGCCTTGGCAAAATCCAAATAGATCACATTGCTGGTTAAATTCCTCTTCTTCTGTACAATTATGTTTAACCCTTAATAATTGTGACTTCGGTACATTTCTCAGCCACCGGGGGAATGACAACTTCCCTCTTCTACATAACTATTAACATCTACTAGTTTAAAATGTGTCGTAGTTTTAATTTGGTTATCTTCCTCATAAATTTTGAGATCTAAAAAAATTAACATTAGATTTACTAAAATCACTTGTTAATTGAATGCCCCAGTCGTTATTGTTTAAAAACTTTAGAAAGTCCTTGAGAGAAGTTGAATTTCCCCTCCATATAAAAAATATATTGTTGATGTATCGGTGATAGAGCACCAGATTCGCATCCCAGTCACGCCTACTATAGATATCTTCCTGTTCCCACTTGGACATGATTAAACTGGCATAACTGGCGCCCATCGCCGTACCACAAATCTGAAGATAAAAGTTATCATCAAACCAAAAATAATTGTTACTTAAAATCCATTGTATTCCTTCCAGAATAAAATCAATCTGTGGTTGAGGAAATACATGAAAAAATTCTAAAAAATGTCTAGTGGATAGGCAACCCTTCTCATGTGAGATGATAGTGTAAAGGGAGATAACATGTATTTACAATCAACAATGCAGAGATGGCCAAACCATCTGAAGGACACTCTTGGCCTCCTGACCATCTTAAAAGATCATGTTTGGGAGGAAGATTTTTTTGCTAGTTACTTGGGATGTTAGCTCCCTTTGTACTATCATCTCACATGAGAAGGGTTGCCTATCCACTAGACATGTTTTAGAATTTTTTAATGTGTTTCCTCAACCACAGATTGATTTTATTCTGGTAGGAATACAGTGGATTTTAAGTAACAATTATTTTTGGTTTGAGGATAACTTTTATCTTCAGATTTGCGGTATGATGATGGGCACGAGATTTGTGTCCAGTTACGCCAATTTATTCATGTCCAAGTGGGAACAGGAATATATCTATAGTAGGCGTGACTGGAATGCAAATCTGGTGCTCTATCGCCGATACATTGACGATATATTTTTTATATGGAGGGGAAATTAATCTACCCTCCAGAACTTTCTTAATTTTTTAAACAATAATGACTAGGGCATTCAATTAACAAGTGATTTTAGTAAACTTTATGTTAATTTTTTAGATCACAATATTTATGTGGAAGATAACCAAATTAAAACCAAGACACATTTTAAACTAGTTGATGTTAATATTTACGTAGAAGAGGGAAGTTGTCATTTCTCCCTGTGGCTGAGAAATGTACTGAAGTCACAATTATTAAGGATTAAACATAATTGTACAAAAGAAGAGGAATTTAACAAGCAATCTATAAAAACTCTTAAGGACTTTAGAGACAAAGGATATGAGGAAGAACTCCTAAATAAGGCCCTTGAGGATACCCTTTTGAAAAATAGAAATTAACTTTTAATCCCAAATAAACCTAAAAAAATGATAGGAATGTACAAGTTTCATTTGTGATTTTAACTGTAAACATAACGATGTTCGAAAAGTTATAAATAAATATTGGCCAATTTTGAAAAAAGATTACATATTACATTCTATACTCCCAGAAAAACCTCAAATAACCTACAGGGGAGTACCGAATTTAAAAAGTAACCTGGTCAGCAGCTATTTGCACAGAGAACAGTCCCCAAAGAACCAGTTTAATGAGGAAGGGGGTTTCTACAGATGTGGCAGTTGTGGAGTGTGTGTTAACACGAAAAATAAGAAAAGGCATATTAAGGAATTTACACACCCACATAATAATGAAGAACAATTTACTGTAAAACAGCTTATTACATGCCACTCCAAGAGAGTCATTTATGTAATCGTTTGTACGTGCGGTCTGTTTTATGTAGGAAGGACTGCTAGGACACTATATCTGAGAATTCAAGAACACGTTCGAAACATTAAAAAGACTGTGTTTTTCAAATCTTATTTGTAACAGCACCCACAGGCCTAAAGGGGGTTAAACCACCATTTAGAAGATCTTCCCCTTCCAGAGACACAGGCACAGCTACTGCAGAACCCCAAACTCCCGAACAGGATACAAAGTAGCACTCCAAACTCCCGAACTGGAATCTCACGAATAGCTGCTAGCAGCTGAACAGGAAAAGCACACAAGCGGCTTACACTCCTGGCAATCAGTCTCTAAAAGCATACAGTAAATCCCCCCAAGAACAAGACAAAGCTCTGTGTTGAGGGTCAAGCAGTGAACAGCCAGAGCTGTGGGTTTATGTTCTTATATACACATTCTTAAACATTAGTGCCACCCACAGGGTTTTATAAAACAACCAATAAACACGTAATACACAGTAAAACACTCCCATAATGACATCACAATCCCTCCTCTCTATCCTGGAGATAATTGGGAAGTAATCCAATTATCTCCAAGGACAGAGGCAAAACTCCATTAAGCACATGGCAGTAAAATACAATAAAATACACAAGGTTACATTTATTACATAAAATACAGACATGCAACATATCCCCAGATAGCTTAGGTCTGAGCGCACATTATTACTGAATGGCGCTCCGACCACAAACATACAGTTCAATTGCCATGGGGCCAAAGTCTTTTATTACACGAATAGGCTCCGTGGCATAGCTATCTGGGTTAAATGAGCTCATTCCGTAAATCCGTGAGTGAACTGGCCACGTGTGAACTGCAGACTGCTGCCATCCAGTGTTCAGTATGCATAGCCGCAGCCACCCGGTATAGTCAATTAAGCTGCGGTTAACCGCAGCTACTGGGTGGTCAAATGACGGCACACGCACGTTAAGCCACGGCTAACTGTGGCTTCTGGGTGGTCAATTGGCAGCGCTCGCCGGCTTCTGGGCAGCCAATTAACGGCGCCTGCCAGCTAACCGTGGCTCCTGGGAGGCCAATAGACAACTGATTCTATCTACCGAACGCCCAGGCAGAAATACATGAATAGACCTTTCTGCACAGGAAAATAAAGTATTTAAATGCCGGTCCATAGTCAAAAGGCAGCAGGCATGCAACAAGGCTCCTCCAATGCACAGTGGCGAGATTGGTCTCGTCACACTAGTCTAATCTCTTCAGGTTAAAACACAATATGGATCCAAGCCAACTTACATTTTTTGGAATACAAAAAATTGTAACTTACTGGAAGGGAGAAGACCTCATCACCGCAATGGGTAAAGCAGAGATGAGATGGATCTTTAATCTAAATTCTCTCCTCCCCTATGGTTTAAATAATGACTTTGAGTTATATAATTTTTTTATAAACTATTTTTAAATATATTTTATATTTTTTACAATTTTTATTGTTTTAATTAATTTACCAGAATATTTTCCTGATATTCCTTTGAAGTATTTAGGACTTAGGTTAGTGAGAGAAAAGAAAATGGATTATGGGAAGATATACAACCTGAGTATATACATGTATATTTTATCTATCCAGATATGCTATTTTTTTGCTATCATCTGAATGCAGCATTAATTTTATTTCATATATATTCCAATGCTATGCTATTTATCATTGTGTTTTATTCTGCATATGAGTGATATTTGAACTAAGGCAATCATGCCCACAAGTATGGACATGGGATATCCTCTATACAACACGGAAAATCCAGAAAGCAAAATGGCGAACAAATACCGGAAGTGACAAATGGACGTTTCATCACTTCCGGGAATCAGTACAGCAAGCACAATCAGCTGTGAACAGGACGCCAGAGACAGCAACGGACTGATTGGTTAATTAGAATTGTAACCGACGAATGAGGTATCAGACCTGAGCTTTAAAAGGATGGAGGTAACAATAAGGAGATGAACTTCGATTGAAAAATCCAGAGGAAAGGGCGAAACACGTCTTGAATAGGTTTGCAGCACAAGGACTTTTATTGTTTTGTAATTTATATGTGTTATTTTCATATATTAATAAATTGATCAATTTGATCTTTTAACCAAAATTCTGTTGCTACCTTCATCTACCTCCAAAGAAGGTGTACCCCCCTTAGTGGGTAACAAGCTGTTTTAACCAGAGCCAGGTATACAGATTTGGCAATTTACCACTTGGTACATTTACTTATGTAGACTTGTTCTAACATACTTCATGTAAAATCTAGTTGGAATGGTGTTAATGTAGAATCCTCTTAATTTCTTCTTGTCTTCAGTTGGTTGATATATATACGTCTTTTGTATATATAGTCTTGGGCCAAATATAATGCTCGCCACAATAATATATATCTATATTATTGAAAAGTACTAATACGCAATCTGACTTACGGTTTCTTCAGGTTTATTCTTAGTTACTCATACATAATAAAACATAATAAAGGATGTTACGGGATAATGGACATTCAACAGCAGATGGTAATTGCTGGACTTCTTTACATTCTTACATCTTTACATCGAGAGAGAGCCAGAGAGAGCCAAGCCAAGAGAGAGAGCGACTTCATGTCCCTCTGTTACTATAAAGATGTGCTAATACTAACGTCAGCATTTAACTCTAGCCATATAAGGACAAAAACCCCACATCCACATTCCAGAGCTCTCGGACAAAGAAAGCCTTGTGACTTATTGATACCATCTGTTACTTATGTCAATCCACACATCCATATATATAATCAATAGAAACATAGAATATGCAATATTCTACATTCCCTCTGTTTATGGTTTGTTTTAAAACCATAACACAATGCCACTAACCTGTCCATTCATACATCACTTGTATCACATTCATGGAGCATAGAACAAGATGTAGTCACAACTTTCTATTATATGAGAGTTCTTAGAAGGTCGAGTTTCTATCCCTCATACTGCTTACTTTACTTCAAAACTCTGTCTGTTTCAGCTATGTATTGATATCCATATCCATGTTACATCATAACTACTTGAACATAATATATACATATATATAACAATAATAAATGAATAAAATAAAATATTTACAAATGTTGATCCAATAAGCAACGTAAAGCAATGAGAAAGATCAACCTGCTCAGCTATAGTCATGTCTTTGTAGACAACAAATTCAAAATGATAACTTTCTAGATAATAACTGTGTATCACTATCATATTCCTACAGACATATATAGTATAGTATTTTCATTCTCAATATCTGATATTACTTAAGTACTAATACATGTATTGTCAGAATATTTATATCAACAGACATTTTGTGCTAAAAAGAAATTAAAAGTGTATATTGCCAAATTCACTCAGAACAAAGCGGACTCCATTTTGCTATCTTCAGGATAACAAAAACACATAATTTCCTTGATTTCTCCTTATTTTCTGTAACTAGCCACTTGCTTGAGCTGAGGAATGTATTACATAAACAAACCAAGATAAGCAATGAAGCAATGGGGATGGAACGCTCTGTCTAAAATGTAAATGTTAATAGATGCAATTATCTAAACACAGACACTAGTGACAGAGAAGACTAAGTAATTAATTTTACTTTCTAAATTTTACAAGGTACCATTGTAGTAAGGGGTGAAATTGAGTTTATAACTGTCAATTTTACAAGTTACGATCAAAGTAGATGCCACAAAGACTAGGACAAACGCTTTGAACTGACAGCAAATCTAAGTTATGGTAGTCATTTTAGATAAGCCAAATGATGTCAAAATCGTCATCAGGAAAAATTAACTCTTTCCTGGATAGGAAGGTTTCCTTAGATGAGACTGCCATCTATGGATCAAATACCTAAATTGCGATCCATCAATTGGACACACCTACGGCTGCCTATTGGTTTATCAACTAATGACGTACAGAGAGTCTGGCCCTTTAAAAGTTAGATACACAGAGACAGAGAGAGGGAGTTGAAGTTTGGGGGATTCCAACTCGGACATGCAGAGAAATCCAGGACAATATCTGGGACTAACACTCTACTCTTAAACTCATGGACACTCAACTCTTTTAAACTCTTAACACTTTCCAACACCACTTTCTCTATCACTCACGCACTTCCATACAACCAAGTTTCTGGGAATACCTATTCATCTGATGAGAATATCTACATAACTGGTAACTATGCTGGTTTTATTTAATTAATTTAAATTAATTAAAATGTACTAATAGCATGATATATGACTGGATAAATCACGGTCAGATTTCAATATTTAGAAATCTTAGTTAACTAAAGAATATATAGTTATAACATTCCATTCTGCAGGTGGAATTAAGAATAATTATATATTAATGTGATAGTATCACGTGTTAGCATACCGCTGTTTTTATCCAGGTGTATTGATTTGCTCTAAAATAAGATAAGATATCTTTTTAACCAAATTAAAATTCGGTTTTTTTTTTGTAAAAAACTGGTAGATTATTCTTATTGGATGGTTCCAGGAAATGACTAATGAGCTGGTTTAAATATTATTCTAATTGAAAATCACAGGAGAATAGGATACTATATGCCTAGGAGGATCTAGCCAGCATTGAAAGGGTTATTCAGTTGACTTAACTGTTAGCCAAGGTTTTATGGCTCTTTGCTGTGAAAAGCTTTACTTTTGCTGTGTAAGGATACCCTCATAAATCGTGTAAGTCTTGACAGAAAATGTTTAGCCATTGAAACGTGTATACCCATTCCATTGTATTGCATACTATGTTATACTAAATATTCACTGATTATTATCATGCATGTTGCCTAATAATATTGTTAATTAATTTGTTACAATAAAAATAAATCTATTTTTATAACAAATTGTGAATTAATTGTATGGAATACTTTTCATTTACATGATAACGATCTCTAAGATCTAAGAGAATTGAAATAGTGGGCAATTCTCGACTGCTTAATATTATCAACCCATAAATATCCCCACAGTATTACTATAATATACGTCCACTTATACTTTCATGAATCAAATGTTTTCTAGTGAACTTAAACTCTTTAGGTCATTTGTATTCATGAATTACATTCCTATACCATTAATACCATCTAGTGATGATTGTATCAGTACTTTACAATCATAGTATTTAATTTGAATATTTAGTAGGCTCTCACTAACTAAAATATACCAACATTACTTATAAGACTCATTCAAAGGATGTGTTATCAACCATGAAGTTCTATAATAATTCTTCAAATAATGTTCATGGTGTTGACAATACTTATTGTTCTAGAAATTCTCCACCCAGAAATCTTTCTATCATAGATTTGTTTTTGTTTACATAATTATAATTTTCTCTAAAATTCCACCCTGTAGTAACAAACTTTTCATTCAACAGAAACATAGTTTACTTTAAAATAACTTGGAAAGAATAATATAAATTAATTATCATCACTCTCCTCATTAGACCTTAATTGTGATGACTTATTAATGTAATACATCTTTAAAGCAGGATTGTCCTAATGTTACCTTAACATTCGTTCTGACCAATCCGTATTCCTTAGTACACTTCAACTGACTAAAATAAAATAAAATACACTTGGAGTCATACTGCCCAGAAACTCTTATTCCTAGTCTGTGTCTTACAAACTCAGGGAAATCATAAAACAACTTAACAACATATTCATTGGATACCGTCATATCCAGAAACCTATTCTCCCTAGTCCATACCTCTTATAGACTTAGGTCAAATATAATTGTGTACTATACTCTTAACTAAACTCAATTCCTCTTGGATCTCTGAACTCTTATATCCAAGGCATTCTTAATGTATATAATTACTTAATATAAATCAATATAAATTATCTTTCCTTAGTTTTCTTCCATTGTTTGTTTCACTTCACCTCGATTATAAACAAAATATTTATTCTGGTGAATCTATGAAATACTATTGCACTCAATCTTTGTAGTATTAAGTAACCATGATCCTTATTTTATCAACTTCATATTTTATCTACCTCTGATACTCCTCATCCTATGTGTAGGTCATAATGTAATAGTTCTCTTCATAATACTATCCTTTCATAATTTTCTAAGTACTCTCTTTTGGTATTAATGCACTCATAACTGTTAAATAATTTTTCATTGTCTCTTTTCTTCTTCGTTAATATTTAGGAATTGATATGTAGGTTAGTGTCAATCTTTTATTTCTTTGTAAGTCTGTAGAATCTTCCATCACAGTTTGCAGATCAGATGAAGTCTCTTTCCAACAGTCGATGTCCAGTTGTCTGAAGGATTGCTTTCCTGATTTATTGCCACATGGATTTGTCACGCTTTACCTACATTAAAACAAAAAACACGTGCAGCATCAATACAATGGCTTACAATGTTTATATCTCATTATTATTATACAGTTTAACATTGAATTATATTGACTACACAAAACATACTAATTTCTTCTCATGGGATCTACCATCTAGTGGTCATTACATTTATGCCATGTGATGTATAATCTTTAAATTTCCTTTATATTAAAATCTTTATGAACATTTTAATTTTCCAAACTTTTTATTAATCATACCCCCCTTTTAAACTGTTTTATAATCTGGAGGTATAACCTAATCACATATCAGATGTCACAACAAAATATTGCTTTCCACTATACTTTAACAATAGCAGCCATCTTGTCTTAATACTGGCACCATTTTTGTCACATGAAACAAACTACAAAAAACATATATTGTTTCCTACATCAAATAGAATAAAACCTAGATTTGCAAATATATCAAAACTTTTGTCTCATATATAATTAAACTATATGTATGTCCAGGCTTTGCAAAATATAGTAATCCATTATCAGTCATGATATTAAAATCTCATTCTCATGAATTAAATCAAAGATTTTAAATCAACCTCAGAAGCAACAAAGAACAAATCCATTGTTTTTTCCTTCTGTAAAATGATTGGAGTTACTGTATAATCGCATACACCCAATATAACATACATTGCATGTTCCCAACTGCTACATTAGTGTATTTCATTCTGCCATATTTGCAAACTTGATGTAAATTTAAATTTTAATTAATTAACCTAGTACTTTCCTATAACACACATAAAACAATGAAAAAACAGTTCAGACCAACAATTCATTAAAATAACAATCTAACATAGATCTCTATTCTTGTGCTGTTCTTAATTCTGGAATCAGCCTGTGTACATCTGTTGGCACACATATCCATGCTCATTCCCTAAACTGATCATATCTCTTGAAGTTATCTGATTCTTATAACGTTCTGTGTTACACTGCATTGCTTGTCTGTCTCCTAATTTTGATTTAGCTAAAATTGCTTTTATTTGTCTGATTATCAGTTTACAAGGAAAGGCTTTAATTGATTTATCTCCACATGTATTTTCTCTGTCAAAATTTTCAATCAACACATTTAATTTCTCATTTGCTTTTGATTTGATATCTCAGATAAAATATCTGCAAGATCTTAAATAATGTTGTTTATTGCACCAAAAACAAATAACTTTAGGAGTTATATTCTGTCTTTGATTAACTCTACAGTTTTTAGTTGAACACATTGGGAGGGGCTCAGCTGTCTGTATCACTCTTTTACACTCTGTCCTAGAAGAAGAAGGAGGGGGACAAGGGGTGTCAAATCTGCACTTCTTTCTCTGCCTAATTCCACAAGTCATTTCAACCCCTTCATTATTGGTTTCCCTCCTTAAGTTATCTAAGAATAAAGCAACGTCATTCAAAGTGCTTTTTTCTACAGCTAACACAATTGCAGTTGGATCTAGATCTTGAAATGTGCTTTTAGTTTTTCCAACATTTCTGCAAAATCATTCCCTGTTGTTAATTTTATTATTTGTGTTAATCTGTCTTGCTTATTTCCATGTATTATTTCATCATTGTCCTCACATTTTACAGGCGTGGTCAGTCTACATGCCATTTGAGTCGGCAGCCATATTTTAAATAGTCTATTCCTTTGTTCGTCATTAAGGCTGTATTTGTCCAAATTTGACTCAAACATTTCAGCATTAGTAAATGCATCCACTGACGTGTCATAAACTGGAATACATTTCACAATTTTCAGTAATTGTTCATGGATTTT
This sequence comes from Pelobates cultripes, assembly GCA_933207985.1. NCBI lineage: Eukaryota > Metazoa > Chordata > Amphibia > Anura > Pelobatidae > Pelobates > Pelobates cultripes. The sequence continues at coordinate 112,054,578 of OW240920.1, read as the reverse complement.
CAAATTAAGTTTTGCAGCTCTGTCTTGAAATTTACATTTCTGCAAATCACTCTGTGAGGATACATTTTCAGTATCTATTGGTTCTGGGATCAGATTCTGTGCCTGTATTTTTCTTGTATTAACACACACTAGCTTTACTTCATTTCTAAGCTGGCAAATAAGATAATTTCTTAATTCAACTCTATCTTCTAGTTCACAGACTGTTTCTGACAATGTTCTCTCTGTTACCTTGTTACACTGTTCATTTAAATGTGATTTGTCTTCTGTTAACATATTCAAATCTATTTCTTTATCTGCTAATTCTAAATTGTCTTGACCTGCATCTCGTTTACAAATCAATGCATTGTACGTACAGAGTAGTTTCATAACATTTCTGATCTTTAGTTTTTTCTTATTAATAAACAATTTCTTGTCAATTTCACTATTGGCAATTTCACATTGTGTGTATAAAGATTGCCACAATACAGCATCTGAATAGCTGCTATTAAATGCAAACTGCAATTTACTTTTCTCTGCAATATCATTTATGAATTCCATGTTACTCACCAGATCAGTTATTTCTGTCTATTTAGTTGCTTCATCCACACAGCTGCGCAGTTCTGGACTTGATTCTGGATGATTGCCAATCTCTGCCACGTGCTTGCTTCTAGAATTCACGTTGTATCTTGTGCTTTTTGTCTCAGTTGTAGAAAATCGTCTTTTACAGTCTTTGTGATTTGAAAACTTTCTTTTTCTTACAAACCACAGTTCTTTTGTGACAGTCAAGATTCTTTTTTTCTCTTCATGTTTGTTTTCCCAGTTCCAAAATAGCTATGTAACTCGATTCTTCTCTCTCTCCCCTTGAAGTGGGAACAAATCTTGAATAGAAGACTGGCTGGCTGGCCAATGTAAATTGTAATTTGGAATGGTGTTAATGTAGAATCCTCTTAATTTCTTCTTGTCTTCAGTTGATTGATATATATACGTCTTTTGTATATATACTCTTAGGCCAAATATAATGCTCGCCACAATAATATATGTCTATATTATTGAAAAGTACTAATACGCAGTCTGACTTACGGTTTCTTCAGGTTTATTCTTAGTTACTCAAACATAATAAAACATAATAAAGGATGTTACAGGATAATGGACATTCAACAGCAGATGGTAATTGCTGGACTTCTTTACATTCTTACATCTTTACATCGAGAGAGAGAGAGCCAGAGAGAGCCAAGCCAAGAGCCAAGAGAGAGACCGACCTTGTGTCCCTCTGTTACTATAAAGATGTACTAATACTAACGTCAGCATTTAACTCTAGCCATATAAGGACAAAACCCCCACATCCACATTCCAGAGCTCTCAGACAAAGAAAGCCTTGTGATTTATTGATACCATCTGTTACTTATGTCAATCCACACATCCATATATATAATCAATAGAAACATATAATATGCAATATTCTACACTTCACCAGGAAGATATTTTCTTTGTTTTGAGTATTGAAGAAAGAATAAAGAGGGAAGGTGTCTCCCATTATACACCAAGGCTTACGTGATTTGAGCCGTCCCCTACTTGGCTCTTCACTTGTGAGTGTAAATTGTTACGATTTGTATCTTTTATGTACAATAGTTTGACATACTCCACTATTGGGAATTTTTCCCTTTTTTATTGCATATTTAACTCCATTGGGATTATCTGATACCCCTAAGTTTAGAGGTAAGTATTACTTAGCGCTCCACTTAAGGGTCTTTGTGGTGGGTGTTTTTTCTTTGCATTAACCCTCTCAAATTACCTAACCTTTATTCCACTTTCCCTACTCTGTTGTGCCTTCAAGGGCACCCCTTAAAAAATTCTGATCCCCCCCTCCTCCTGCTAGGCCGCCTAGTTGTCTGAGTAAAGTAGAATAGCTAGAAAGATGTCACATAGTACTATGTTAGAAACCAAACTTGATAATAAAGAAAAAAAATGTGTATAGACATAAAAATAAAAGGTAATTAAAGTATGGCTGAAGCTGTCAGTAAATATATTTGTTTGTATTGTCCCATATCTCTTGTACCAGCATCATACTTTGCAAATGTCCCGATGCGCGTTTCGCCGTTAAGGCTCTTCCAGGGGAACAGAGTCTAGAGAGACAGAGGTTTAAATAAGGCACCTCGTTGATTGGATATTCTTTTGCCAATAGGTAAGTTAGTAGGAGCTGTGGGTAGGGCTCTGCTCGGTTGCTATTATTAACCCTTCATGTACTTTGTATATGAGTAGAAAAGGGGTGACTGTCTTGTCTAAGCTGTAAATTACCTAAGGTACTTTGATGAATGAATTGCCGAGATACCAATCTCACATGTTGTAATTAACAACCATACAAAAACCCTAGTTACCACTTAGTATAAATTAAACCCATAATTGTGAGTATAATACTCATAAAGAAAAGGAATAGAAATTTGTGATGATATGAATCTCAGATTCAAAAGAAAATAAAATAAAAATTGGGGGGTGGGACTAATATCCTCCCCCCCGCCCCCACCCCTGAGTGGTGGGTGGGGGCCATAAATAAAAATTGGGGGGGACCTAATGTCCTCCCCCCTGGCACCCACCCCTGAGTGGCGGGTGGGGGCACTAAATAAAAATGTAACCCCCCCCAGGTGACTAGGGGTTCCCAAACCCCTAGTCACCCCCATCCCCAATTTTTGTGTAAAATGACAGAGCACTCTGATTGGTGGATTTCAAGCCAACCAATCAGAGTGCTGTGACAGGTAAATGTAGAGACTTACCTGTCAGTTTCTTTATTTACCTGTCAGAGCACTCTGATTGGATGGCTTAAACCCACCAATCAGAGTGCTCTGAGCCTAAATGCAGGGTGGGGGAAGGCTTTATAAGCCTTCCTCCACCCTGCAGAGCTCAGTCTGTGCGGAGCCCTTTTTTTTTGGCGCTTTTTTTTTGCATCGGTTATTATAGATTTTTCTTTGGCCTTTTTTGGGGCTGAAAAAAGAAGAGTTTAGAAGAAAGAAGACATCAAATGGTAAGTCTATTTTTTTTTTTTTACAAGTATTTAGATAAGGGTCCCCCCTCATTATTTTTAGGATGAGGGGATGTAGGTAGGGGTTATTTTTTGGAGGGGAGGGGATTGACTAGGGGTTGGGGGGGGTTACATTTTTATTTAGGGCACATTAGATTCCCCCCCAATTTCTATTTATGGCCCCCACCCGCCGCTCAGGGGTGGGGCTGAGGGGAGGACAGTAAGTCCCCCCTGTTATTGTTATTTAGGGCCACCACCCGCCGCGCAGGTTGGGAGCCAGGGGGAAGGACAGTAGGTCCCCACCAATCCTTATTTCTGGCCCCCACCCACCGCTCAGGGGTGGGGGCCGGGGGGAGGACAGTAGGTCCCCCCCTTATTGTTATGTAGGGCCCACACCCACCATGCAGGGGTGGGGGCCGGGGAGGAGGACAGTAGGCCCCCCTTATTATTATTTAGAGCCCCCACCCGGGGGGGGGAACAGTAGGTCCCCCCTCCACATTCTTATTTAGGGCCCCCCACCCATCGCACAGGGATGGGGGCAATAGTTTTTGTTTTTTTTACAGTGAGCAGCCACTGGCTGCTCACTGTTTACTAGACACACCCCTACTCGCGGTATAGCGAGTAGGGGCTGAATTTACTGATACTAAGTAATCTTTACTTAGTATTAGTAAATTTGGCTGAAAGACCAATTTAGATCGTTCAGCCTTTTGGTAGATAGCTCCCTAATGCCGTGGGAATTAGGGAGTGATCTACTAAGCGGCTGCTTATTTTGTGTATTTTATGTTATTTTAAGTGATTTTCCTATCCACATTTGTTTGCAGGGCATTTGTCTACTACCCTTATCCCCATTTTACCTCCTTTTGCAGCCCTCTAACCCTTTCCAGGACTTTTTTAGAACCATTTTTGTGCCCAAAAGTCCAGGTCCCCATTGACTTCAATGGGGTTCGTGGTCAAGTTCGGGGTCAAGTTCGTCCCGAACCCGGACTTTTTTCCGAAGTTCGGCCGAACCCGCTGGACCCCAGGTGTCCGCTCAACTAGAGATTAGCACTTGACATGCATTTTGTCATTGATCCTAGTGTGATAATATTTTACTAATATACTGTTAAGTTATTTTTGTTTGTTAACTTTTGGAGTAAAGAAAATATGTCTGTGGAGTATGTTAGGAAAAAAATACTTTTGTCTAGGCTGGGGCATTGATCCTAGTATAAGCCAGCTTGCCATATATAGTTAACAATTTTCTATGTTTTGTTACTTGTTTGGAAGAAAGAATATTATATTTTTTTTCTGATATGCCCAGGTTGTGCAAGTACTGTGCAGTGTCTCTTTGTCAAACACAATAACTTTACAGCAGTAACTCCACCAAGTACTAATCCATTTCGCAACACAATTACCTATTTTGCTGAACAAAGTTATGTTACTTTACACAATACACAATCATTCATATACCTTACCCAATATTTGTAATACAAAAGGTAATCTACCATCATATCCGTTAAGTACCATCTCCAAGCCAAAATAAAGGGAGGATAGGGAAGGGGTCCTGTTCTCCAATCCACCATCAGCTGTAATACCATGGCTTCTGCATTCGGTACACATTGGCCATGTGGATACCTCCAGGGAAAAGGGTGAAGAACTCTATGGGACAGGGAAGGGGGTGACGAACACTATGGGACAGGGAAGAGGGTGAAGAACACTATGGGACAGGGGAGGGGGCGAAAAACACAATGGGACAGGGAAGGGGTGTGAAGAACACTAGGGGGGATAGAGGAACATCAAGGGAGGACACTAAAGTACAGGGGGGGGAGGAAAAAGCAACACTGGGGTGGGGGGCACTAAAAGAGAAGGGAGAGAAACAGGGGAATGGGGAGGCACTCCGACCAAGTACCTCTGCCAATCGATGCTCCTAGTGCTTGCCGAGGACTCCAATCGACACCATCAGCACTGCAGACCCCACTTCCAGCGATGCAGTTGTGCTGGGGACTCACCGTGCTTCCCCCACGAAGGCAAAACCCAAGGCCAGGATCCAGCTTCCAGTGGGTAGACCTCTCCTATTCCAGAGAGCATAGCAGGAACAAGCTCTTACAAGAGCTTACCCTGGAGAGTATAGTGTGATTATAGCAATCCCCAGAGTGTAGTTATCCCATCCCCCAAGCATGAGCCAAGGCTTCAAGAAAGGGTCAAGCAGGTCTGTTTAATGCAAGCAAGCACTTACAATTTATACAAACATTTAAACCCCCAATAGCCTCATTTACATACAATAGGTTACATAGAGCCCTATAGTAAAAGGAAGGGTGGGGTCAGACAATAGCAAGGGTTGATGGGAGATTAAGGAGGGACAGAGCACCTAGTTTAAACTGATCTGGCAATGTCCCTGGGACAACGCCCTGCTGGGGAAACAATAGGACAGGAAAAAAAACGGGGAAGGGGGAAGAGGCACAGATAAGCAATACATTCGACATACTCCTCCTCTGTATCTGAGAGATAACTGAGATAATTGTACAGGAAAATACAAAAGTACCCCCAAGATCCATGGAAACCCCACAAGAGTCACATCCTCAAGTAGCCCTGATCTGGGTGACCAACATATTCAAAAATCACTCAGATCGGTTCAGTGGTTTGTTTTTTCCATGGAAGTCACAGGTCTTTTTGCAGGGCCCATAATCCTGGGGCAAGATGCTGGCAAGCAGGCCTCTCCAAGTACAAGTGGCGACGTTACTTTTGCCACAACAGGTAAGGGGTGGGGAGGAGAGGAGTTCCTACCGCATATATTTACACACAAACACACTGCATCCACTACACAAACACACTGAATCCACTACCCACACTGTATCCACTACACAAACACACACACACACTGCATCAACTACACAAAAACACACACTAAATCCACTACCCACACTGCATCCACTACACAAGTACAGTTCACCCACTACACAAACACTGAATCCACTACCCACACTGCATCCACTACCCACACTGCATCCGCTACATAAACACATTGCATCCACTACACAAACACACAAACACACACACACACACTGCATTTACTAATCAAATACTCTCACTGCATCCACTACACACACACATAAATATTCTTGAAAACATAAAAAAATTTGACTGGCATGTATATTTTGTGCATTTACCACAAAAAAGATTTGCAAAACAAAAAATATAGTAAATGTACAGAATAACGGTAAGCTATCGTCTATCGGCCTGAAAAGTTCACAGATTATTGGTATTGGTATCGGCTCTAAAAAAAAAAAAAAATCAATATCGGTCGATCCCTAATAAGAAGGTCCAAACCACAGTCAGCTCCAGGTCTTGTTTTTGCTGACTGTATAAAGCTCCTCCATCTTTGGCTGCAAAGTATATCGTCAATTTGATTTCTATATTGTCCATCTGGTAATGTCCATGTATAGAGTCGTACATTTTCAGAATCAGCATACTCCAAATACTCCAAATACAAACATATGTCATCATGTCATCAAAATCATCCAAATTGGTCCAGTGGTTCAAAAGATAGATCGTAGTCCTTTGTGACCAAAGGAAGCATGGCTTTTCTGCCCAAAACCAGTTCCACAGAGTCTTCTATCCTGGAGATAATTGGGAAGTAATCCATTTATCTCCAAGGACAGAGGCAAAACTCCATTGAACACATGGCAGCAAAAGACAATAAAACACATAAAACATAAAACTGTGCAGCCATTGCACAAAACAGGTACATTCAACATATCCCCAGATAGCTCAGATCTGAGCGCACAATTTTACTGAATGGCGCTCAGAGCACACACATACGGTTCAATTGCCATGGAGCCAAAGTCTTTCCCATAGTCATACGAATGGGCCCCATGGCATAGCTATCTGGGGTATCACCGCTCAAACAGGGCCAGCACCGAATGACCCGGCTTTCGTGTTTCCGCAGGGGAAAATCAAGCGTTTCAACATGGGGCCATAGTCTAAAGACAGCAGGCGGGCAACCAGGCTCCTCCAATGCACAGTGGCGAGATTGGTCTTGTCACATCTCTCCCCTTTTCCAAACAGACTAACGAGGGTATCTGACCTCCTGCCGGTCAGTGCCCTTGTTAGTCCAGCAGCCCACCCACAATACACAATCAGTAATACAGCCCACCCACAATAACTGGTTACTACACCTGGGTAGAAGAGAACTTTGTCCATGTCCAGGTGCCTCACCATGGCTGTGTGGGTGACTGGTAAGCTGCCTTGGTGGGTTGCTGAGTGGTCAGAGACCAGCGGTACTCTGCCCTGGCGCCAGCGCTACCGCAGGAGTAGCCTGGTTGGAGCCTGGTTGTTGGAGGGGGAGACCGACTGTCTCCCTTTTGGATACACAGCTCTGCTGCTGGAGGGGGAGACCAACTGTCTCCCCTTTAGATACACAGCTTTGATGCTGGAGTGGGAGACCAACAGTCTCCCCTTTGGCTAAACAGCCCTGTCGCTGGGGGGCAGAACCGACCATCCCTACCTCCTGTGCTGTAAGTGCAGAGACCACGGTCCCATCTGCACAGTTGTGGGGCTTACTGTCTCCCCCTAGTACGTTAAGCTGCAGCTGGGGAGAGGGTGTAACAAGCTCCTCTCCCATATATACTTCCAGCCGCGGGGGAGGGAGACCGACTGTCTCTGCTCCCAGTACAGAGTTCTGCTGCTGGAGAAAGGAGACTGGGCTCTCTATTCCCTGTAGGACACTCTGCCGCTGGGGAATGGAGACTGGGCTCTCAATTCCCTGCTGTATCTCCCGCTGGGGAATGGAGACTGGGCTCCCAATTCCCTTCAATTCATTGCTGCTGGGTGACAGGAGCAACTATCTCTGTCCCCTGTAACTCAGCCTGCCGCTGGGGAATGGAGACTGGGCTCCCAATTCCCAATAACTCATACTGCCGTTGGGGAATGGAGACTGGGCTCCCAATTCCCTGCAATTCACTCTGCTGCTGGGGGACAGAAGCAACTATCTCTGTCCCCTGTAACACAGCCTGCCGCTGGGGAATGGAGACTGGGCTCCCAATTCCCTGCAATTCACACTGCCGCTGGGGATCTGAGCCGACCGCCCAGCATCCCTGTAGCTCACCCTGCTGCTGGGGAGGGAGGACACTTCTCTCCTCTCCCTGCAAGGTACACTGCCACTGGGGAAAGGAGACATGGCTCTCTATTCCCTGCAAATCAATCTGCCGCTCGGGATCTAGGCTGACTGCCCAGCATCCCTGTAGGGCCGGTGGAGAGACCTCGGTCCCATCTCCACCTGCCGCCTGGGGTTCCTCCCAGTAAATCTCAACAATATCTTCCCATCTGAAGGGGTCTGGAAATGGATCTGTCACTCTGCTGTCCTGCGGAGCCTTCCCAATGGAGTGGAAGAGATCTCAGTAGTCCTGCTCCAGTTCCCACTCCAGGGTTGCTAGGTGAGCCAGGTCTTGCTCTACCTCATGGGGGTCATCCCAGTCATGCCTAGCCTCCCTCTCATAGAAAATGTCCTGAAGTCTGGTCTGCGCAGAGCTTCCAAAGTCAGGCTCTGCAAAGGACTCCCATAACAAGCCAGGACCATCAAACTCCTCTCCCTCTGGCTTGTCATGCTCAGCTGTCCAGGGTATATATTGTGCCATATACCACCAGAGCCTGGTAGGCATCCTCCAGCCATAGCTCCTGCTATACCCGGTGCTCTAGTTCCTTCACCCATTCCTCTAGGGGTTGCTCTCCCAGGAAGGGCATCCGCAGGACCACTTGCTTCTGCAACCGCTGCTCTTCACTGGGGAGACTCTCATCCCGCTGGTATTGTACATTATCCAGGGCCTGGTACCAGATGTCTTTCCTTAATGCATCCCGGCCATCCAGGTCCTTCTCCTCGTATAACACTGCTGGTTCCATTCTGTTGCTTTTAGGGTCGCTGTACTGGGACATGCGTTGACCCCACTTGTAAATCCAAAGAAATGGTGTCTCCTGTAGCTGTCCTTCTGGCCGCTTGCCACCAATTGTAACGGACCGTTTTTCCCACAAGAGGTTAAAAACCATTTAGGCGACATTCCCCTTTCAGATGCACAGGCACAGCTACTGCAGAACACCAATCCGCCGAACAGGAAACCATACGAATGCTGTAAACAGATGAATAGGAAAAACCATACGAATAGGTTTACACTCCTAGCAGTCAAACTGGAACAGCATACAATAAATCCCCCCAAGAACGAGACAAAGCTCCGTGTTGAGGGTCAAGCAGTGAATAGACAGAGCTGTGGGTTTATTGTTCTTATATACACATTAGTACCACCCACAGTTTTTTGGAACACAACCAATAAACACATACAATACACTCAGACGCTCCCACACAAAATCCTCCCCTCTGCCTGTGACACAATTACCTTACACAATGGGTAATGTAATTATCACAAGCAGAGAAATAAAATTTTTCATAACTTGAAAAGTATGCATCACATTCACATAAAACTTACATAAAAAAACTTTTCAGAATCAGCATACTCCAAATACAAACATATGTCAAAATCATCCAAATTGGTCCAGTGGTTCAAAAGATAGATCGTAGTCCTTTGTGACCAAAGGAAGCATGGCTTTTCTGCCCAAAACCAGTTCCACAGAGTCTTCTATCCTGGAGATAATTGGGAAGTAATCCAATTATCTCCAAGGACAGAGGCAAAACTCCATTGAACACATGGCAGCAAAAGACAATAAAACACATAAAAACATATAACTGTGCAGCCATTGCACAAAACAGGTACATTCAACATATCCCCAGATAGCTCAGATCTGAGCGCACATTATTACTGAATGGCGCTCAGAGCACACACATACAGTTCAATTGCCATGGAGCCAAAGTCTTTCCCATAGTCTTTCATTATACGAATGGGCTCCATGGCATAGCTATCTGGGGTATCACCGCTCAAACAAGGCCAGCACCCGGCTTTTGTGTCTCCGCAGGGGAAAATCAAGCGTTTCAACATGGGGCCATAGTCTATAGGCAGCAGGCGGGCAACCAGGCTCCTCCAATGCACAGTGGCGAGATTGGTCTTGTCACAAACACAATATTCACAACTTACTTTTTTGTATTTGATCTCAGGCATTTTAAAAGGCATCAATTTATAAAAAGTCTAAACTGGATGGAATGAGTAGAATGTAGGTGAATGCTCAATTTGTGGAAGAATGAATTGTTCGGTTGTCGTAGCAGTCATTCGCATCCATCTGATTACATTAAAGTTTTGGAGAAGGTAAAACTTCAGCTGAATTAAAATGGCTGCAATCCTACAATCTCCTAGCCGGTCAGATGCTGTGTGTAGCCTAGGGTTTACCCCTCACAGATTAGTCCCAGGGCCAGTCTCAGCCTATGCCAGTGGGGGGTACAACGCAGTCCCAGAGTGGGGAGGTGTACTGCATGTCGTCTTGCCACGATGTGATCCGGTGAGGTGGGGCTCCTGTCTTGTGTTTGTAGCGGATGGCCTGTGACTGTCCGCCAGAATTATATGTTAAAAGACTGTTTGCCTGTTTTAACTGAATGTACATTGAAAATTGTATCTAAGTTCGTATGTTAGTTCGGTAGTTTCCTTCATAGTTATACGAATGCAAACTACCAAATGCATAGAGACGAAGTGTGTCCCTAGTTAAACCCTTATTCCCTTTTTAACCGCAGCTAATTGAGGTTTTATTGCTGTATCTGGGTGGCTGCCATTCGGTAGACGAACACGTGGCGGCGACAGCGGCCATCTTACACACGAACTCTCAGCGGTGTTTGGTCATCGAGTGTCTGGAACCCAAATCGGACACTCGATTGCGCGAACACTGCTGAGACCTCCAGAGCTCCAGAACTCACGAATGGAGGGGCTAATCGACTCCTTGTCCGGTGAGTTCAATATACCGAACAATGGGGTTTGTGCAAACCCGGTATTATCTATGGATGGCAAGGATTTCTGTCTGTTTCATCTCCCGAACGAAGACCGACCGCAGGGCCATAATACATGGAACTCCTTTTGGCTACCTATTCGTGTGCGGTCGGTCAAATCGTTTATTGTCTATAACTCCCGAACCCCTGGTCTGATCTGGGTGAATTTTGAGTATGTTGGTCACCCAGACCAGAGCTACCAGGGGATGCCACTTAGGTCCTGGTACCCCATGGTTTTGGGGTACATCCAGGAAACAGGGGAAAAGGTGCCAGGATTAAGTGGATTAAGTGTCACTCGGAGGGGAGGGAAAGTAGGGGAGGGAACCTCTGTATCATTGGTTACTGTTGTAATTACTGTAAATCCCTCCCTTGCATGGGAGAATCCTTTATAAGGAGCTGCTGTGAATAAATCTTTAGTTCTGCTCCTGATGCTGTGTGTCGTCCAGTCATTGGGATTGTGTTTGGGATATTGTTGGAGACTTTTTTGCCTGCTGGAATTATTACTCTGTGGATTTATTATACTTGTTCTTGAGCCTTACTGGGATCTCTAAAGTGGAGATAGGCTATGCAATACTAGCTCTCAGTTCCCTCCAATAATGAGACAAGGCTACGTTTGGAAGGGTAAAGAAGCACTGACTGTACTGGCACATACAGCCTCTTTTATTCACATTTTACAAACATAGTACTGCCCACAGGGTTTTGAAGAACAACCAATCAACACATTACAACACAGCTAACACTCCCATTCATTACATCAGAAATCCTCCCCTCTGCCTGTGATAATTATACAGGCAGGAAAATACAGTATTATAAAACATATCACAGGGACCCCAAAACATGCAATAGCCCCATAAAATCTAGTTTGGAAGATACGGTTTAATGCAGATTCCGCAGAACATATACAGGCTATATGAAAAATAATTACTGTTAAATGTGTCCCCTGTTCTGTAGTTTAAAACTACTGAATGATGTCTTTGTGCACCAAATACCGGCGGGATGGCACCGTGTAGAAAAGTCAAAACAGTGTCTGTGAGTTAAAATGGCCACAATCCATTGTTCTCACCATGTGCTTTTTCCATTGTTCTCACCATGTGCCTCTGATACATGAAATGGTGGCCACCCAGTAACTCCACAGTTTGTCTGGTAGTCTATCCAGCCGAACCAACAGATGAAACACATGGGGAACAGTGCAACAAACGAAGGGAATCATAAAAAATATGGACAATAGTCATATTTGTGCACAACCTCCAGTTTTGTTACAGGGCACAAATAGTGTTTTCAAATGCCATATATCCCAGGGCCATAGTCAGAAGGTAGGAGGTGGGCAAGCAGCCCTCTCCAATGCTCAGTGGCAAATGGCAGTTTGTCACATATCTCCCCTTTGGGGAGAAGACTAACCAGGCACCTGACCTTCTGTGACAAGAGCAGCCCACCCACAACAAACCGTTATTGCACCTGGGTATCCCTCTGGGGAGATGGGGTAACATGCTGTGGGGACTTTGGGGGCAGAGGCAGAGATGTCACTTACCCCCTCCACCTGGTATTTCGGCGATGGTAGCTGGGGATCCAGACAGGCTGTCCAGCATCCCTGTGGGTCAGGCACAGAGACCACGGTCCCATCTGCGCCGTCTGTGAGATTGAAGTCTCCCCTTGGTAGGATAAGCTGCCGCTGGGGAGAGAGGGTGCTGGCCTCCTCTACCTGAAGAACACACTGTTGCTGGGGAGAGAGACTGGCTGCCTCCTCTCCCTGCAGAACACACTGCTGCTGGAGAGAGACCGGTTGTCTCCTCTCCCTGGGACTCACCCTGCCACTGGGGAGCGAGGCCAATTACCTCCACTCCCGGTAGGGAACACTGCCGCTGGGGAGAGAGGTCGGCTGCCTCCTCTCCCTGCAGAACACACTGCTGCTAGGGAGAGAGACCGGTTGTCTCCTCTCCCTGGAACTCACCCTGCCGCTGGGGAGTGAGACTGGCTGTCTCCACTTCCTGTAGGGAACACTGCCACGTCTCCCTGCAGAACACACTTCTGCTGGGGAGAGAGACCAGTTGTATCCTCTCCCTGGGACTCCCTCTGCCACTGGGCAGTGAGGCTGATTACCTCCACTCCCTGTAGAGAACACTGCTATTGTGGAAAGAGGCTGTCTGCCTCCTCTCCCTGCAGAACACACCACTGCTGGGAGGAGAGACCGGTTGGGTCCTCTCCCTGAAGGATACGCTGTTGTTGGGGCGCAGGGACAGAATACTTTGCCATCTCTGCCCACCATTTTGCTTCCTTCTGCATCTCCTCGGCCATGACTCTCCTCAGTTGGGTTGGGTCCATAGAGAGCCAACAGCCCCTTCAGTAAAGTGTCAAACCGTACGTGACTGTACCAATTCTCCAGGCTTGCTTGGTGTTCCCAGGATTTTGCTCCTCACACTAGGGAAGCCATCCAGCCGCTGCCACCACTGTAATGGAACTCCCCGTACTCCGACTGAGTATCTTCCATTGATGGACGCTTCCTAGCCTGCGCCGAGGATCACAAGCACCGCACCGACACCACATACAACACACTAAACTGGAGTCTCGCCGTCTTCTGTCCACTTTGGATCAGCTTCTGTCCTCCAGGACCATGTGGGGAAGACCTCTCCTCCAGGATAGCATATCAGGAACAAGCTCTTAAAAGAGCTAAGTGATTAAAGCTCAAGGGGGTATGCAGAGCATAGCAATCACCAGTGTGATTATAGCAGTTCCCTCCAATAATGAGACGAGGCTACGTTTTGAAGGGTAAAGAAGAACTGACTGTACTGGCACATACAGCCTCTTTTATTCACATTCTACAAACATAGTACTGCCCATAGGGTTTTGAAGAATAACCAATCAACACATTACAACACAGCTAACACTACCATTCATTACATCAGAAATCCTCCCCTCTGCCTGTGATACAATTATCTCAACACAATAGACTAACTTAATTATCACAGGCAGGAAAATACAGTATTATAAACATATCACAGGGACCCCAAAACATGCAATAACCCTAGAAAAAATATATCCTCGGAACCGGGGGATCTGGGTGAACCACATATCCAAAATTCACCCATCCAGTAGTTTGGAAGATACAGTTTAATGCAGATTCCACAGAACATATACAGGCTATATGAAAAATAATTACTGTTAAAAGGAACCCATAGAATGCTAGGTATATAGCTGTTTTGATCACCATATTGGTCATCTGTTCGAAAGGAGCGGAATCTAGTAAGTCGCATAGTGAGTGAAAAATTTTGTTGTGTGTGGGTAGTCTTTGTGAGGGAACGTGTGTGTCTAATTTTTTAATTCCTTTCAGTAGTGTCTTTATCTGATATGATGAAAGGAATCCTGTACTGTAGGGTTGTCATATAAGCATGTGGTGCTGGATGCCCGTAAGGTACAGTTTAATTGTGTTAAATGATAATTTTAGGTTAATGTGGCAAAAAGAAGTGAACCCTAATATCGATTCCAATGCAAACATGTCAAGAACTTTAAACTCTACTATAGATTTTTTGAAAATGTGAAAAGCCCTATCGTAAGATTTTCTAGTGTTGACCAAAAGTGCAAGGTGAGAAACGTGATATGCATGATTTAACAAAACATTCAATCCATGAGCATGTCTTGAAATGGTGGGGCAGGAGTAGCCAGTCTGGTAGCGTTGGGTAGTGTGAGGAAGAAAGCCTGAAAACGAAACCGAGACAAGTAGTCAGCTGAGATGTTTGTGCACCCTGAAACGTGAATACATGTGATAAAAAATGGGCAAGTGGCCACCTTCATCTGTTTTTACCCATCCTCCCCCCACCCCTTTTACCCTCTCTTTCCCCACCATCCCCGCCTCCCACCATAACACAGGACGGAGAGTAAGGCTGGTTCCGTCCCTGCACAACACTTAACAAACAGACGTACAATGCAGATGTCGGAAACTTAATGCCGTGTAGATGCCATAGTGAAGGGTGAATGGGAAGTAATTTAAAAGCGTTTACTACGTCAGTTTTACTGAGCCATGCCCCTGTACCAGCTGTCAAAATAGCCCCAATAGCATTGTCTATAGTGGCATACTGTAATGAAAATTCTTCGAAAGGTATGAGGGAATTAAGGCTGGGAATAGCAGAAGAGTGTGTTCTGGGTTTGAGTGAGGTTTTCCCTGTGACAACCCCTATGGGGTTGGTTCTCCAAGATGTGAAGGGTGGGGTAAACGAAAAGGTCCCAACAAAAACCCTTGCTCTACCTCCGTCTTACTAAGTGTGCATACTAATTCTGGATCATCTAAAGTGGTTTGTAAATTGTTACATTCAAGTGTACCCTTTGACAAATGTACTAAACCCGTGTGGATCCCTTCAAACAAGCCAGGGATAATGATTAACCAAATGGTGTGATGGCTGTTGTTGCAACAGTGCAGCCAGTAACGTGACGTTCACGCAAGTGTGATAAGGTTTAGGAAAAACTGTATTTGGGCACATGGACTTTGAATGAGCCCTGAAACAATGGGAACACAGGTGCAGTAACCTATATGAACTAAAACCACAAATAACTGCATTAAAATTATTGCAAATCTACGATTTGCCGAGGAACACAATGTCCCTACCCAATTTATCTTTTAGGCTTCTGGTAGGTCTTATGAAATTAGGGACAGAGTGGCCCTGCTCTGTTTCAGCCGTATTAGGGCAGAAGGTAGTACTATGTGCCAAAGATGCACATACTGCACAAGCTGGGGGTCTGAGGCCTGCAAAGTGTCTGCAGATTAACTCTGTCCAGTTTACTTCAATTTATGCTGAAATTGAACTGAGTCAGAGTTGCAGCAACTTTTGCAGAGAAGGAACGGTGGTAATCATAAAAAGCAGTCCCACCGTATTCTCTTTCTGAGCAATAAATACCGAGCAATAAATGCCAAAACACAGTACATATTCCGGAATAGATAATTTTTTGTTCACTCGGGGGTCTCTTGCCCTTAGAACCATGGAAATATCCCTGTATGCAAATGTCCTATTCTCAAGGACATCCTGGGAAGCAATAAGCAGTGAGACTAGAATGTCCTTTTTAAAGTGAGCTGGGACCATGTGCAAGGGGTTAATACATTCAGGGACTATAATTGATGCCAGAGTATTACCGGGCATGACATCAATGCCTGTGAGATTGGAAAAAGCTAGGTTTGCAGGAACCTGTGGAGAACAAACTACCTCCAGTTTTTCCAATCTTTCACTAATGGTGCAGATAGATGACATTAATGACATCATCATGGCATGAAAGGCGGGAAACTGAGACCCACTAGGCCCTTCCCCAGCATCGGAGTTATCGGTGGTGGTATTTAAAAGTCTAAACGATTCTGCTTTCCTAGCGGTAGCTGGGAAAGGGATGCATCGTCTTCGTAAATCTGCAGTGAGATGTGGGATAGTCCATGATCTTAGGGAAGAAAGACTATTTACATCAGCTCCTTGGTTTGGAGTACCGGGCCTAGCAGGTGTGCTGGGCAGTGACTGCTCCTCAGGAATATCAAGAGACATGAGACATGAGACATAACTGAAAATATATATAAGGCAACTTAATCATTATCCTAGGAAGAAGTGATTGGGTACTGGCAAGGCTAGCTAGATACCAAGCGGCAAAACAATGATGCTATTTGATAGATGTGACAGGTGAGTCCCTGCTAATTGCCAAGTGGCATGAGAGGCTCTACCGATGCGCTGGCCCGAGGGGAAATATGAGGCCACCGAAACGTTGTGGCGGGGTGTTGGCCTCTCCATGATAGAGGTGATAAAGCATAAGATAGAATGGGAGTGACATGGGAGGCCCTCTCTATGTGACCGTACAAGGTGTCTAACTATGATTTAGCCCGAGGGGCGTATACCTCCGAGTATGAGGATGGGTGTTGGCCTCGTGGGACCACTAGCCTATGGATTAAGACCGGAAAGCAGTTCCTAGTTGGGCAATCTCAAAACCCTAAAAAGCCAGTACCACTCTAAAACTAGAAAGGTACTGGGTTCTGGTGTCGTACCTGATACGTTGAGTCAGGCCGAGATGTTTATGTAGAGTTATTATTAGCCAGTGGTAGTATAACCGTGCTGTGACCTATAGAATGAACATGACATGAGTATCTGTGCGTATAGGTTTAGTTGGCCAGATCGTGGGCCCGAAAATAAAGGAACCTACTAGACACTATGATAAGTATAGTAATATGAAAAAGGATGATGACGGTTTTTGGTGCTTGAAAAGCAACCGTCTGTAAGTTCAGGTACCTAAGAAAAGTAAATTGTTACATGCCTACTAAATGTCAACATATAACTTAGCCATTAGAATATAAATTTTTCATTAAGTTTCCAACCAACCTAAAAGGCAAATTTTTTTTTGACACAGTTGTCATTAATTCAAAATTGTTTGTAATCACAAGAAAAATCCAGAAATGAACCTGTGGGAAATAATGTCAGGGAAATATCAGCTATAACAATCCAGTCTTCATCACCTGTAATTTAGCAAAATCATGAAAACTTAAATGTCTGTAATATCCTTTGTTACCAGTAGGGGCACAATGCTTATTATAAGGCTGATCGGTTGAAATTCGTGCATTAGACCTATGTCAGGATATTACCACCGAACAAATAAGAGGGATACATTGTAGAACCTTAATAATTCGAATGTTATACACCCCCTATGTACCGTTCGTATCATTTGTCTATAAAACAACCAAACACCTATAATGTCTATGCAAAAGTTTAGCCGAACAGCGTATGTGTAAATAGTCCGAAGGTATTAACCGAACGTGAAAGTTTAACGGGGTTAGACTTAAGGTTTTTGGACCTACTGGACATGCCCAGAACGGACTGCGCGGACGCTGGAGGGAGGCCGTGGAGCGACGGATAGGAAGCGGTTAGGTAGCGAAGAACCAGGAGACCATGAGGGAACACAGGTATGCAAATCAACTAACTGAGCCAGAAGTAATCCTCTTCAGACTCGCCAGACCATCAACTGTAAGGTGGGAGAGGTTTGGCCACCATTTAAGGGGACTCAAGCCCCTCCCAGAACTACAGGCCAAGGCCGTCACATATATATAAAAAGGTTACTTTACCTTGCACTTTGGCTTCAAAATTCCATGGCTGGGTGTATTACCAGGGCTGCAGTATTCAAGTGGATAAAGTAGTTGGCTGTACTCTCGGACTTCCATAAAAAATTACTTTTATTGTTGCATTTAAAACAGGATCAACATTTCAGTCCTCCTTGGGGACTTTTATCAGGATCATACATATATTAAATATGCAAGTGAATATATAGGGTGCAATAAAATATAAATTGACTTACCCCAGGTGCTCTGTGTTGAAACTGGCATCTTGTCGGACCCAGTGCACATGTGCAGTGTTAGCTCCACCCCTAATTGTGATGTAATCATGCTTGTATCGCCATCGTTACCATGGTGACGCGGCTTACTGAAAATTGCCATAGAGACATATAAACACGATAGTGGGGACATATTATACCGTGTAAACTATTCAATAAGTTTCCAAATAACAAGTATATGGACATAGTAGAGACAACACAGTATTAGGATGAAAGTATAAAAGATCACTAATGGCTCATATTATTAAAGTGCTATGCAAGTGAATCATTGTTATAAAGGCTATATTACTTAAAGTGACAATTCCAAGCCATACTTTGTAAAATGACTAGAGGTAATACTGGAAAAATTAGAATATTGTGCAAAAGTTCATTTATTTCAGTAATGCAACGTAAAAGGGGAAACTAATATAGGAGATAGACGCATTACATGCAAAGCAAGATAGTTCAAGCCGTGATTTGTCATAATTGTGATGATTATGGCTTACAGCTCATGAAAACTAGAGTTGAGCGAAACTGGACTGTAAAGTTCGGGTTCCTACCGAACATTACGTTTTTTGGACCCCGGACCCGAACACGGACATATCAGTGTATGTTCAGGTTGGAGTTAGGTGTTCGGCGATTTAATGGCGCGTTTTTAAAGGCTGCAGGGCAGCCAATCAACAAGCGTTTGACTTGTGTGCCCTTAGAAGCCATCACAGCCATGCCTACTAATGGCATGGCTGTGATTGGCCAGTGTAGCATGTGACCCAGCCTCTATATATAAGCTGAAGTCACATAGCGCCGCACGTCACATGAACTTTTATTAGTGTAGGGACACGATGCTGCAGCTGTGAGGGACAGATTAGGAAAGAATTCAGATGTTGAATCTGCAAACTACAGCGATTTTTTTGTGGGTGCTATACTTCATTTTTGTACCCTGCCCTGAGCCCAGTGCCACAGAGAGTGCAGTGCACTTGCAACTGCATGTGTGCCAGGCACATTACTTTAATCCTGTTTTCTTAGCTCAGTGGGCAACATCTAGGCATTTGACAAATACTGCAATTTTTTGGGTGCTAAATAGTAGATTTGCGTACTGCATTTCTTGCAGTCCAATAAAACCCTTAAATACTACTGTTACATTGTTGGTTTAAAAAAAAACAAAAGAACTTTTTGGTGCTAAATAGTACATTTGCGGTCTGCGGTGCACTTCATATCTGAGAGTCAAATAGAACCATTAAATACTGTGGTTACAGAGCATTTTTAAACATTCAAATTTTTCTAGGTGCTAAATAGTACATTTGGGGCCTGCGTTCATATCTGAGAGTCAAATAGAACCGTCAAATACTGTGCTTACATTGCAGTTTTAAACATTCAAATTTTTCTAGGTGCTAAATAGTACATTTGCGGCCTGCGGTGCACTTCGTATCTGAGAGTCAAATAGAACCGTCAAATACTGTGCTTACATTGCAGTTTTAAACATTCAAATTTTTTAGGTGCTAAAAAGTAAATTTGGGGCCTGCACTTCATATCTGAGAGTCAAATAGAACCGTCAAATATTGTGCTTACATTGCAGCTGTAAAAATTCTAATTCTTTAGGTGCTAAAAATTTGGTGCCTGCACTTCATATCTGAGAGTCAAATAGAACCGTCAAATTGTGCTGTGACATAGCAGTTTTAAACATTCAAATTTTTTGGCTGCTAAATAGTACATTTGCAGCCTGCGGTGCACTTCATATCTGAGAGTCAAACAGAAGCGTCAAATACTGCACTTACAGCACAATTGGAAACATTCTTATTTTCTGTGTGCTAATCTGCTAAATAGTACATTTGGGGTGTGCTCTTCATATATGAGAGTCAAATAGAAGCGTTAAATACTGCGCTTACAGCGCAGTTTGAAACATTCTTATTTTCTGGGTGCTAATCTGCTAAATAGTAAATTTGGGGCATGCTCTTCATATATGAGAGTCATATAGAGGCGCCAAATACTGCAGTTACAGCGCAGTTGTAAAAATTCTAATTGTTTTGGTGCTAAACTGCTAAATAGTAAATTTGGGGCGTGCTCTTCATATATGAGAGTCAAACAGAAGCGTCAAATACTGCGCTTACAGCACAATTGTAAATATTCTTATTTTCTGGGTGCTAATCTGCTAAATAGTAAATTTGAGGCATGCTCTTCATATCTGAGAGTAAAATAGAAACGTCAAATAGTACGGTTACAGCGCAATTGTAAACATTCTTTTTTTCTGGGTGCTAATCTGCTAAATAGTAAATTTGGGGCATGCTCTTCATATCTGAGAGTCAAATAGAAGTGTCAAATACTGCGGTTACAGCGCAGTTGTAAAAATTCTAATTGTTTTGGTGCTAAACAGTAAATTTGGGGCCTGTACTTAACATCTGAGAGTCAAATAGAACCATCAAACACTGTGCTTACAGCGCACTTTGAAAAATTCTAATTGTTTTGGGTGATAAAAAGTAAATTTGGGGTATGCACTTAATATCTGACTGTCAAATAGAACTGTCAAATACTGTGTTTACAACACAGTTTGACCAATTCCAATTTTTTTTGGGTGCGAAATAGTACATTTGCAGCCTGCACTCCATATCTGACAGTCAAATAGAACCGTCAAATACCAATATAACAATATTGTAATTCGGGGCAATACCCTCACAAGTCAAACTGAGAGGCCAGTTTATAGGGAAAATTGTTGCCTGGATACAATTCCAAAACAATTCCCATTTGTCCTTTGCAGAGTTTACATGCTGGAAAAACACAGGTGCCAACTGCTGTGCTGCTTTCTGCAGTGTGCAGACTGGCAAGGAGGGCAGGGTTGAGGAGTGGGTGGAAGATGATGTGGAGGATGATGAGGTCCTAGACCCCACATGGAATCAAGGTCATGCGAGTGACGTGTGCAGTTTGGAGGAAGAGGCGCTGGCAGGCCGGTGCAAAGAATTTTGGGTACACAGGCGAAGATGCATTTTTCCGCCCCCCCAAAAACATCTTCACCCATGTGCCTCTTAACCTCCCTTTTGTGTTTCTTATCCCGTCTTTTAAATATCTGACTCCCTTTGCCTTTGTGTGTCTCCTATCTCTCCTCTTTGTATGACTCTTACATCCTCCCACATTTTGTGTCTTACTCCTCCCAGCCCCTTTGTGTGACTCCTTTTCTCCTAGCCCCTTTGTGTCTTTTATTCTTCCCAGCTCCTTTGTGTCTCTTTCCTTCTCAAGCCCCAGTGTGTGTTTCTTTCACATCCAGCCCCTCTCCTTGTCCCTTAATGGTCCCCTCCCTTCTCTGACCCTTACTGTTCCTCTCCCCTCTCTCCTCCTTTTCCTGTTCCTCAGTGTTCCATTCCCTTCCCCCCTCCTTTCCCTGTCCCTTAGTGTTCCTCTCCCCTCCCCCCTCTGTTCCCTGTCGCTTAGTGTTCCTCTCCCCCCTCCCTCCTTTTCCTGTACCTTATGGTATCTCTCCCCTCCTCTCCCTGTCCCTTGGTGTGCCACCCACCCCCATAGTGGTCCCCTCCCCTCCCTGGTGTGCCTCCTACCTTTCTTGTAGCATGGCTGAGCGGAGCGAATCCCGGTACAGTGAGCTTTTCCTGTCAGTCCTGCCAGGTACAGGAAACAGAAGTTCCTGTACCACGGTACACTCCGCTTGACCACGCTACAGTCAGGGGTGTATAAACACTGACAGTCACACACACTCAGTGACAAACACACAGACATCTCTGACAGCCAGACTCATTTATCTGACAGACACTCACACACACTCTGACAGGCACACAAACACTGACAGACTCATTGACAAACACACACTGACACACACACACACACACACACACACAAACTCACAGACACTGACAGACACATACTCACATGCACACACGCACATACTGACAGACACAGTCACACACACTGACAGACACACATACTCACACACACACTGACAGACACACTCACTCACACACACACTGACAGAAACACTCACTGACACACACATACTCACACACACACTGACAGACACACTCACTCACACACACTGACAGACACACTCACTTACACACACTGACAGACACACTCACTCACACACACTGACAGACACACTCACTGACACACACTGACAGACACACTCACTCACACAGACTGACAGACACACATACTCACACACACACTGACAGACACACTCACTCACACACATACACTGACAGAACCACACAAACTCACAGACACACATACTCACACACACACTCACAGTAATTAATAATCTAAATTAAATTAAAATTTCCCACCCAGCCTCCCTACCTGGAGAGCTGGCGTGGGTCTCTCATTGGTGGTCCAGTGGGGTTGCTGGGAGGCATGAGGCTGAATTGGATTCCAAGGTGGCGAGGGAGCTCTGATCTCTCTGATGTGCTCCCTCGCAGGCTGTTTACTGATGACGTCATATTCTGGCTCCCGCGGCACCAGTAAACAGCCTGCGAGGGAGCACATCAGAGAGATCAGAGCTCCCTCGCCACCTTGGGGATCCAAAAGGTGACCTGGCAGGAGGGAGCACTTCCCTCCTGCCGGTCACTGGAATTTTACGCCCCCAGTGCCGGTGCGCCCTAAGGCGGCCGCCTGTGCCGCCTTATGGACGCGCCGGCCCTGGGCCCTGGTCACACAGAGGCACCAGCACAGTATAAGAGGGAGCAGGGTGCAAAAGCGGAGTGGCCGTCCCATAGTGCTTGTCGGCATGTATTATCTTTAGAATTCCCACAGTTATCCAAGTAACAGATGGAGCAATAAAAGGAACCATAACAGATTTAACCAGCCATTCGCAGTTTCGCAGTCCGGTGATCGGGACCCAGACACTGTCTAGGCGGCGGTCGGACGACCGGGACCCAGTATGCCTAATGTTGAAGTTAGGAGTCACAGTGTGGAATGGATTAGGGGGGTATGGTGCAGGGTAACGGCATGCCCCCCCGGTGTTGAGCACCAGCGTTAATGCGGCCACATACCAGCACCCTGATGCAGCTTCAGTAAAAAGAGTACTGGATACCAGAAGCCATCACCAGACTTGGAACAGGATGTGACATTCACTGTAGCGGCTGTGCACGCGTTCTCACCCTGCTGCTGCTCGCCTGTCTGTGCTGCAGCATAACTTGAGCCTTCTCGCTCACCATCTCATATGCGACGTGCCCACAAGTTGGAACTCCACCTTGCACATGCTGGAGAGACTGTGCGAGCAGCAGCAGGCGATAGTGGAGTTTCAGCTGCAGCACACACGGGTCAGTCGCTCTGCGGAACAGCACCATTTCACCACCAATAAGTGGGCCTCCATGCAAGACCTGTGTGCCATGTTGCGCTGTTTCGAGTACTCCACCAACATGGCCAGTGCCGATGACGCCGTTCTCAGCCTTACTATCCCACTTCTATGTCTTCTTGAAAAAATGCTTTGGGCGACGATGGAAGAAGATGTGGCACAGGAGGAAGAGGAGGAAGAGGGGTCATTTCCATGGTTATCAGGCCAGTAGTTCACAAGTGGCTCGGAGGGTGGGTTCCTGCACCAGCATTGGCCAGGTACACAATTGTCCAGCATCTCCACACTGTCCCATGGAAGCGTTCAGCTGTCTATCTCCCAAACACTGGAGAGAAAGAGGAAGTACCCCCCTAGCCACCCGCGATCCCTGGCCCTGAATGCCAGCATTTCAAAATTTGTGGCCTTTGAAATGCTGTCATTCCGTCTGGTGGAGACGGTCAGTTTTAAAAACCTGATGGCGTTATTGGACTGCAAGAAATGCACCGCAGGCCGCAAACGTTTCTTTTTTTCTATGTCCCAATATTTTGGGGGCTACCCCAATATATTTTAAAACAGTGTTGGCTACCTCCTCCACCACTGCTTCCACCTACACCGCCACGGTCACTGCCTCCTCAACCTATGGGTCACTTAGTATAAACTATGTACACAAAAGCAGAGGTTTGTGAAGGCCTTTCCTCTATGCATCAGGAGTTGAACATTTCTCAATGCATCAGGACTGCAAGAAATCCACAACAAGCCGCAAATGTTTCTTTTTTTATATGTCTCAATATTTTGGGGGCAATTGAAAAAAATATATATACATATAAAACAGTGTGGGTCACTTAGTATAAACTATGTACACAATAGCAGAGGCTTGTGAAGGCCTTTTCTCCATGCATCAGCAGTTGAGCTCAGTTTGAACAATGAAAGCGAATACCCTGCACTCCTGTATGTACGTAGTGGGCATTGAATAGCATTCCCCTCATAAGAACCATAACTTACCCCTTCAAATAACGACAGACAACTTCTTGGGAAAAACAGGCCACAGCATTTATTAACATCACCAAATACTGTATAACTCCTTAAACAAATAACATAAATTAACATAAACACTTTTTATACAGTAATCATGAAAACGTCCTTGCCAATCTAACTTCCCCAAGCCTCTCTCCACCCCCCCCCCCTCGGCATAATAAAACCTCTTCCTTTTTAGGGCTCCTCACCAGCTGATTTTCCGCTCGGTGGGGCCCAACCATAATGCTCCCCACCGGTCGACTTACAACCCAGTGGGGACACGTCCAACCTGGTACCTCCTCCAGGTTCACCATAAGAGACAGGGGGAGGATGAGACCCGGCCATTATCCCCCTTTTCATCTAATCTACCATCCCTTATTTGGCAAGGACATGCCCCGCCACAAACCCCGCTGTTTTAAGCCTAAAATCAGCGGGGGCCCCCACCGAAACCCCCCATGGCCTGTTCCAAAGCTTCTTGAAGCGCCAAGTTAAACAGGTCGAGCCCGACCTCCGTCAGATGCACCCCATCTGGTCGAAAAAAGTGTGCCGCATCTTTTTAAAAAAACCTGGTGCCGTATCGAGATTCCCCCAACCCCGTTACAAACTTCGCAACCCGCCGATTAAACTTCTTGCGGCTGCGCTCCAGTGCACTCTTTCTGTGGGCCTGCCGCCAAAAATTCCTCGCCAATACCTCCAACCAAATCAAGGATATGTCGGGGAACAAAATCAAGATCTGGGACAAATCCCTCCTGACCATGTCCACCAGGCCCCCCACAGGCACGGTCCCCA
Organism: Pelobates cultripes; assembly: GCA_933207985.1. Lineage (NCBI taxonomy): Eukaryota > Metazoa > Chordata > Amphibia > Anura > Pelobatidae > Pelobates > Pelobates cultripes. Next base: position 112,029,315 of record OW240920.1, on the reverse strand, counting down.
GATCGTTACCCCCCAGATGGATAATCAAAACCGATGGAGCCCCAAGCAAGCGGGTAAGCCTGACCAAGTCGAGGAGGAGTCGGACCCACCTAATGCCTCTGACCCCGAACCACCATACCTCCGCAGTTACCGGCGTAAAACCGAGAAGCTCCCCCCTGGCCGGACTGCCGCTCTCCGCCTCGCCCAGTGGATATAGGAGTGGCCAATCAACCAGACCTTGTAGGGGACCTGACCTGGGGAGGAAAACAAACAGTCTAGCTCAGGAGACCAGCAGGACGTACATAAGAGACAAACCTCATGGATTCCCACGTCCCTATTCGCTGTACCTCCTGATCCGGCATCCCCAGCCGAGAAGCCTCAGTCGCTGCGCCAATTCGGAAGGAGTGCCCTCCAAACTCCGCACCCTCCACGCCCAACGCAGCCAACCCCAGCCGAAACACCCTGACAAACTGAAAATGGGAGAGGAAGCTCCCATCCTTGTGCACTAACAGGGGGCCAGCCAGTGCAGGGCGAACTGCGCAAAAACACCGGAAGGACAGAACCGGGCAGGTGTCCAATCCTGGGGCAGCTGCCAGCTGAACCCACTTAGCTTTACCAAACACGTCCATCTTGGAGCGGCGAATATTAAAGGAGACCCAGTCCGGCCCGTCCCTGACATCCGAGAAGAGGATTCCCCCAATGGTCACCCTGCTTGGACACACCAACTCCCCAATTCTCATGGCCCCTCTAAGTCCGAGAAGCACATCTGCGGCAGCACGTGGCACAATTGCGCCAGGAGCACCCTCGACACCTGCCTCCGGGTATCCACCGTAACCCGACCCCTACGCAGCCCCTTAACCACCTGCCTCACCACAAACTCCTTGGTCACGTCCCCCCACCCTTGCAGCTTAAAGAAAAAACTCAGCCCAGCCAGGCGTGAGGACACTGCCGAAGGCGACATGCCCGGCGACACCCAAGTGTATCCTGGAAAACCCCCAGACCTGTCTCCCACTCGAGCCATTCCGCCCATACCTTCGAGTATCTGGCCCAAGTGGAACTCGATACAGACTCTCGAACCAGGTCCATCAGCCCGTCGAGCCCAGGGACCGCATGGGGCGCAGCTGCCCGAAACTCCGACCACTGCGAACGAGAGAGAGCATCCTCAATTACATTGTGAACCCCCGGAACATGCAGCGCCCTACAAGACACGTTAAGGCACAAGCACCGTAGCACCAGGCGCTGGAGAAAACGAACCACCGGCGGGGAGGAGGCAGACAGCTGGTTAATCGTCTGAACGACCCCCAGTTCGAGGAAAGCCAGATTCTTAGTCAGGCCAGAGGCGTACCAGTCCCCAGGCCAAGTGTCAGCGCACCAGCGCGACCCCAGTATCACCCCAAAGCCGACAGAACCCGCCGCCTCCGTATAGAGGTGGAGATCCGCACCGGACACCTCTGGCGCTTGCTAGTAAGACCTCCCATTATAATCCGCCAAGAATGTACCCCAGACGTCCAAATCGTCCCGTAACTGCCTCGTGAGTCTAATGTAGTGTCGAGGCTGTTAGGCGCCTGCTAAAAATCCGCCCCATGGGCATGATCCTGCATGCGAAGTTCAACTTCCCCAACAGCGATTGCAGGTGGCATAACTGTATCTTCCGCAAGCCCCGTGCTACCGCCACGTCCCGGCGCAACCCTTCCACTGAATCAATCTCGATGCCCAGGAAGCTAAGGCACGTTACCGGCCCCACAGTCTTATTGTGCGCAAGGGGAACCCCGAAGCGCCCAAACACCCTTTCCACCGTGGTGAGCAGGCTCCTACATGCCGGAGAATGCGCAGGGCACACACACAGGAAGTCATCAAGGTAATGCAGCAGCGAGTCAATCCCCGACTCCTGCCGCACCACCCATTCCAACAACAACCGAGGAGGTGATGGCAATTGGGGTGCACCGGCAACGCTTAAAGCAACGGGACGCCGAGTGGGCACCCCCGCAATGGGAGCATTCGTGCTTAAAACGACATGTTGCTCCCCACTTGCACTGGCTGTCGTTGAACTTCCAACAACAGCCTGGCCGCCTGTGTGAGGCCAATGGGGCAGGACTGCCTCCCCCCCCACCGGCGACGTCCCCCCTTGGTGCGCCGCCGGGAGAGTCATGATGGACAGCCACAGGCCAATGTCCATCTGATCCCACGAGATAGAGGGGCGGACAACGAGCCGCTGACGAAATTGTTCATCATAGCACCACCAACCCAGGCCGCCATAGGTCCAACACGCGTTCCAAATGTGATAGCAAAAGAGCGCTGAACAGTGCTGGGGAGACTTTTCCCCAATCACGCTCGCCAAAATGGAAAACGCCCGCACCCAGTTCCTGAAAGTTTTCAGAATCTTCTTGTAACGGAACTTCTCCCTATCCTTGTCTGACTCTTTTCCCTCCTTGTCCCCCAGAGGGGGTGCGTCCTCCAAGGGCAACAGGGAAAATATCTCCACGAATTCCCTTTTTCAGATCTTGTCCCTGACCTCAGGCTTTAGATGCAAGCCAAGGGGACCCGACCAGCACATATATGTTGCCCCCCTAGCCACGTCGGTGACGCCTGTTGTACTATCCAGCACCCCTCCATTGACACCCCCCCCCCCCCGTGGCCGTGGCGGGCACGGGAGGCGGAGTTGCAGGAATGCTAACCACCGCGCCAGAAACCGCACCCGCGCCCCCTCCCATGGCTGAACCCGCCTGTGGCAACTGAGGGGACCACACAGAACGCAGCTGACCATCCAACCCATGGGATCCCTGCGCTAGCGCCCCTCGCTCCCACTGGGAAAAAAGCTCCCGCAGACCCAACATGAACCCACCCAGCGTGGACACCCCAGCAAGCGCAGGAACATGTGACTCACCTGGCGGTGCCCCAGGACCCGCTGGCAGCACCAGAGCAGCAGCAGGCAGCAGCAACCTGTGAAGAGGATTCCATGGCATGAACAGCAGTGTCCATATTCACCACAGCTCCAGGCGCCATCTGGTGGACGGATTCAGCAACAGCACCAAGAGCCTGAGGAAGCAGTGAAGAGACCGTGAGCCCACGCCCCTGCACAAGAGGCTGCCGAGACAGGTAAGTGGGGGGGGGAGGGACCCCAGGGGCAGGTGGGACCCAGTGGCCATGGGAGATGAGGACACAGGGGGAGGAAGGCAGAGTAGGTAAGAGGGAAGGAAGGAGCAGGGGAGGGGAGATAGAGAGAGGGAATAGGGGCAGGAGAGGTCCCCAGGATAGAGGACCCGGCAGGGGGGACCCACGTGCCCAAGAGAAAGGGGGGCCAAGGGGAGGGGGAGCAGGGGCGGAGGGGGAAACCACTAGGCCCAAGGACCCCCCAGAGGACGGGGGAGGGGCATAGGAGGTGGAGGCGGCAGGCTGGAAGGGGCCCAGAGGCCCAGGAACTGCGGGGGACACCCCCACAGATGACCAGGGGGGGGACACCCGTCCAGCGGACCCCCCAGGAGGGGGGAGAACAAGTGAGGGGGGGACCATGAGGGCCAGAGAGCCCAGAAACGGGGGAAGAAAACCCCCCTACCCGGTGGCAGTGGGAGAGGCCCACTCCGCGTGGCCCACAGGGGCCTACTCACCACTGCCGGCCGTTAGGTGGGGGCCCGGGTGGCGAGCGGGATGTTGAAGGATGGCGAACGCCTTGTTGAAGGATGGCGGCCCACATGAAAGGGGCCGCTGCCCGGCCTCCTGCAGCCGCGGGAGAGGCCGGTGCGGCCGGGGACGGTGCAGGCCGCTCGCCACATGGTTCCCGCGCGCTGGCCTGTTGTCGCCTCGGGCGCGGGCTGCGGCTCCTGTACCGGGCCCGAGGGGAGGCAGTTGGGCTCAGCCGAGCCGGAGGGCGGGTGCACCGACCCGTGCCGGATCGGCCACCCAGGGAGGGTACCGCAGGGGGCAGGGATGGAGGAGCCACAGCGCTGGGAGAGGGAGCCACATCGCCAGGCGGCTGTGGCTGGAGCAGGCGCCCTAACTGCTCGCGGAGCTGCCGGCCACCGTCTGCTGCTGCACTAGCCCTGAGGGCAGACAACATAGCCTCAATGTCCATGCCACAGGCTGAATATCCTACAGACCCAGGCAACAGGAGGAGGAGGATCACAGGAAACTTGTTGCTGGCCCAGCTCCTAAGTGGCACCGAGGTCAGTCTGTTTTGTCACCATCCACTTCCTCACATCTCACACTCCCACACGTAGCACATAGCCAATCATGCACCATCCATCCCACACTCATACATGTAGAATACAGCCAACCATGCATCATCCATCCCACACTCATACATGTGCCCCTGTCCGCTAAGCTGCGCACTCTCCCTGGGGCCTAACCCTCTCTCAAATGGATAATTCTGGTGATCCCCCAGACAGCCATGCTTTAGATTTTGATTTATGTTCTTCCAAAGCTAAAAATCAAAGATTCCATCTAGTGCTATTTTATGGCTCAGCTGTATTTTTTATTTTTTTGTATTTTAGGTTTTTTTAAGTGATTTCCCTATCCACATTTGTTTGCAGGACACTTGTCCTACTCTTACCCCCATTTTACTTCCTTTTGCAGTCCTCTAGCCCTTTCCAGGACTTTTTTAGAGGCATTTTTGTTCCCAAAAGTTTGGGTCCCCATTGACTTCAATGGGGTTCGGGGTCAAGTTCGATCCCGAACCCGGACTTTTTTTCAAAGTTCGTCCGAACCCGCCGGACCCGAACATCCAGGTGTCCGCTCAACTCTATACTTGGCTTAACTTCTTGCAGAAGTGTATTGGAATGCTCTATCTGCTAAATAAGCTTTCAGTGTCTTGCACAAGGATAGAGTGATCCTAAGCAGGACAGGAGTTAGGGGTGTGCGTGCTGTGCAGCTGCACAGGGCGCCTTTGAGCAGGGGGCGCCATGCGGCTGACAAAGCTCACACATGGCTGGGTAACAGGAGTCCAGGGGTGCTAAAGCAGGTACCCGGGTGCTGGATATTACTATTCTCCACCCGGGTCTATGAAAGAAGAAAGCGTGGCAGCGGGGACGGAGCTTGTCAGGATATGGAGACGGGGCTACAATTGCAGCAGGGGTGGGGCTAAATGCTCCCATTATTTGATGGCTGGTGGTTACGGCTGCACATAACTAATCTCCAGGAACTGCACTGCCACATAACTAATCTCCAGGAACTGCACTCCCCCCCCTTTCCAGCACATAATGGAAAGAGGTAAGTGTTTGTGTGTGTGACTCTCTGCTTGTTTGTGTGCTTGTGTGTGTGTCACAGTCTGCATGTGTGTGATTGTCTGCTTGTGTGTCACTTTCTGCCTGTGTGTGTGACTGTCTGTGTCACAGATTGTCTGTGTGTGTCACTGTCTGTATATGTGTCACAGACTGCCTGTGTGACTGTAACTGTCTGTTTGATTGTCTGCCTGTAACTGTATTTAAGTGTGTGACTGTCTGCCTGTAACTGTGTGTGTGCAACTGTCTGCCTGTAACTGTGAGTGTGTGACTGCTTTGACTGCTGCAAAGATTTTTTTGCACATGGCCGGACCTGATCCTAAGAACAGTTCCTGAATTTCACCCAAAAGTGACTTCAGCATTTGATAAATGAGGAAATAATACTCAAAGCACAGCAGAGGTTCAGGATAGTGGGCAAGAATTAAAAAATATCTCTATTTAATTGGTTAGATGTTTAAGAATTTATTTCAATAGATCTTCTGCCTGGTGTACCTCTCAAAGACTCGTTCTCACCCTAAAGGTGTAAGGAGAGATCTTCAAGCCTCTAAAGCAACCCTCAGTAGATGATTGTGTCTGCCATTGCACAGGCTTACAAAGCCTCATTAGTTCCATTTCTTTAAGGACTTAAAGCTCAATCTATCAGGTCCCTTACTTCCTCCTGGGCAGCAGCTGTTAAAGTTTGCCCAGAAGGAATATGCATAGCAGTCACTTAGTCCTCAACCAATACCTTCATTAGATATTATCAGTTAGATGAGAAGGCTGGACAATTTGATCAGTTTGGTAAACTGTTCATTCTGTATCTAATATTTATATTTGATTTGTTTACTGTTATTGTCACTTTTTGATTGTGATGATTGGATAATTTGGAGTCTACGTTTTTTTCTTTCCCTTTCTTGGTTATTGATTGGGTATTACCCATTGCTGTGCTAAAATGGATATGACCAGGAAAGAAAATTAAAGTATGAATATATATGAATATAAAATGAAAGTTTGTGTGTGTAACGGACCGTTTTGCACACAAGGGGTAAAAACCGTTTAGGCGATCGGCCCCCTTTCCAGAGATACAGGCACAGCTACTGCAGAACACCAAACTCCCGAACTGGATACAAAATAGCACTCCAACTCCCGAACTGGAAACTCCCAAATAGCTGCTAGCAGATGAACAGGAAAAGCAGACAATCAGCTTACACTTCTGGCAATCAGTCTCTAACAGCATACAGTGAATTCCCCCAAGAACGAGACAAGGCTCTGTGTTGAGGGTCAAGCAGTGGTCAGAGGTGCTGGCACACCCAGCCTGGTTTTTATTACAGTCTTGCAAATACAGGACCGCCCACAGGGAGGTATAAAACGACCAATCCCATCACAGTTACATCCCACATATTCCCTCCCCTTATCCTTAGAGGAAACTCAATTACACATACAGTTAAAACATACTTTCTACCCAACTTTCATAACTCTAAAACCATACATCACATTCACATAAAATTACATATTCACAATCAATCCATTCAGGGGAACAACATATTAAAAAATGGCATGAATCAGACCAGGGGTTCAAAAGTTAGTAAAAAGTATATTTTGTACCCTGGCTGGCAGCATGGCTATCTGGCTCAAACAGATTTTACAGAGCCCTCTATCCTGGACAATGGGGAAAGTAATCCAATTATCCAGGGATAGAGGCAGACTCCATTGAGCACATGGGGACACAAAGACAGTAAAACACTTTAAAATACATAACGTCACATTTATTACATAAAACACAGACATGTAACATATCCCCAGATAGCTCAGGTCTGAGCGCACATTATTAAGCGAATGGCGCTCAGACCACACGAATACAGTTTAATCGCCATGGAGCCAAAGTCTTTACAGTCAGTTTCATACGAATGGGCTCCATGGGATTCCTATCTGGGGTATAACACATTCAAACAAATCTACCGAACCCCAGGCAGAAAAGCACGAATTAAGCTTTTCTGCAGGTAAAAAAAAATGTCTTTTAACAGGGGGCCATAGTCCAAAGGCAGCAGGCGAGCAACCAGGCTTCTCCAATGCAATGTGGCGAGATTGGTCTTGCCACAGTGTGTGTATATGTGTACTTCGAATATATATATATATATATTTGTGCTCGGAATTTAATACGTAATGGATAGTGTCTGAGATGAAAGTTGGTTGTGGTGTGCCAAAAACCAACGTACAAGTGGGCCTGTAAATAAAAGAGGGCCCACCAAGGAGAGTTGTAATGCTATAAGGGTGAAGGTGGGTGGGGACAATCAACTTGACCGGTGTCACGGTTCACGCCATGACATCCAGTCTGCCAGACGTGGTCGCTCTGGAAGCACCCGATAGGGGATTTGAACTGCAGTTGTTTTACACCGTATCCTGCTATCTTCCCTCTGAGCCATTTCAGGACTCTGGATAACTCCTGTTTATTCTTGTATTTCTTGCAGCACTAGGGGGCTGGACTTCACCAAAGGCTCGGATTCGTCAGTAACTCTCCAGCTGAATCTGATACCTAATTAACAAGGTATAAAAGCCTGCCTCACCCTGGGAGGGGTGTCAGTTCATTGACTCTGGTTCCCTTGTTTGGTTCCTGTTACTCCGTACCTGCGTTCCAGTGATTCTTGTCTAATTCCGGCTTCTGACCTTGGCTTTCCTCCTGGACTACTCTGACCTCTGGCTTCCCTGATTTTGACTTCCCTTGACCACGCTTCTGCTTATCCCTGTTGTACTGAGACTTGGAGCACTTTTCCTGGAAAGCCCCCGTGCACAGACTCACAGGCCAGGTGGCGTCTTACCTGGTCACCCTGGTCTGTGTCTACTTTGCAAGGTGAGCGTATAACTCTGCGAGCTGGACTCCCTATCAGGTAAGACTCCGTTACAGATGAACTGACCAATGGAGTCTGCAGAGTTATGCAAATTACTCACCTCCCTGGCCGAGCAAGTCTCCAACCTGTCCCAGAACGTTATAGATTTGCAGAGACATTCATTGGCATTTAAAGGAGCAACGCTTCCAGTCCCGGAACATGTATGCCCAGAACCGTATGTCTTTATGCCTGACAGGTTCGACGGTTCCCGTTCTGCTTTTCCGATGTTCAAGACGGATTGTGAGCTACTATTTGCCCTGAAATCGAGAACCTACACCACCGACTTTATCAAAGTACGCTCCGCTATTAACCTATGTACCGGGCAGATTAAGGCGTGGGCACACCAGAAGTTGCAGGAGAGAAGTACTATCTTGGACTCCTGGGAGTCGTTTATGTCCACAATGGATTCTCAGTGTTTTGCAGCGAGAAAAGCAACTTCCAAGCCTACTTCAGGTTCTCGCAGAACCCGGTTGCCGAGAGAAGAGGAATTGTTTTATGGATACAAAAATCCTATCATGTTGCAGCATGAACCCACTTTCAGGGGCCCGCCTTGTAACCCTGTTTACACTCGAGCTAGCAGTGAAACTCCAGTCGACATGGAGGAACCCATGGAGATTGGCTTCACCAGAACTAGATTGCCCCCGAAGGAAAAAGACCGCAGGAGAGCCCATGGTCTATGTCTATACTGTGGGAAAAGTAGGCATTTCATATCGCTCTGCCCGACTCGTCCACCTAGGCCAAGGCCCCTTCTGTCTGGTGCCATTTGGACTTACCCTGTCATCCCAGCAAGACAGCCTGGACACTGCCAGCCCTGTCCCCGTCCTGTGACACAAAAGGGTATCCAAACTACTACAGTTAATGTTACCAGTACCCCTGTGGAATCTCCACCTCCTGCTCCAGAAACATTTGGACCTCTTCCTGATGACACTTCTGTTCAAGCAAGCACCATCACCACTTCCTGCCTTGCCAAAACAGTTCTGCCACCTGACTGCACCTATGCCTCAAATGGCACAGTTGTGTGCAAACAGGATCTAGAAGTATTCGAAAAAGCTTTGAAAGCTGCAAATGCCTCCCCTATAGTACCCGAAACTGGTACCATAAAATCCCAGGTCGTAAAAGGATACCTTAATTATAAAGACTGTCTTAGCAATACTGAGACCGAAGATGAGGAGTACCATTTCCAGGAAGAGCCTGTTCACGCCCGGAGGGCGTTCTTGACAGGGGGGTACTCTCACGGTTCACGCCATGACATCCAGTCTGCCAGACGTGGTCGCTCCGGAAGCGCCCAATAGGGGATTTGAACTGCAGTTGTTTTACACCGTATCCTGCTATCTTCCCTCTGAGCCATTTCAGGACTCTGGATAACTCCTGTTTATTCTTGTATTGCCTGCAGCACTAGGGGGCTGGACTTCACCAAAGGCTCGGATTCGTCAGTAACTCTCCATCTGAATCTGATACCTAATTAACAAGGTATAAAAGCCTGCCTCACCCTGGGAGGGGTGTCAGTTCATTGACTCTGGTTCCCTTGTTTGGTTCCTGTTACTCCGTACCTGCGTTCCAGTGATTCTTGTCTAATTCCGGCTTCTGACCTTGGCTTTCCTCCTGGACTACTCTGACCTCTGGCTTCCCTGATTTTGGCTTCCCTTGACCACGCTTCTGCTTATCCCTGTTGTACTGAGACTTGGAGCACTTTTCCTGGAAGGCCCCCATGCACAGACTCACAGGCCAGGTGGCGTCTTACCTGGTCACCCTGGTCTGTGTCTACTTTGCAAGGGTGAGCGTATAACTCTGCGAGCTGGACTCCCTATCAGGTAAGACTCCGTTACAACCGGCAGAGGTGAGTAGGGGCTGGGAGTTTAAGTAGGGGACTTACTCCTCCCACAAATTTAGACCTTTCTACTTGTGCTCGGAATTTAATACGTAATGGATAGTGTCTGAGATGAAAGTTGGTTGTGGTGTGCCGAAAACCAACGTATGAGTGGGCCTGTAAATAAAAGAGGGCAAAGAGAAGTCCAAGGAAAAACACACTTTATTGCATTTAGTACATAACCTCTCTTTCTGGTCATGGTATATACCTATGCTATATGGAGGATTCCCATTGACCCAGTCTTTTGATGATGTGAACTGGGGTGTTTGTACTAGAGGCTGATGAAGCGGCACCTATGTGGAAGGAGTGACCAGAGAACGAAGCCAGGTTGTAACCCAGTTTTGCCAGTAAGGTTCTGACGTGCATCGTGAATTTAGCAGTGGTGAGTGGGTGCCCTTGTAGTAATAAGAGCGGAGAGTCTGGTAAGTGCGTGTGATGAGTTGACCGTAGGTGGTCTAGTGCCTTAACCGGACACCAAGCATTATAAGTGGGAAAGAGGGGAATAATAGTGGGGTGTAGTGAGTTTTGGTAGATGGGAGCATGAGTATGTAGTGATCTTCTACCTTAGTGAGGTGTGAGGTTTTTAGGCTCTATTGGTAGTGTGGTGGTGGTAAGTGGAACAGAAACCTTTGAGATACCCTCTAAGACTTTCTTGATGGGGTATGATGACAAGAAGGGGGTGTTGGGGAAATTAGTGAGACTGTGGTGCTGAACCCCCGTGAGGTATAGTTTAATAGTATTGTGGGAAAGTTTTAAATGTAAGTGACAGAGGCAAAAGCCACCATGGTTTGAGTAGAAAAATCACCTTGTAATCCGAAATCTGCTGTGAATTTATTAAAAATGGTAAGTGTGACGAAGTGCCCTTCGCCACTTGGTCCTGGAGAGGCCTACTTGCCAGCCTCCTCCCCTGTGACTATTTCATGTATCTGGCTTTAAAGCCCCTAGTCTACCTTCAGACAGACTATTTACGTAGGCTGCTTTATTTATCTTATGTTTTAGTCACCCTGTACCCATTATAGGTGCAGGGTGTGTGTAATGTAATTGTTTGTTTATAGTGTGTGTGTGTGTGTGTACTGTGTAATGTATTGCCTGCTCTCTTGTATTGCTGAGGTTTGCTACCAACTAGGTGGGTTTGGCTATGGAGCTTGTCTAGTGCCCTCTGTTGGTAGCAACAGCAATATGCACTACCTGAATTGCAAGACTGGTTCATTTGCATATTCGGGTAGATTTGCATATGGCTAATTCTGCAGGCAGGTGAGATATTTACTGTTAAATATTGTCTCCCCCCACCACTTTAAAAATTTGCCATTGTGTTGTGATAAGTCACTGTGTGTTTCTTGATATGGTTTGACTGTTTGTGATTTTATTGAGGTTTCACAACAATGTTATTGTGGTGACTGTATTGGCTGGTCCCAAGGGAATAAAGGTTTTGACAGATCTTCTTGACCCTCAATACGTAGCCTTGTCTCGTTATTGGAGGGAACTGCTATATCACACTGGGGATTGCTATGCTCTGCATACTCCCCTGAGCTTTTAATCACTTAGCTCTTTTAAGAGCTGTTCCTGTTACGCTCTCCTGGAGGAGAGGTCTTCCCCACACGGTCCTGGAGGACAGAAGCTGATCCAGGGTGGAAGGAAGACGGCGAGACTCCAGTTAAGCTACGGCGGTTGTGGAGTCTGTGGTGGTTGTGGTGTCGGCTGCAGTGTTTGGAGTCCTCAGGAAGCGCTAGGAGCATCCATCAACGGAGGGTACTCGGTCGGAGTACAGGGAGCTCCGTTACAGTAAGTGCTCTACTGTAGGTGACAGCTGTGTTAGGTGATAGTGCTTGATGTGTGAGAGACCTAGCATGGTGCATTAGTGTGTTCAATCCAGGATTAGTTCATGAAACCGCTGTGTCTTAGATGGCTGACGGTGGGCCGTAGGGAGTGCCTGGAAGAATACCTGGAATTGAGAGCGAGACAGAGATTCAGCGGCCGTGTTGTGGATACCCGGATTGTGAAAACAGACTAAGTGGAACTGGACGGTTGCTGCCAACCAGGTCAACTTGCGAATCAGCCGCATGATACTAAGGGAGGATGAGTGCTTCTTGTTTATGATATCGCAAGCTGCCGAGTTGTCGGAATAGCATTTTACTGTGAGATGACCCCAGGTGTGTGTGCGGCCACCACTGTAACAGACCGTTTCGCTCACAAGAGGATAAAAACCGTTTAGGCAATAATCCCCTTTCCCATAGACCAGCAGCTACTGCAATCACCAATCTCCCGAACTCCAAACTGTACGAATCCCCAACTCCCGAACAGGAAACACACGAACCCTGGAAGCAGCTGAACAGGAAAAGCCCTAAGAACAGCTTACACTCCTGGTAATCGGCATACAGTCAAATTCCCCCCAAGAATGAGACGACACTTCACTTGGAGGGTTAAACAGGAACAATCCTGATTTATTCACACAACAGGCTTATAAAGGATTCTCCCATGCAAGGGAGGGATTTACAACAATTACACAATACACCAATCACACATGAGTTACCTCCCACAATGCCTCACAATCCCTCCCCTCTGGCCTGGAGATAATTGGGGAAGGAATCTAATTATCTCCCAGGACAGAGGCAAAACTCCATTACCCACATGGCAGACAAAAGACAGTAAAAGACATAAAATTACATACTGATACATTTAGTACATAAAACACACATGTCTACACATCCCCAGATAGCTTTGATCTGAGCGCACATTATTAGATGAGTGGCACTCAGATCACACGAATAAGCCTTTCTGCAGGGAAAATAAATGGTTTAACCTGCAGGGCCATAGTCCAAAGGGAGCAGGCGAGCAACCAGGCTTCTCCAGTTCACAGTGGCAAGGTTGGTTTCGCCACAACCACTATGGGGTAAATTTCAAATAGGGCTAAGTCTCCCTGAATCCTGGCAAGGCATCCATCTCAGCAGGCCAGTGACCCCCTGAACCAATGATTACCAAAGACAGCTGTGAAATCCGTGTTGGCTGCAGCGTCTGTGTGAATGATGGGTGAGGAATCGGAGAGAGGGGGGATAAACATGGAGCTACCATTCCACTCAGCCAAAAATGTCCCCCATATGAGTAGTTCAGCCTTGGCTTGCTGGTCCAAAGAAATTGGGCAGGAGTCTGGTACCCCGTGAAGCAGACTGAGAAGCCTTGATACGAAAGACCTACCCTGCGGAATGATGCGCATCGCAAACTTTAGGGACCCCAACAGGGACTGAAGTTCCTTTCTGGTGCATGTATCACTCCGCAGGAACATGTCTATCTCCCCTCTCGAGCCGACCAATTTGTCGTGGGGGAAGGTTGGCTCGGAAGGTACAAGAGTCCAGCTCGATCCCAAAGAAGGTAAATTTATTAGTGGGGCCGATGGTTTTGGTGAGTGATAAGGGTACACTGAGTGTGGGGAAAAAAGTGCTGAGCTGCTGAGGATATCAGTGGGTGTACGTGCGCCTGGTTCAGTAGGAAGTCGTCCAAATAGTGAATGACTGAGTGACACCTGAGAACGTTTAGAAGCAGCCAGCATAGTCTTTCTGCAAATATATCAAACAGTTGGGACTGCTTCTAGACCCGAAAGTGAGGCGTGTGGAAAAATAGTATCTGTCTCGCCATTTAGCACCATGCAGATGCCAGAGTGATGGTTGCATGGGTAGTAATTTGAATGCGTTTTTAATGTCCGTTTTGCTTAGCCAAGCATTTCTACCAGTTGAAATGATGGATTGTATTGCATAGTAAATTTTAACGTACTGTAATGAAAATTCTTCTGCGGTATGAGTGAGTTACTGCTGGGAACAAAAGAGGCGTGCGGTGCCGATAAATCGATAATTAGACGTTTTTTATTAGAGTATTTGTGCACAACTATACCAATGGGGTTAGTGCGCCAGGAGGAAAAAGGTGAGGAGGTGAAGGGGCCGATCATGGAACCATGTGAGATTTCAAAGGAAAGGAGAGTGTCTGTGGATACTGGGTCTTGGCAGGCTGACAAGAGGTTGTGACACAAGAGTGCCTGGGGGGATGGCTATGAGACTCGTGAGAAAACCCTGTGTGAACCCCATGGTCAAATACTCCACCAAATGCCTGCTTGGATGAGGTCTCAAATAAAAAAAACAGGTTGTTGACATTAATGTCGGTTAGTCATTTGTTAGGGGAAAACCTGGCCGGGCACATGGTCTTCGTGTGTGCCCTGAAGCAGATAGAGCAGATGTGCAACAACCTACAGACGCTGAAGCTGCAGGACCTGGCATTAAAATTGTTGCACATCTGTGCTTTGCCTTAGAAGGCGATGGGTCTACCCAGTTTATCCCGTTGACCACCCGCTTGTTTAATATGAGAGATGAAAGTGGTTTGAGGGGTGGGAGTGGAGGTGGATGGATCAGCTTCAGAGGGGCACAAATCAGCTGTATGGGATGTGGAATTACATATGGCACAAGACGGGGGCCTCATACCAGCGAAGTGGCGACAGAATAATTCAGTATCCATCTGACACCAGTTAATTCTAATATTAAATTGCTTCAGATGGGTCGCCGCCTTCGCTGATACTGATTTATGGTCATCATAAAAAGATGAGCCCCCGTACTTGATGCCCAAATCCACCACTTTATGCAGATTGAGGTCTAGTTCCTCTCTTCTGTGGGGATATACCGAGCAAATGACGTCACGGTATATCATGAAGGCTATTACGAACTGTGGTATTGATAATTTTTTGTTAAGTCTAGGATCTCTGCTTTTAAGAACCACTGAGATATCCCCATAGTTATATGCCCGGTTCTCCAGCACATCTTGAGAGGCTATAAGCAGTGACACCAGACACACATCCTTCCCATCTAGGATTTCTTTCCTAATGGAGTCTGGGACAGAGTGCGTTGATGACACAAAAGGTGACGTAACTGTGGCTGGTGCTGGAGGCTGATGTGTAGGGGAGAGTGGTGTTGTAGCAGAGACTGCCGGGATGGGGGCTGAGAGGCCAGGGAGGATACCTGGGGAGGCGATGGCACTCTCCACCTTAGATAACCTGTTGTTCAGGGTCTGCAGGTTGGCCAGGATTGCTGCAAGGGTGTCCTGAGTGGCAGTGCAAGCGTCTGATGGCTGTCCTTGAGAGCTAGTGCCTGGCCTAGGCTCGGGGGCCTGATTGGTCAAAAGTCTATAGAGTTCCACCTTTCTAGCCGTAGCTTTTAGGAATAGCCCATGCTCTCAAGGACGTAGGAGTAGAGGGGGTGAGAGATTCGCCTGGAGACTCTGGTCTGATGGGAGTGAACGGGATCTCTTTGGCAGACAACTCGTCGGTGGGGGCTGGTTCTTGAGACATTCTAGAAATTAATTGGTGAATTAAATTTAGTAGGGGCGAAGGAGGGAACAGAGGCAGGGTATGGGGGGGTTCCTTAGGTAAACTGGACTATAAGGCTAGTGCCGAAGCGAAAAACTTAACTGTGAACGAGTGGCGGTGAGAGGCTCTATGATTTGGCTGAGGGAAGTTTGTTGCCACAGATGTGGTGGAGGGACATAGGCCTCTTGATGATTGTTTAAGAGATTCAAACGTGTGGCCGTGAAAAGTGAGGCCCTGACTGCAGCCCTGTAGAAGGGCGAACAAGGCATCTAACTATGATTTGGGCGTGGGGCCCTACCTCCATGTTGAGGTGGGAGATGGCCCTGCGGGACTGGAATTTACTTGGGTGAGCTAGGGCAGGAGCATAGACCCTGTAAGCCAGTTTACTTGCCTTCTATGGATTCAATTACAATTAGGGTGTAATGAGTGGATACTAACCTTGATAGTGGTTATAATCAGTAACTTGAACCTTCAAGTGTTTTTAAACAGAGTGGCTTGGGCGCTGCTGGTATCGTAGAAGAAGCCTAAGGGTTAAGACAGATGTTGATGTGTTTGAACGTAAGGTAGGGGCGTATGCTCAGTAGTAAGGGGTGGCTATAGGAGCGCAACGTGTGATCCTGAGTTGAGGGATCTGAATGATTAGTCTGAGACTGGGAGGAGTTTATGCTATAGAGGGAGGCTGATTGAGGCCTTAGGGGTAGAAAGTGCTATTAACGAGTAAGAATGCAAATACCTGGTAATGTACCAGATTAGGTAGGTTTGAGTAGGTTCTTGCCTGATGGCAGTATGAACGTAGGCCTAAGTAAAGAATTTAGAGAATTTAACACCACAAGGATGTAGGACCGTGTGATAATCGTGATAAAATAGAGACCGTGTCAGGTCTAGTATAAAAAGCCCCGTAATGAGTGGAGTACTATACCTTGATTTGTTGTACAGGTACTTGGATGAGCGTAAGGTTTTTTTTTGTTTTTTGTTTTTTCAGAGAAAACCGGAGGAGGCCTAGAATAATGTTGGAGCTATGAATTAAAGCCATTGTATATTATTAAATTAGCAATGGTTATAACAGTATATATTAATTAACAAATTCCATTTGTGACAAGTTTAGAGTGAAGGCTGTCTGAGGCCTTGACATGATTGAAACTGAAGTGAGTAAATACTATACCTGGATTGTAAATACAAGAACTTGAATTTGACAACTTTATGAAGAAATACAAGACAAACGGGCAATCTGTGGAGACCAAAGAAATGTAACAGAGGCTAAGATTAATGTCTGCGTAAGCTAAAGAGAAATAGAGAATACTATGAAATGTAGGGTTTTGAAAATTCCCCCAGAGAATCGTGCTATATATTAATATATATATATATATATATGTTTGTGATGGCGTACGGGGTTGGCGTGGAGTTGAAAAACTCTGCCAAAGTAATTGGGTGTCAGAAGAATTTATTAAGTATTTAACACAACTGAAACATAGAGGTTAACTCCAAAAGGCCTTGGAATAAATAACCAAGTACTGAGATAAAGTGTCATACATCTGAGGAACTTTATAATTAAACATAGTTAAACCCAGAACCACAGATGTAGTAGAAAATGGTTGCAATAATGAACAGATTTAATACAAACAGTTAAGTAACCGAACGGTTTTATATATATAGCTCCCAAGAGGAGTCGACCCACTGAAGTCTGCATTCGATAAATTCCACATGAATAGAAGTAGTGCACAAATGGGTAAGTATCCGAGG
This sequence comes from Pelobates cultripes, assembly GCA_933207985.1. NCBI lineage: Eukaryota > Metazoa > Chordata > Amphibia > Anura > Pelobatidae > Pelobates > Pelobates cultripes. Next base: position 112,012,311 of record OW240920.1, on the reverse strand, counting down.
GATGAACAGAAAATTGCACGAATCGCTAAATGAACGAACTGGTAAGTATACATGTACATAGTTCGTTCATATGAACGAACAGTATACAGGAATTTAACGAAATACCAGAGTTTACATGAACAAAGATCAGCAGTTTAGACCGCATGAAGGACCCACGAAACATAAGTATAGCCAGCGTTCGGCTAATTTAGCTGCACGAACCGCGGAAGTGCACGAACAGGTAAGTAAGCACGAACAGGTAATGTATAAGCAAAAGGGAGCCTACCCCTATGTTTTAGGCCCGAACGGAGGGAAATAGCTGAAAGCTATTTCCCTCACGAACTTACGTGAGCGTGCCGGTCTCGTGACCGGAAGCCAGATACCGCGACAGGGGAGAAGCCGGGTGGCAGGGCTGCAGAATGGACAGAGGATTCAGCTGGACACCTCTACTGCTGGAGACTGGAGCTGTTTGGCGGGAAGCTCGGACCGGACGTGCTGGTTGCTATGGAGATAGACAGCTAACAATCAACTTGACCGGCAGAGGTGAGTAGGGGATATGGGATACAGAACATGGACACTAAATACATTTAACGTGATTTGTCATAAGTGCGATGATTATGGCTTACAGCTCATGAAAACCCATATCCACAATCTCAGTAAACTATAATATTGTGAAAAGGTGCAATATTCTAGGCTCACATTGTCCCACTCTAATCAGCTCAGTAAGCCATAACACCTGCAAAGGGTTTCTGAGCCTTTAAATTATCTCTCAGACTGGTTCAGTAGGAATCACAATCATGGGGAAGACTGCTGACTTGACAATTGTGCAGAAAACCGCCGGGCGCCTCTGTTGTCATGGCACCCTGCGTGACCGCACAGCTTGCACACCCCAGCGGCTGGCCCTGCTGACATACACTGATGTTACTACTTAGAAATCCCTCAATATTAATACAGACATCAGAGTAAACACCAATAAACTGTGTTAACAGAGCTGATCCCCCCAAATTTATAAAGATTTGCTTACTGGATTTGTTGTAAGATTAAATCATGCCTCCTCCTCTCTCTGTCTCCCATGCGCTGCTCTGTAGGCTGGGAGGAAGTGAAGAGTAGTCACATTCTCCCAGCACAGCGCCACCTGTGGCTGCATGGGGAACAGCTGGTTAATGTAATGCTTGCAGGACGGCCAGCTGCCGCAGAACCTCTTCGTTCCGGTCTCTGCAAAGGGCTCCAGGCACTGCTTGCTGTGAGTGTGAGCCACTGTAAATTAGGGGCAGAGGGCACTTGCATTGCAGTAAAGACTGGTCTGGGCAGGAAGAGAGTGCAGTGCAATCAGTGCACTCCCCTCCTGTGGGTCACCAGTAGACTGGTGCACCTGCCCAGGATCAGAGCCGGTGCAAGGATTTTTGCTGCGCTAGGCAAAAGAAAAATTTGCCGCACCCCATGTGACATCACAGTGCCCCACCCATATGATCTGCCATATGAACTAACGCCAGTGCTGCACAGAGGTTTTTTGTGTGCTTACATTAAAAGGCCTGCAGGGACCGGCTATAGACACCAGAACCACTTCATTAAGCTGAAGTGGTTCTGGGGACTATAGTGTCCCTTTAATGTGAGGTAAATTATAGATTAGTGTCACCAATATTGCCAATATTGCCTAGATTGCCTACTTACAACCAGATGAGGATGATGATGGACTGCAGTTTGGCTCCACTGGTCTGGTGTAGAACAGGATCTCTGGAGGCTGTTTTCAACTGTGGTCACAAAATTCAATGTTCTGGGAGAATTGGAAGCAGCTCAATTTTTTTTTTTTGTGGCCCCTTATACAGCTCAAGGTCTGGACCCCAGTGCCTGACGGTGAGTATGCCCATAAGGCCCACTCATAAGTCCACTTATATGTTCCACCCACCCATGAGTTCGCTCACAGGCAGTGGAGTGAAGTAGCGGATGGCACTGGGCTGTCCTGAAAATTGCATGTGTATAACTGTATTCGGGTAAATTGCTGGTTTTTATGTGTCTAAATAACGTGTGTTCGTCTGATTGTTCGGTAGAATCATTCGAACAAACTAAGGGAATGAAACTACCGAACAGTCAGACCTCCCATGTGTGAAGTGTGCCTTCAATTACCCGTTGCAACAATGTTGCGAATGGGTAATTAACAAGCTACGCAGTAGGTCCTTTGTTCTCGGGGTGGCCGCCATTCGGGAAACGAACACGTGGCGGCGGCCATTTTAAAACTCCCGAACAGTGGTGTTTTGCCATCGAGTGTCTGGAACCCAAATCGGACACTCGACTAGGCGAACACCGCTGAGACCTCCACAAGCCCGGTCCGTTCGGTTCCCAACTACCGAACGGCCCCTCGTTCGGTAGACAGAAACAACCGAACGAGGGGATTCATGCGAACCCTACATGATCTCTGTAGCCTTAGCCTTTCATGCAATTTATTCCCTTATACTGTGATCGACCGCAGGGCCCCATCGCACGGAGCCCAATTCGGCTGTTCTCTCCAGCGCGGCCAATCTTTTTAGTACCTCCATGAATTTCCCAAACCCCTGGTCCGATCTGGGTGATTTTTGGATATGTTGCTCAACATCATCCGGGCTACCAGGGGATGTGCCATTTAAAGGGGTACCCCTAGGTTTAGGGGTACATCCAGAAACTGGGGGAATTTGTGTACAGTATAAGGGGATTATGAGTCAGGCTGAGGGGAGGAGATGTGTGGGAGGTTACTATTGCCGGATTGGATACTGTAGTAATTAATGAAAATCCCTCCCTTGCATGGGAGCATGCTTTATAAGGCCACTGTGAAATAAAGGTTTTAGTTCTGCTCCTGATAATGTGTGTCGTCCAGTTATTGGGATTGCTGTTGGGATATTACTGGATTATTTTACCTGCTGGAAACCTTGCTTTATGGATTTATAATTACTTGTTCCTGAGCCTCACTGGGATCTTAAGCGGAGATAACTTGTGGAATACTGGATCTCCGCTACAAGTGTGTAGGGGATGTGTTATGTGTTATTGTAGAGGATAAAAAATGTGTGCTTATGGTATGTAGTGTATAGGGATACCAGTTTGTATAGGTGATGCAGTGTGTATTTGTGTATAAGGGATGTATTGTGTGTTTCTGGTTGTGTGTACGGGATGCATTGTGTGAATCTGTGTTTGTATGCATAAGGGATGTAAGGTGTGTGTCTGTATGTGCGTGCATTGAGTGTGTGTAAGAGATGCATTGTGTTTCTGTGTGTATGTAAGAAAAGCAGTGTGTGTGTTTGCATGTGTGTAAGGGTTTGCATTGTGTGTTTCTGTGTATGTGTGTAAAGGATGCATTGTCTTTGTGTGTAATGGATGCATTGTGCGTTTCTCTGTGTGTAAGGGAAGCATGTTGTGTTTCTGTGTGTGTGTGTGTAGGGATGCATTGTGTGTTTCTGTGTATGTATAGGGATGCATTGTGTGTGCGTCTTTTCTGATGAGAGCAACTTTTGCATCTCATTTGGAAACCAAGGACCCAGAGTCTGGAGGAAGAATGGAGAGGCACACACTGCAAAGTGCTTGATGTCCAGTGTGAAGTTTCCACAGTCTGTGTTGATTTGGGGAGCCATGACATCTGCTGGTGTTGGTCCACTGTGCTTCATTAAGTCCAGGGTCAACGCAGCCATCTACCAGGAGATTTTGGAGCACTTCATGCTTCCTTCCGCATATGAGCTTTATGGGGATGCTGACTTCATTTTTCAGCAGGACTTGGCACCTGCCCACACTGCCAAAAGCCTGGTTCAATGACCATGGGATTACTGTGCTTGATTGGCCAGCAAACTTGCCTGACCTGAACCCCATAGAGAATCTATGGGGCATTGCCAAGAGAAGGATGAGAGACATAAGACCGAACAATGCAGAAGAGCTGAAGGCCGCTATTGAAGCATCCTGGTCTCCCATAACACCTCAGCAGTGCCACAGGCTGATAGCTTCCATGCCACGCCGCATTGAGGCAGTAATTGCTGCAAAAGGGGTCCAAACCAAGTACTGAGTCCATATGCATGCTTATACTTTTCAGAGGTCCGATATTGTTCTATGCACACTCCTTGTTTTATTGATTGCATGTAATATTCTAAAATTACTGAGATTGTGGATTTGGGGTTTTCATGAGCTGTAAGCCATAATCATCGCACTTATGACAAATCACGGCTTGAACTATCTTGCTTTGCATGTAATGCATCTATCTCATATATTAGTTCCCCTTTTACGTTGCATTACTGAAATAAATGAACTTTTGCACAATATTCTAATTTTTCGAGTACCACCTGTAGATGCAACCACACATTTAGAAAATAAATTTAAGTAATTTATGGCGGAATGTCCATGTAGTGGCACTGCTGTTACGCTTAGTATTCACTTCACTGTCACTTATCCACTAGATTGGTAATACTGTCATTCTGCAAAAATGTTTTGGGCATAATATTTATGATTACTATTTAAAGAGATACAATATCTGCATTGTAAACTGTATTATAATGCCATGACTTCCCTGGCTGACAGTAAGCTGTCAAACTACTTGGGAAACATGCTGTAGTAGTTATGGTGCATACAGGGAACCCTTTAAATAGTAATAATAAATACAATTGCCACAAAAAAATTTATTTTGTAGATTTTGAACAACTTTTGAATTATCTGTAAGTTAATAAGCCCTAAAAAAATGACAGCTATGGGAAAAAATAGTACATAAAAGATAAATTTAACTAACATAATTTTTTAATAATTTATATTTAGCAAACAAGAAAAAACAGGTTTGTGCCAAGTATAAATTGAAATAAGTATGGATGTATGTGTTTAAAAGCCAAAGGCCTGTATTTGTGGGAGGAGTTAGCCTTCCCAGTATAAAAACCCACACCCCCTGCCTACCTTTGCTGTTCAGTTCATCCCACCCACCTCATCCTTCTCCTTTAAATTTCATTTTACCACGGGGGGGCCTCTTTTATTACAGGCCTACCCTTACGTCAGTTTTGGCATACCACTGGTGACTTTTTCCATTAATAAGTTATTACACGGCTTTTATGTTACCAACCACTAATTTTTTTTATATATATAATATACACATACATACATACACACACACACACACACACACACACACACACACACACACACACACACACACACACACACACGCGCGCGCACAATCTGTAGGGGTTTTGCACTCCAGCTTTCCTCCTTGTAATTGCCCTGTGCTCAGCTGCATGAAAATGCAACTTCCAAAAGAAAGCCAGCACTCAAGGACTTGTATAAAAAATATGAAGGCTTTAATCCAAACAGTCAAAAGTGTAACAGTCAACATTTCAGTTCCATTCAGGAACTTTCATCAGGACAACCAGATGAAAGTTCCTGAGTGGAACTGAAACATTGACTGGTACACTTTTGAGTAAAAGAAATTCCTAAGAAAGCTACCTGGGAGTGCTAATTTATTTATATATAGGAATAGAAATAACTTAAATATACTTAAAAAATCCCAGAGGGAAAAAAAAAGGTATTTTTTTCTATAAGCCTTTGAGGAGGAGATGCTTTAGTGTAGATCAGTCCAATGTCCCCCTTGGCATTGAAATAAATTGGGTTTCGGGGGGGCGGGGCCTTACCGGCTAACTGAGCGGACGCATGGGACAAGGGCTCCTCACAAATCTCGTTATAATCGGTGTAAATTCTGTGAAATCAAGCAAAACACAACTCTGGAGCACACCTAGGGGTGTCAGGGATACTCCGTGCATTGATGAGGGCAACTACGAGACACTCTGACATGGAGCTCTGATCCAGCAAACTTGAGGCCAAGCGTGGTCTCGGCTGGGAGTGACGGCCGACCTCCTCAGCAGAGCAGTGCAGGCTGAACTGCGGCGGAACCCTGTCCCCCCCCCCCCCCTTTTTGACAGGTGGGGGTTATCCTGGTCCCCACCTCTACTGCTGCCGATATTCACCAGCACTCGGGCTTACCTACCACAGGAATTCTGCTCCACGACCACACAGCGACTGCCTAAAGGTGGGAAGCAAGATGGCGGAAGCACTTGTCTCGGAGACACAAGGTTGTGCACCATGCCAAATTGACTCACCTGAAACAAGCGGCACTCTCTCAGACCGTCTGGAGGCAGTCTTCAACCGCTGATGGGCTGCCTTAAAGGAGAGGACAAAGCAAACGACTTCCGATGTGGTCCCCCAGGCAGAAACAAAACAACGTCGCAAGGTCAGATCTGTGAAGCCACTCACGGACGAATCGATGCTGACGGCACACCTCACTCCATGCCTTCCAGGGACTAGGGCCACCAGGCGACCAACCCCTAAGCCATGCAGGCAAAAATGCATGCCGTACAGAGCCTCCTGCATTCTCATGGATGGGAATGCTTGGCCTCCTAAAGGGGCCCGAATTCATAGCATCATGGCGCCGGCTCCGATGCAGGCCTGGGGCAGGAGGGACGTGAGGCTATGCCTCAGCAGTACCACTCACCTCTGTGAACTGCACACCAGTGGAAGCAGCGTAATGAGAATTGGAGAAGAAAAGCCCAGATTGGAATTGGACTCTCGCCTGTGGCCCGCATGTGGCATTGGGTGACACAGTATGGCGGTCTCTACCTGCTGAGATGATATCATCTTGTCCAAATATGCCCTTAACGCCTATTCTCTATGTAGCGGAGAGCTGGTATTACACAGCCTATCTCCACTTTGAATCCCAGGGAGGTTCAGGAACAAGCAATTATAAATCCATAGGGCAAGGTATCCAGCAGGCAAAATAACAGCAGTATCCCAACAGCAATCCCAATAACTGGACGACACAGTTTCAGGAGCA
>OW240920.1:111958018-112003018 GCA_933207985.1 Pelobates cultripes | reverse complement strand
ACACAAAATAAAATAAAAGCAAATTTACTTGGACTTTCTAAATAGTTTTTTGATAACTTGAGAAAGCCCAAGTGCAAAATGTCAATGACTGCAGGAGAAGACATTAGACATGTTCATGCTGTGCAGTGGGTACTAGGACTTTAGCAGTACCCTGCCGGTTGGGGGCTGACCAGACAGGCAACTTAAGTGGATGGACCCATCCCTTTTCTTTGTGGCCCACTCACTATTTACTTCTCTAGTGAAGCAAGATGCGTCACTGGCAATGCTATCCTCACACCCTTACCAATCTCATACCCCCCAATGTTGGGAGGTACGGGTCAGGTCTCACAGTGCCTCTCAAAAATTTCTAAACCCTGAATAAAAACTAACATTTGTGGTTGTTTCATCTCTGTCCTGCAGTTTGTTACTTGCTTTGGGTTCGTATTATTGCACTTGTGTGTGATTACAGACACTAGGGAATAATTAGTCTTCACTCTCTGCCATTAACATGAACACAAACAAGAGCTACTGGGAGGTGAAAAGCCAGAGCAAGAAAGGGATGCTTAAAGAAATGAGGAAAATACAATAAAATACTAGAGAAAAGAATATGGATAAAAGGCATCTAACAGGAAAATTTACCTTCAACAGGATCATCTATAACAAGATTTTCTGACTGATTGCAACAAAAGATCTGCTGACTAATCTCCTCACACAACAGGTAACCAGGAAACCCACAACTAAATAACATTGTTGATCTTTTACATTGCTCAGAGAGGCAAGCAACAGATAAAAAAACAAACAAACAAACAGCAATAGTACTTATAAGAGTGTTGCAAGGACAGACAAAAATATTCTCACACACTTTAGATTTATATGTAATCTGTTTTCACAATTTATTTTTAATCTTGTTCACACTGCTTTGTTATTGACAATAATTAATATCCAATTCTATGACAGCCTAGTATATGTAAGAGAGAGACAGAGAGAGAGAGAGATGGGAAGGATACATAAATATATTATATGTATTGTGAGAACATAATGCAATATATGTGTTCAAACCTCTTAATAAATGCATTGACATTATTCATATTTTGTGAACTGTGCATTTTTTCCTGTTTGTTATGGGGAATAATTGCACGCAGGACTTCACCATAATTAGAACATTTAAATAACTGGAATATCATGTATATATTTCAATGAGCAGATTGTTTTGGAAAAGCGTACCACACATAGTGACATAACCTGGGCATTAATTCCCCATAATAAATGGTAAATACACAATTCATGGGCTTCAATGTGAAGCCGAATCGGCATGTAGATTAAAAAACTTCACTCCAGCATCTGCTGGCTAAGACTTGCTAAGACTGTAGCTCCCACTATTTTTAATAGCAATAGCACTGGGGCATGTATGTCCCAGTGCTGTCCTAAAAGTAATAACTTCCCCTTATACTCTACACTACATTAACCATTAATCTCTACCCTAACCAAAAAACTCCACCAATATATTAATACTAACCTTTTACCCCACAGTACACAAAAGCTAAGCCTTAACCCTTACACTACTCCATACCTTTAACCAGAACTTACTAGACTTAAAAATATTAATGTAATGTACTAAGGGAAAATTATACCATTTCGGGGTTCTGAACTATTCAGTCTTCTGTTACTATTATATTTTCAGTACCCTCAAATATAGGTATAAATTACTACAGTTGACTTTTTAATCATTAATTTATTGAGTGTTTTAATTTGATTTGTAATATTATTATTGGCATTTATAAAGCGCCAACAAATTCTGTAGTGCTTTACAACATTATAAGATTACATTATTTCCCTGCAATGCATTGCCCAGGGCAAAGTGCTCATATTTATGTAAAATATGTAATGTGAAAAAGTGCTGGGTTGCTGTACTAGTGGACCAAAAGTTGCCATTGCTCCTCTGGTGTTTGTATTGTGACAAGAATTCTGGTCTGGTAGTAAAAGTGAGACATACTCTAATCAGTCACAACATTAAAACCGCCTGACTAAAATCACATACGTCTCCTCATGCTGCCAAAACAGCTCTGATGTGTTGAGGCATGGACTCCACAAGACTTCTGAACATGTCCTGTGGTATCCCGCACCAAGACATTAGTAGCAGAATGTTTAAGTCCTGCAGGTTGCAACGTGAGGTCTCGATGGACTAGATTTGTTGTTCTAACACAGGGGTATGCAACCTATGCCATGTGTGCCATTCACGGGGGGGGGTGCAGTGTGTTTGTGTGAAGGGGTGCAATGTTTGTGTGTAGGGTTCTGTGTGTGGCGGGGTGCAGTGTGTTTGTGTGAGGGCCTGTGTGTGTGTGTGTGGGGGGGGAGGGTGCAGTGTGTGTGGGGGGTGCAGTGTGTTTGTTTGAGGGGGTCTGTGTATGGGGAGGGTGCAGTGTGTTTGTGTGAGGGTTGTAGTGTCAGGGGTTTATATTGTGTTGGAGGATCAGAGAGAAAATCTATTTTTTTTTTACTTAAAAAGAGAAAGAAAACTATGCATGTCTCTAGTAAGAGTCACACATTTAAACATATATTTTCTGTTAAAAAAATATACCGGTATGTTTAAAGCTTTTTTTTTGTGCACACCATCATTATGCCATGGATCTTAACTATTTTATTAGTAATCTTTGTACAGCAAGTCCTTATTTCAGAAACACTGAAATTGTATGGAACCTACTCATGACTTGGACAAGCTACAAAAAACAATTATATTTAATAATAGTATTTGCCTTCACTGGGCTTTTTATGTTTGTGTCAGTTCAGACACTGTTCTCACCATACAAATATAGAATAGAAAAATAAATTGCATCATTGCACAGAATATAACTATGTCAACAATGTTTAACTACATCACCCTTCCCCCCTTCTTAACTTCCTAACTCTGGTGTGGAAGGAGCCCTGGTGGTCCAGTAGTTTCATGTGCACCTTAGCCTGCACCTCCTCCGGCTGCAGGCTGACTTCACTATTTTCTTCCCATGAGAACAGCGCTGTCAGAGCGTTGCCATGGTAACATGCGGCAACGCTCTGACCTGCCTGTTCGCGAGAGGATTACAGCCTCCTTGGTCCTCCTCCTGTCCAACAAGCTCCCGGGTCCTTGCTCCCTCCCTCTCCTTAACAAACTGCACAGAGAGCGGTGAGGGAGATCTTTGATCTCCCCACTGGCACGAAAAAAGCAGACAGCAGGGCCAGCTCTCCACAGGCCGGTCCAAATGATTTAGCGGGTTGGACATTTCTCACCCCTGACGTAGAGGAAGTAATTTCTTATCACGTCATTCCAGCACTTGTGAATGGGAATCCACACTGGAGTAGAGAATCCCGCAGCTGCTGTTGCAGCTCCTGTCCTTGACATGTACCTGGCCAACCAGGTCCCCACTGGAACCCAGGGAAGCCACCCACACTGCTAGATATACACAAAAATACAAAATAACCCTCCCCTCATCTAAATAATACGAACAGCCCACACACAAACATACACACAATCCGCACAAATGCAACACCACTAACAAGCCACATACATGCACACAGCCCCACATGCAGTCTTTCACATGCAATATCACAAGCAGCCCCACACGCACACACACTACCAAACACACCATATGACATATCCATCCACAAACACAATTCCACAAGCAGCCCCCATTCATAGGTATCATACACAATACCACAAACTACTCATGAACATATACAATATACATAGCAACTACAGTATAAATAACACAAGCAGAATACGGCAACATACACACCTCAATTTAATAAAATAGGACTGGCATACTACGGGATAACACAATCCTATTTCAGCACAATGGCGAACTTTCGAAGTGGCACTTCAAACTCCAGAACAGTTGAACTGGCCGCCATTCGACATTCGAGCACGTGGTGACGGCCATCTTGTTCGCATGGACCAAAACCCCGAATAGACTTCCGGGGGACTTAGCTGCCAATGCCCTGGAACTATTTTCAGCATGAAAAACGTGTGGTTCCCGGTCGGTCCTCCAGCTGCACTTAGCCGCGATTCTATGGAACTGTTTTGGGCATGGGACCATGCCTGCACCTGGGCAAAACTATGACTTCCATAAAATTTCTGAACCCCTGATCTGATCGGGGTGATATGTTGTTTACCCAGATCAGGGCTATCAGTGGATGTAACATTTCTGGGGATATGTTGTGTTTTGGGGTACTTATGGGACTTTATAATAAATTAGATAATTGAGTTACATAAAGTACTTCAATTATTTCACAGGCAGAGGGGAGGGATTGTGTGTGTGTTATGGGAGTGTAGTACAGTTAATTACTTATTGGTTTATTCCCTTTGGGTCCCTGTGCCCAACAAGGTCCACCTGGGTGTCACCCTTGTTGGAAAACTTGCATAGAAGGCCGGTGTGCCTCCATTAAAATTCTGTTCCTGCTTAACCCTCAACATGTGGCTTGGTCTCGTGATTGGAGGGGAACTGCTATATTCACACTGGGGATTGTTATACTCCTTATACTCCCCTGGGTTCTAATCACTGGCTCTAAGAGCTGTTCCTGCTAAGGTTTCCCTGCAGAGCATTGTCCAGAGCATAACACTGCTACCACCGGCCTGCCTTCTTCCCATACAGCATCCTACTGCCATCTCTTCCCCAAGTAAGGGACGCATGCGCACTAGTCCATATACCCGATCTAAAAGAAAATGTGATTCATCAGACAAGGCAACTTTTTTCTATTTCTCCATGGTCCAGTTCTGATGATCATGTCCCACCTGAAGGCACTTTCAGGGTCATCAAGGGCACTCTGACCAGTCTGCGGCTGCACAGCCCCATACGCAGAAAACTGCAAAGAACACTATACTGTCAGGAATGCAAATCCTGACACTATAGTTTTGAAACACCACTGTTAAAAAAGTGCTTCCCATAGAAATGCATTGTGAGACTATTTGACATTCACGGCATAAATACACATACGTAAAATATATATATATATATATATATATATATATATATATATATATTACACAAATACACACACCAGGCAAGCCATATGACTTGTTTTTACCACAGAAATCTCACTTTAACAGTGCTCTCACTATTGCAAGGGATTCTGGGTAGGCATATGCAAATTAGCTAAAAAAAACAAACAAACAAAAAAATTTACTTTTGCCTCATAATTCCACTTTATACATGGATTCCTTGGAGTATGTGTCTGCTGCAGCTTTGAAACACAACTCAGGAAGAGGTGCAATGCCAGGGAACCACTCATGGACAGCTGTTTCGTTGTTGTTTCAACTCATCAGCATGAGATAGGTTACTAACTTGCAATGGAGACTTGGCGTTGCTGGTTAAGTACATACCAAATAAATTGTGGTGGGGATTTATGTGGTAAAAGCAAGTATTATGGCTTGCCTGGTGTGTGTGTGTATTTGTGTTCAACATTGGATTAACTACAGGGCCTTCTTTAATATCGATTATACCCTAGGCAAGCATTTGCTTGGGCCCCCTGTACCCGGTTCCCATCCCCTCACCCCCCACCCCCCCACTCCCATCCCCCAGCTCCCTGGCATGCAATCACGGCCTCCAGCCCAGCCTACTGATGGAACTAATTTAGAGAGGGCTGTGGTACAAGAATGTTTTTAGGGTCTCCCCTATAGCACAAGAGTGGAGAAATGATAGATACATTTTTTTAAAAACCTCATATACAAAAATATAAAAAGATTGTATATTAAAAATGACCATATTTAAGAAGGACCATTTAAAAAATAGGGGAAACATAGAAGGAAGTAACTCATGGAGAGGTGGAGTAAAAGAAACATATATTTTTTTTATTTTTATTTATTTTAGAGATATATAGAGATATATAGATATATATATATACATATATATATATAATACACAAGATCCAGCGCACTCACCTATCCACTAAACAGCAACTTCAATGTTGAAAGATTTTATTTGGTTTTTTAAAAAACACCTAATCTAGGCAAAAATAATGGGGGTTTAGTTACATTATATGATCATACATTGCATAAGCCTGCCACAACGTGTGTATATATATATATATATTTGTTTTCTAAAATAAATTAATTTAATCTGTTGACTAATTTCTTAAAAAAATGACAAATTTCAAAATCATTGTTCAGGCCATGTGGAATCATAGTATTTAATTTGAAGATCCACTGCATTTCAGCCCTTCCTATTTTTTCATTAAAATCTCCGTCCCTCCATGTTTTTTGAACTTGTTGAATCCCTATAAAACTTAATTGTGTGGGGTTAGCCTGATGGTATTGTGTGAAATGTGCTGACACCTGATGCAACGCATATTTTCTTTTTATGTTATAAACATGTTCACCTATACGCATATGTAAAGATCTCGTTGTACGTCCTATATAGTTTAGACCACACGTACAGGTGAGCATGTAAACAACATTTTTCGAACTACACGTAATACCTTCCTTTATTTTATACGTAGTATTATTTACAGTAAAATCCTTAATATATTGTTTTTTATTTTCTGTTTGCAATAACCACATCTAAAAAAGCCTTGCTGTTGGTTTAAAAAATAATTTTCCTGTCTTTTTGGTTCATCCAAGACATTATTCACTAAAATTCTTCTAAGATTAGGGAACCCTTTATGTATTATTTTTGGTGCATCTGTTAAAATTTCATTTAAAATAGGATCATCCCTTAGTATGGGCCAATATTTTTTTAATGATATTGCATACTTTGTAGTTTTGTCCTCCTGAGTATTGACATATAAATGGGACATTAAATATTTCTTTAATTTCCTTTTTGTCTTTGTATTTTAGAATTTCTTTTCTTTCTAATTTCTCTACTTTCCTTATGGCTTCATTTAAAATCTCCTCTCCATATCCCCTTTCTTTAAAATCTTCTATAACCTTCTGACTCTGTTCTAAATAAAAACATTCATCAGTGCAATTTCTTTTCATTCTAATAAGCTGGCTACCAGGTACATTCTTTAGCCAGGGACTGAAATGACACCCTGTTATTCTAAGTGTTATAGTGATCTGGGTGAATTTTGGATATGTTGGTCACCCAGATCGGGGCTATCAGGGGATGTAACTTGTGTGGGTTTTGTGTATTTAAATGTATTTTGGGGGTTTTATAAAAATGTGTGGTTTTTGTGTCAGGAGATAATTGAGTTTAGTTCAGTTGACTCAATTATCTCCCAGGCACAGGGGAGGGATTGCCTTATTAGGTGTGAGAGTTTCCTGGATCTGAGAGTCAATTTAATTGTGTGTTTGTTTCTGCTGTGGTTTACTGTCAGGTCCAGGAAGGAGTGCCCCTTTCATGGAAACTTGCATATAAGGCCAGTTGTGGCTACCAATAAAGGAGTTCCTGCTTACCCTCAACATAGAGTCTCATCTCATGTGTGGGGGAAACAGGTGTATCTACCATGGGGATTGCTAGATCACTATACTCCCCTGGAAGTACTTGGTGAGCACTAGGAGCTTTGACTGGCAGGAGCACTCCGTCGGGGTGCCAGGCAGCCCATCACAACTACTCTTTCGGTATGCAGAGGATACTGGAACGGGTTAAGGCTGGGGTAGACAAGTTATGGAAAGTGCCTTGACGTGGATGAGCCTGAGGAAAGGCAGGAAACTGTTAAATCAACAACCATGTGTAGGGGCCACAGTGAACGTTTGGCAGAGGAACGCACCTAGGTTAGGCCTTTCCTCTTTTCCTTCACCCTTCTTTCCCTTGACAAATAACCCTAAATTTACCCCAGGAATGGAGGGCAAGTCATTCATATGTGTTTTTGGTTTCAATCAGGTCCAAATTAGGCACATGACAGTGGGAGATACACTCACTCAGACGCCTACCTGACCTCTTAGACGGAACCCCAGACACATTCCTACAACAGACTAAAATATGAACAACTGGGACAGTTTATACGCCAGATACCCCAACAACCTGATCTATTTAGAGCTTTAACCTCATTTTAACACATGTGTGTCGACCCAGACCTGCAACCATATGCGATCTCACTCCTATACTCAGTACTACAACAAAACATGAATCTCCCAGTGCCACCTCTCTTAACCTCTCTTACTCAAGAGAGTATAGCAGGAAGAGCTCTTATAAGAGCTAGCGATTATAATCAAAGGGAGTATAATGAGTATAGCAATCCCCAGAGTGAATATAGCTGTCACCTCCACACATGAGACGAGGCTCTTTGTTGAGAGTGAAGAGGAACTGGTTTTAATGGTGCCACACTTGGCCATTTATGACAATCAAGGGGCACTCCCACATGGACCTTGTGGGGAACTACAGTACAAAGTCACAGACCAATAATAACAGTGTTATAATGCATGACACTCCCACACATAGCATACAATCCCTCCCCTCTGCCTGGGAGTTAATTGGTCAGATACTGTATTAACTCAATTATCTCCAGGCAGAAAAAACACATATCTTTATAAAACCCCAAAAGTATCCCAAAAACACATAATATTACCAAAAATGTTACATTATTATTATTATTATTATTATTATTAATATTATTATTATGATCTTTATAGAGCGCCGTCAAATTCCGCAGCGTTTTACAATGGGTGGACGAACAGACATGTAGTTGTAACCAGACAAGTTGGACACACAGGAACAGAGGGGTTGAGGGCCCTGCTCAATGAGCTAACATGATAGAGGGAGTGGGGTAAAATGACACAAAAAGGTAAGGATAGTATTAGACTAGTGACAGTTACAGAAGAGGAATCAGTCAGGAGCTATTAACAGTTTAATTGATCCGCTTTTATGAAGAAGTGGGTTTTTAACAATTTTTTGAAGGAGTGGAGACTGGGTGAGCATCTAACGGAGGAGGGAAGCGAGTTCCACAGGAATGGTGCAGCCCTCGAGAAATCTTGAAGGCGAGCATCAGAGGTGGGAGTACGGACAGAAGATAGACGTAAGTCTTCAGCAGATCGTAAGGGCCTAGACGGGACATACTTGTGTATAAGGGAGGATAGATAGGTGGGAGCAGCATTATGTAGAGATTTGAAAGCAAGAACCAGAATTTTAAATTGAGCTCTATATTTTATAGGAAGCCAATGTAGGGACTGACAGAAGGGTGAGGCATGGGAGGTGCGGGCGGACAGGAAGATCCACTGAAAGCCCTGATCTGGGTAACCAACATATTCAAAAATCAACCAGATCACTTCAGGGGTTCATGAACTCTATGGAAGTCACATTTTGACTGACCTTTGAGCATGGTCCCATGCCCAAAGCAGTTCCAGAGAATCAGGCTGTGCAGTCGGTCTACTTCAGAGATTCAAAGTAAAATATAAAATACTGAACGTATAGCTTCGGGAGTAGTCTCAGTTCATGTCTTTCGTTTGGGAGTTTAGTCTTAACGAACTCCATTTGACTACTGTTCGAATAGCTGAACATCCATGGAAGGTAAGTAGTCAGCGGTGTTCGTGCCGAGTGTTCGATTTGAGTTCCATGTACTCGAAGACCAAATGCTGCTCATTGTGCTCGCAGCTTAAGCTGGCCGCCGCCACGTGTTCGAAGTGCCAATTCGAACCACTTCTACAGTTCAGGAGTTTGAAGTGTTACTGCTATAAGTCCAAAAGGCACAAACAGTGGTTTTAACCAAGGTTTATCACAGGGACCATAGTCACAGGTTAGGAGGCTGGCAAACAGGCCCCTCCAAGAACCAGTGGCGAGGTTACGCCACAGACGATTTGTTCATTTGTTTTTGGACGAAACTCTGCCATTATTTTCTTTTCAGAATTGAATTCAGACTAATGAAATTCTGTGATCTGTGCAACAACTGCATCTTGCTGCCATGTAGCAGATAACTCCCTAAATTGGTACCCTTGTGGGATAACCATATATAAATTTTGACCAAAATTATTTTTATGTCACCACCTCTCCAAGGTATCCTGTATTTCTGCATAGCAACACATTTAAGAAGCTTGAGATTTTTTTGAATGTTTAATAAAATGTTTTGATATTGAATGATTCTCGTAGCCTTTTATAATATTTTGACAATGTGTTCAGCTAGTCAAACTTTCAAGCATCTGGATGTCATCCTTAATACTGGAGCCCACTGTAGCAGAGCTTCCTGAACCCCAGCTGGGTACCTGCGCCCAGGATCGCTTCATAGCTGGAACCAGTTGCCGTGGCTTGACTGGGGTCCTTCTGGAGCTTTTCCACCCGACCAGGCTGCAGCTCTCCTTCCAGGCAGGTATCTGTCTGGGTACCTGCAATGCTTACGTGGGTTTGGGACTATTTGCAAAAGGAGAGGGATCCTCTCCTCAGTCCCAGGCTTTTGACCAGTGGTTCCAACGCCGGCCGCTGTGGCTCCTACCCATTATATGATGCGGCACACAAGCACCAACATCATGACATGCCGACATCATGATGCCAATGACGTCACAGCCCGCCAAAACGTCTGAATTTTGGGGCATGGCTTCATAATTAAAGAACCAAAATATAAAAGGCTGGTTCACTTATAGCACTTTGCCCTGTTGTGGTTCTCTTGGTCCCAAAAGTGCGTTATATTCTAGTATTGTATGTTCTGGAATTCAGGACTCTAGCATCTGAGGTTGGTTGGAACAACCAAGCCTTTGTAGATGTATTCCTGAATAGTTAATCGGATGCTATATTAGTTGAGTTTGCAACTACGGATCTTCCAGAAAACCTAGGGGAGTTAATAACTGTCTGAGGTACAGACAAAATACCAGAGACAGGCCTAGAATGGCATCTGTTCATATGGCCCCTGTATATAACAATCCTGACTCCATGGCACTAGCTTTACCGGAACCTATGCAATTAGGGGTTAAACAAGGCCGAACGTCAACACAGGAGAAGGGAGGGACTATGTCTGTATTGCGGGCAAAGAGGACATCTCCGTTTGAATTGTCCTAGCAGGGTCTTGCACCAAAGTCTTTATGGGGGACAGGATTTGGGTGTTTCTTCTTTCTCCTCCATAAAACATAACGATCACAGGCTTCTAATTCACATCACCTTAACCTGGGATAAAAAACATAATTAAGACTAAGGGCGTGGCCTAACTCTCGATGTGAGCGGTTGCATCTGAATGGAGCTCCCCGACAGCGGAATTAAATTAGCCAGGAAAGCGAACTCTATTTTACGGAAATGGGCAATAAAAAGAAGCCCAGCACTCTCCAAAGCACCCCGGAACTCGACGTGCTTAAAAAAGCCGGAGACCTGGACAAATATTTCAAAGAGAAAGTGAAAGTGCTGAGTGTAGACACAGACGACAGCCAGGCTGCCCTGCATGATCAGAACATTCCTCAGACCCCAGAATGGCGGACATTAAAGAGATCCTACAAAACCTGGAAGGAAGGAAGACATCGTGGCTATGTTGGCCCAGTTGGAATCTTCAGTGCAGGATCAGTTCTCAACGCTGGCGACAGAAGTGGGAGATTTAGAGGAGGACAGAGACCAAATACTAGACAGACTCCTCCCACTGGAACATAGACAAGAAGTCACTGACACCAAGCTCCTTCATAATATGAAAAATATAGAGGATTTAGACAATAGGAGTCGCAGAAATAATATTAGAATCTGGGGGCTACCAGAGACACAAGGCCCGACGAAAGACCTCCAAACCCTTTTACAAACACTTTTTAATAGAATCCTGCGAGACTGGAAGAAACACATATACTACTGGATAGAGCACACAGAGCGCTCAGACCCAAAGGCCTGGCACAAGAAGCCCCTAGAGACATTATATGTCGAGTACACTATTACTCAGAGAAAGAGGCCATTATGAGGAGCGCAAGGGAGGCCTCAGAGATCGCTGTATAGAAGCTAACACATAAAAGAGCCTCAACTTTATCGGCTCCTATAACACAAGATACCGTATTGTTTTCTCTCAGGGGAAATACCCCAGGAGACGTTATAACTATTGTTTATTGTTTATAATTGTTTGATAAATACTGTATGTTTTTGTGCAATTGGAACACTAAAAATAACTGACCACAAGGAACACAGAGACCAAAAACTTAGTGAACACACCCTACAGCAGTAGCTGCACCATTGACACATCCAAGTGTAAACTATCACACCGAACGCCTCAGGAACCAACTCTCAAGGGTACCCTCCAAATTTGATCTCAAAATGTCAGGGACCTTAACACACCTGAGAAAAGACGGATGGCACTTATAGAATTTGCTAAACTGAAAGCAGATGTCGTTTTCCTACAGGAAACACATCTGAGGGGCATAGACCTCCCATCACTTAAACACCCCCATTTCCCCAGTGTCTACTATAACAACTACACCAAAAGTAAATCGAAGTACATAACGGACGAATCAGGATGCTTCATAATCTTACAGTCAACGGTGTATCCTGGTTTTGTGCTTCCCTAGGCAGGACAAAACTCAGTCGTCATCGTCCCCCCGCTGCACCTCACCCCCCTTCCCCTGCCACCCCACCCCACACTTCCCCCCCTGCCCCGCCTTCTAAATACACACACACACACACACATTCACTGACAGATACGCATACACAAACTAACAGATAGACACACTCACTAACAGACACATACTCTAACAGACACACACTAACAGACATTAACAGACACCCACTAACAGACATTAACAGACACACACACTCACTCACATTAATACACTCACTTTTTTTTTTTAACCCCCCCAGCCTCCTTACCTTTGGGAATGCTTGGGGGGGAGGGGGTGGTTCTAGTGGGGCTGCTGGGTGGTCGGTTCTGGCAAAGGGAGCACTTTCCTTTGAGCGCTCTGCTCAGCTCCCTAGCACGCTGTGAGGGAGCTGAGCAGAGCGCTCAGGGGAAAGTGCTCCCTCGGCAGTGCCGCCCAACTGACTGGATTGTTAGTTAGCCACCAGGCTAACAAGACATTTGCCCTGGAAAGTGCCGCCCAAGGCAAATGCCTTGTTTGCCTCGCAGCTAATACGTCCCTGCTTACAGGGTTTAATAGGGACATCACCAATCACCCTAGTGGTGATATATCTCCTGAATAAGCATCAATGTGGAGCTTTTCAGAAAATTATGACAAAATTCAATCAACACACTAATGGCACTCTCATAATTGGAGGGGACTTTAATATCTCTGTGGACGCTGCTAAAGACAGCACATCAAACAACACTACACACATGGCCGCGGCGAGACATCAAATGCAACACATACCAACACCACACCAATTAATGGACTGTTGGAGGGTGCATCACCTGACGACAAAGGACTACACCCACTACTCTATCCCGAACAAAACTTACTCACGCATAGACTTTATCCTAACCACACAGAGATCTGGGGTTGATTACTGACAAATCCATAGAAAACACATTAAGCAGACCAATCAAAGTTGACCTCTTTTTACGGAGGAATGTGTGTAACAAGGTGCTTTACAAAGTGCAAGTGATTTTCAGGCTGCTCTATACACTTGTGTGGAAATATCCTCTATCCCACTTGACAAAATAGTAGATTTAAATACGGTGTAAGTAACAGAAACCTACACCTATAAGTGGAGCTCTCAAATTTATATATTGCTTACCAAGCGTTGTTTCATATCATGGTACATGTAAAAGAACACAGAAGAATACAATATAGTGCAGATGGTATATACAAAGTGACATTGCAATAATAGTAGTGTAATCTTAATGGCTGGTACACTCACATTCCAAGGAGCCTGTATATGGAAACACTGGCTCCGTATCAAAGCTTGTGTGCTCATAATGGTAGCACCACCCTTCTACTTCGGTGTGGAGTAATTCTCAAAAACAAAAACAGAAGAAAACTCTTTCCCTCTGTTTTTGTTTTTGAGAATTACTATTATTAGAATATATAAATTTGAGCGCTCCACTTATAGGTTTAGGTCTCTGTTACTTACACCGTATTTAAATCTACATTAAACAGACCTCCCAGAGCTGAATAGGGAGGCTCTGCGGCAAGAATGTATCCAGTACAGAAACAAGGCAAGACTAGAGATAGACACCAAACATGGAAACAAGACAGAACTAATAGAACCCAGAACCGGAGAAGGATAGGAAGCTAAACCCAGAACATGCACACAAGACATGAGGGAAACATGAACATTACATGGGCTTGACTGGATAGGACTGTACATGGACTGGGTATACAAACTAAAACAAGACAAGAAAATAGGCAAAACAAGGGGAGACATAACTAAGTACTACATATGAAAATCATGGGGATTTAGTCACATTATATGATCATACATTGCATAAGCCTGCCAACAACGCCAATGTACCCCATATCTGGCAGGTCCTACACTGCCTAATGTATGCTAAAACAACCAAAGAAGACATATATAGCACTTACCTGCAAGAAAGGGCAGAAGCCTTGAGCAGCTGCCTGCAGGACACTGAAACAAAAAGGAATGATGGAAGACAAATGGGTGTGGCAACATAAAACAAACATTTAAATAAATCCAAGAGACTGGGAAATCTAGGGACGGAATAAAATGAATGAACCCAGAAATCCCATAAAGAAAACAAGACATAGAATAGAAAAACAAAAAAAAACAAGCAAAACTAAACACGAATTGTAAAAAGAGTACTGGATACCAGAAGCCATTGTCAGAATGATCCGCAGCATGGAACAGGATGTGACAATTACCTACTGACAGCTGCAAAAGCAGTAATAGCAGGGAACTGGAACTCTCAAAAAAGACCCTCTAGAAGAGACTGGTACCAAAAAATAGACAACATCCATAAGATGTTAGAATTAAAAATGTCAGCTTTGGGTAAATTCCATCAGTTCCGAAACAATTTGTCAACCATATTGTGAGAGATTACTCAAGGAGACAAAAAGTCAGCCAGAGGTGAGGAAACAAATTGAGGGGCGAGAGGACCAGGGATAGGAACAAACAGATAGAACTTTTTACGCCACCTAGATAGGAATAGCCATAGACAGCAAATAGAGACCATTCAGGTATATTCAGTAATCAGCAATCAGTGTTTTAAGCTCTATATGTGAACACCCCCCCAGACATTCATTCATAAAGGTACTCAGAGATGAAGCTTGAAATGTATCAGAAATGCAAATGAAACACTCGATTTGGATAGAGTCCATTCAGGTATATTCAGTAATCAGCAATCAGTGTTTTAAGCTCTATATGTGAACACCCCCCCAGACATTCATTCATGAAGGTACTCAGAGATGAAGCTTGAAGTGTATCAGAAATGCAAATGAAACACTCGATTTGGATAGAGTCAACAACATTCTGTGAATTCCTTGTAAGCCAAATGCTCTTAATTGCACATGTTATTAATGTTAATATTATTCATGTTAATATTATTCTCTCTTTGTTTAATTGTTTCATACTATCTTATGCTACTACATGCAAAATGTAAACTATATGAAGACATTAACTTAAAAAAAGCAAAATAAAAATAAATTTAAAAAAAATAAAAAAAAAACATAGTTAAGACTATGGCCTTAATAGATTCTGGTGCAGCAGAAAACTTAATTGACCAGAATTTTGCCATTGAAAACGGTTAAGAGATACACCCTTGGCCATTGAGGCCATAAAAGTTCGACCCCTCCAGATACCTGTTATTACACACAAAACCATACAGTTCTTCTGATGGTAGGTGTGTTACACAAGGAGATTTGTGTGCTCCAAATAATCACTTCTCCGGCTTTCCCAATAGTGTTGGGGTTCCCTTGGCTAAGAAAGCATAATCCAACTATCGGTTGGGAGAGAGGTGATATTGTTTCTTGGAGTAAGAATTGTCATCATGGGTGTATCACAAAAGTACAACCTATTCACCTTATTAATGTTCCAACCGTGTACCCCTTGTCTGCGGTGGTTCCAGAACAATACGTTAAGGTGAATAAAGTGTTTCATAAGAGTAAAGCCGAATTATTACCGCCTCATAAATCCTATGATGTGCCATTGACTTAATACTGGTTACCATGCCTCCTAGAGGTACTGTATATCCTCTTTCCGCTAACAAAAATATGTATTCTAGGAATACATGAAACAAAGCCTCATTAGAAGATCCTCATCGCCAGCAGGGGCAGGGTTTTTCTTTGTGTCTAAAAAGTAAGGTGAGCTCAGGCCTTGTATTGATTTCAGAGGATTTAATACGATTACTGTACATAATGCTTATCCAATACCTCTTATAACCGAGTTGTATGACAGATTAAAAGGTGCTAAAATCTTCACCAAACTTGATTTAAGAGGAGCTTCTAATCTTGTTTAGGCAAGAAAGGCAAGGCTCCGGTGAAGTGTCATGGCCCGGCATTGTCTGCCTCATCGGCCAGACACCACCGCCTGCCAGGCGCGGGAGAGGGGGCCTCTATTCGACCCTCAGGCAATTCGACACCCCAGGTCCTCCGCATGGTCCTTTCCTGATCACTTGGCACAATTCGTGCATTACTAGGTCCGCAGACCACTGGATTGGGAGGTGCGCAGATAACTTTGGGGTGAATGCCCCAGACCAGTACTACCAGATAAGGCCTGTGACAGACCCATCTGTATGGACAAAAAGTACTGTGTTCGTCTGTTTTGCCGTTTGCATGAATCTCCCCGTCCGTATGCTTTGTTTAAGGGAATGTCTTTTTTTTGTCCAACGGAACTACCGAACGGACGGCCACCCAGAAGAGAAGTGTGCTGCTGGTTAACCTATTGATCCCAATTAGAACGTTGCGGTTAACCACAGACACTTCTCAATTAAAACTGAATACAGGGTGGTCGTCGTTCGTATGTCGACCACGAGGCGGCGGCCATTTTAACTATGCGAAAGCCCAGCGGTGTTCGGTTATTCCATGGAACTAAAAACGGACACCTTTTCAACTGAACACCGCTGAAGCCGTCGACCTCCCCTTCTCAATCGACAAAAGCATACGAATACCGGCCATTCGGGAGATTTAATAACACAAATGGACTTAACCCAGATAGCCTTCCCATGGAGTCAATCGCATACCGAAGAACTGTAGTAGACTTTGACTCCATGGCGATTGAACTATGCATATGGGATCTGAGCGCTATTCGCCAATAATATGCACTCAGATCCAGGCTATCTGGGGATGTGTTACACGAATGCAATATGTTCGGTAGTTATAAAGTTATATATTTTTATATGTTTTGTGACTTGTATTTAAAATGGCGATTTGCCTCTGCTCTGGGAGATAATTGAGTTACTTCCCAATTATCTCCCGAGCAGAGGGGAGGAAACTGTGATGCATGCTGGGAATATTAGGGGGATGTATGTCCAGAATGTCCCCATGTCCTTCTGTCATTTCAGTCTCCCATTTGGTCCCCTAGGGGAGTGTCCACCAAGTGGGAGACCTGCATAAATACCGGGCAGGTAGCCCACAGTAAATGAGTTTGTGTTTTACCCTCAAAGCGGAGCTTGGTCTCGTTATTGGGGGGATTTTATTACCGGCGCCTAGAGACTGCTTATTGGAATTATTTGCCGCTTGGAAACTATTGCCGTTCGGCTGCTATAGGCGATTTGTGTATTTGGAGCTCGAGAAGGGAAAGAGCCGTACAGGTACCGTTCGGGAGTTTGGAGTGTTCCCTGGCTGGCGGTTCGCATGGTTTCACTGCATACGCTACCAGCCCACAGTATTGCGAACGGGGAACATTCACTAAACGGCGGTTTGTACATTTAATTACTGGAGGTACCGTAACAAGGCCTTATATGGCCATCCTGAATGTATGGCAGGCGGGCCAGTTCCCCTCTGAGGAGGAAGTTGAATGGGACAAGGCCCTTGGAGATGACCCTAAGTGGCACCATGAACCGGAGGACGCCACCATGCCTGGGGTTGCGGCTATGACCACGACAAGGACACTTTCTTGGATGCCGCAGATGAACCCCTGTTCGACCCTCAGGCAATTCGACACCCCAGGTCCTCCGCATGGTCCTTTCCTGATCACTTGGCACAATTCGTGCATTACTAGGTCCGCAGACCACTGGATTGGAAGGTGCGCAGATAACTTCGGGGTGAATGCCCCAGACTAGTACTACCAGATAAGGCCACCACGACCCCGGAATTTGACTCCATGGTCGCTTCATACAAGACCCATATGGAGCAAGATCCCAGGAAGGGGTCGAGCGCAGCCTCTGTTGACACAGGACAAACTACTGGACATGCTGGGCTTCCTGTGCAGGATGTTAATGATGGCTGATGAGATTTACTCAGGAGGGGGATACCCCGGACCCTACCGCCATGCAGGACTGGGTCTTGTGCTCCATTTGCCTACTGGGCGATACAAGCCTGGCCTTCTCCATGGAATGCAGGACGGCGGCCTCCCTTAAGGATGGACATCAAATTGTCGGACTTGGGGTAAAAGGAATTGGACCCCTTGGCTAAAGGTCTGCTATTGGGGGGAACCGTTCATTATAGCACTGCACAAACACATGAACCTGTTCACTTCCTGGGACAAGGCACAGTACTCCATGTAACTGGTCTTTCGTCCGCAGTTTGTGGTGAAATTAACATCGCCACTTGTACTTGGAGAGGCCTGCTTGCCAGCCTCTTGCCCCAGGATTATGGGCCCTGCAAAAAGACATGTGACTTCCATGGAAAAAAAAAAAAAACACTGAACCGATCTGGGTGATTTTTGGATATGTTGATCACCCAGATCAGGGCTATCCGAGGATGTGGGGTTTCCATGGATTTTGGGGGTACTTTTTTTTTCTGTACCTGAAGATAATCAATTATCTCTCAGACACAGAGGAGGAGTATGTTGAATATATTGCTTATCTGTGCCTCTCCCCCTGCCCCTTTTTTCTGTCCTATTGTTTCCCCAACAGGGCGTTATCCCAGGGACATTGCCAGATCAGTTTAAACTAGCTGCTCTGTCCCTCCTCAATCTCCCATCAGCCTTTGCTATTGTCTGACACCACCCTTCCTTGTACTGTAGGGCTCTATGTAACCTATTGTATGTAAATGAGGCTGTTGGGGGTTTAAATGTTTGTAAAAATTGTAAGTGCTGGCTTGCATTACACAGACCTACTTGCACCTTTCTTGAAGCTTTGGCTCATGCTTGGGAGAAGGGATACCTACACTCTGGGGATTGCTATAATCACTTACTCCACAGAGTAAGCTCTTGTAAGAGCTTGATTTGTTCCTGCTACGCTCTCCGGATTTAGGAGAGGTTCACCCACTGGGAGCTGGATCCTGGTCGTGGATCCAGGGTGGGTGAGAGATAGCTAGACCCCGGCACAGCTGCATCACTGTAGTGGGGTCCGCAGTGCTGATGGAGTTGGTTGGAGTGCTCGGAGACCTCAGCAAGCGCTAGGAGCATCGATTGGTGGAGGTACTCAGTCGGAGTGCAAGCGGTCTGTCACAGTTTTCATAGGTATTTTTTGGCAGGGCTGGACAACAGCAGGGTCGCGTCTCCAGCCTCTTCTGGTTTTCTGACCGCTGAGGATCCCGTGGACAATCGTTCTTCGGATGGTTCGGAGCTATGTCATTGCTTCTTAGTTTCCCTCCGATTCAGGTGCGTCCTCCACCGGTCCCTTTTGCCTCAAGAGAGCAACAGACCCTGATAGACACTGTGATTCGGGCCCCGTTTCGACAAGGTGGCTTTACAGTGGGCTCTGGAGATGCAATTCTGCGAGGAGCCATTCAGACTGAAGTGTCAGACACACTCTGTGGTCCCTTTATTCGAACACCTCGGGTTCGTGGTCATCCGGGAGAAGTCAGCTCTTTCTCCTGCCCAGGTGGTTGAGTTCTTGGGTTTTGAGGTAAAAGCGAAAGAAGGTGTCCTACGGCTGCCACTATCCAAGATAGTGACCATTCGGAAGGTGATAAGGACAATCCTAGGTCTGGAGGTAACGTAGGAGATTTGCAGTTTCTGCCTCCAGCACAACTTCACCCCCTGGCGGTGTATTTACCAGGAGAGTCGAACCTGATGGTGGGTTGGTTCTCCAGACATTGGAGGGACACCAGTGATGGGCAATATCTTCGGCCCACCTTCCTCGAACTCGTGGGCCAGAGAGGCTTATTCACGGTGGATCTTTTCGTCTCCTGGACAAACTTTCAGGTTCCGACCTATTTCAGCTAGCTTCCGGACCCAGCGTGCTCAACGGTGGACGTTTTTTTCTTCAGGCATGACCTTCAGAAGGAGTTTATGTGTTTCATTCATTGGCTTTGATTCCCAAGGTATTACTGCAAGTGCGTTGTGTCTTTGGTGTTGCTGGCTCAGCTATGGCGGGGCCAAGCCTGGGTCTTCATGCCGGCACCACTGATGTTCCCCTCGGATTCGATCCTCATCCCTTTGTGAAGGACGGTCGCCTACAATTGGTGGCCTGGACTCTTTCAGGGGAGCCTAAAAGGTCGAGGCATGATCGCAGTCAGCTAGTATCTCCTCTGGGATCTCTGAGACTAGGAGTTGCTATTTTCGGCATGGGACTCCTGGTGACAGTGGTGTCTGGGATGGGATACCGATCTCTTCACGGGTTTTGCAACCAGTGTGCTGTACTTTGTCTGTTTGTTCTGGGATGAGCGTATCGGTCGGTTAGGGTGGCGAGATCAACATTCGTGGCCCAGGTACTGATTAGAGGCTAACCTTTGGTCAGGATCTGCTAGTCGGCAGGCTTTTTCCTGGTATGAGACTGTAGTGTCCACCCATCCTAGTATTCCTCCCTTTGGGACGTGCACGCGGTTCTGGCTTTTTTCTTTGGGATAGACCTGATTCTCAGGGCCTCTCTCCGGCTATTTAGGCTTAATTTGCCCTCTTAATATGCCTTATTTATTTCAGTAGTGGTTTTGAGGTCCGGGCCTTCGAGGGCGACGTTTCTTCTTTTCCTCTGGAAAAGGCGTACTAGTTGTTTTTGTTGACCTATTTCTTAATGTTAGTCTTTTCTCCAGGACGGTGGTAGACAGACTAGTATTGTCTATTTAGAGGAAGTCAGAGTGTGTTTTTCTGGGATGTTGTACCGTCAGTAATTGATTATGGGCACTCATGTTTTTCCCAGTGCATTTCATCCACTAATCAGAGTTTCGATTCTGTTTATCTCGTTTCAGTTTAATGGTTCCACTACTTTTTTCTGATTGGTTGTTTTTCCTCTCTGTTAATGTGCTGCTGTGGAGTTCTAGTAAAGAGAGACTTAAGCAAATATTCGCCTCATGTCATTAATAAAATTAAGATTATAGTTACACTAAAGCTAGTATAATCTACAATTGTTGAAAGGGATAATACAGAACTAGCGGCATTAGACAGCAGTGCACTTTCAGGACTTTCAAGTTAGTTTATGTGCTCATAAGTAAGCATCTCAGATTCTTCGGCCTGCATGGATTTTGACCAAACAGATTTAATTTCAAAATAGGTAGGTAGGTCAGCCAGAGAGATTGGTGTGTAGTCCCAAATACTCCAGTATGGTCTCTATAATCATACAAACACAAGAATCAATACGACATCAATAAATTAATTATTTAGGCTAAACTCAAATTAGAGACTAAAGTTAAACCCTTAACTAGTGTAACAAGTACTTCTCTCAGTTTTTGCATATAATTCATTGAATTTGTCCTTTATAAAATTTTAATACATAATTTCCCTTTAGAATGTCTCTGTATGGATGAGAGAAGCACTCACTCTATATAAATGCCAGTATTAAAAACACTAACATATACATATGGGAGTAATTCCCAATAAAATACTGTTCTTAAACTTAAACCTTGATTTCATAATCTCGATTAATTACTTTAATAGAATTGGAATGCTGAAGTCTGTCAAAAATGTTGTGGACACCGATAACATCTTTGGAAACAGAAACCTTTTATAGATCCCGATGTCCAAAAAGCCACAAGTTCTGTATGTGCGTTATCATGTTTTAATACTGTACAGTTATCCCACTAAAACAATATATTTTTCAGAACAACTAGGCATGAAATAGGAGAAACAAAATTAATTACTATTGTTCTAAAGTGCTTGGTTCAATACAGGTTTCGAAAGAGCTGTCTTGCTGTGTTAAGGTTGGAAGTGGGCTCTGACAAGGAAGCTGTAGACATATGTTATATTAAGTTGCCCTCACTTGTCAGATCTTGGAAACCCCCTTATTATATTGCAGATGCCTCTATGATACCACGTTACAAACTGACTAAGCATACATGATTTTACTTTAGTTATTTCACATTGCGCAGCCTGTGCAAACAATGTCTAGGTCCCAACTTCAGCTTGTCCATCCTCTAAGAGCCAGCATTATTACCGTTTTATCACTCAAAACAATATATAAAATTTTAAGAACATTAACCATCTGTGTATTAGGCTGGGGTTGTTGAGTTTGGGTATTGGTTGGAAGCTGTGGTTGGTACTGAGAAACCTGCCGGGGTGGGTTCGGGCACTCATTTTTTATGCTGTCCACAATTAAAACAGTGTATTCCACCAATGCTGAAGTTGCCACATCTACAAAAGTTAGACCCTTTGATCACATCCTCTATCTCTGCCTCTAAAACTTCTCTGATTCAATCTCCTATCACCTCCCAAATTTCTTTGTCTTGCCTGCTTAGGATCACAATACTTGTGACCTAATACAACATACCTTTTCCTTCTTTCTTTCTTTCTTTCTTTCTTTCTTTCAAAACAACCTGCTGTATCTTTCTTATGTATCCCCTGAAGAATTTAGTTAGGGTCAAAGAGGGCCAGTCACAGACCAACAGTTTGACCAAAAGTGAACAAGGAGGAAGCATATTCCATATGCAGATCGTGATTACCTAACTCAAACCTTTGGGTAACCCTCTTTGTGTACCACATAGATATAATATTAATATGCTTTTGAAGGTTTAATGTATAGTTAAATTGTGTATGTAAGGCACGGTTGCCTAGGGGTGTATACATAAACAGTGAAAGTAGAGTCTTCATATAGGGCTTGCAATACCGATAGCCTGGGTCATGGGTGTAATGCAGACATGTGGTTAGGTACTTTTCCATTGTCAGAATACATTGAAAACACTAATATATTGCAAATATTAAAAGTCATATTGCAGCTGTATAAAGAAGGGGCAGTAAGTGGGGAAAAGTGCAAAATACAGTGCAGGCTAATCACCCCGAAATAGGGATCACTCCCAGTCCCAATAAAATACAAACAAATACGTATAGTTAAAAAACATATACCACCGGGGGCGCCACAATCACAAACATGTGAATATATTTACCATGTTATATTCATGGGTATGCATATAAGGAGATAAAAACAAAGATATATATGGTGAACTATTTAATAACAAATAGAATAAGATAATAGAAACAAATGCACTCACAAATGTAGTTGCACAACAAGAACATATGTCTTAATTGTGCTAAAAAAGCCTGTCAGCCCTTTCCTGGGCTAAAGTCTCCTCTTGTAGTAGGATCCCGATTTTCAAAAGTTCAAAGTGATGATCTACTTGAAGCTGGATAAGATCCAAAGTTGCTAGGGACACTGGCAGACTTGTAACTGCTCGACGCGTTTCGTCCGATCGACTTTTTCAAGAGCTGTGTGTCTCTGTTCTTCTTCCGGCTTTTTAAATAATCAAGTTCGCGCGGCTTTCAGTATTGCGCGCATGCGCATTATGGTAAAACTTTACCGCGCATGCTCGCACATCCTGCTTGAAACGCAGAACAACTTTATTGATACTTTATGCCGGCAGACACATTTCCGTACCGGACCACTTGGTCTTACGGAATAATATGTGGGCACTTCGAACTTTATTCATCGTACATAGTTAATCTTCATACATAGAATACTGACAAACCATCTTTTAAAAGCAAAATAAAAAGCATTTTAAGTGCATCACATTTTAGAATTCTACTATAAGAAATGAGAAATTAAACATACTATAGAAAGGAAAATTAAGCATACTATAGAAAAAATATATGTAATAGAGACATAATATTACGTTTTATACAATGTTGCAATACTTTATTTGTATATAACAAACTATATAAAAACTGATATTTGTATATAACAAATTGTATAAATAACTGATAATCATTTTATTCGGATGAGAGACCTGGCGAAGACATCATTAGATTCTATTAAATTAATTCATAAATCAATGAGAGATCACTTCATTAAAAATTAATTCATTAAAAATTATTAATAAAAATTATAAATAAAAAATTATCAATAAAAAATTATTAATAAAAAATTAAAAAATTTATAAAAAGTTAATACCAATTCTATGGAAACAAGAAAAATATATAATGTAATAATAAAACAACCAATTAATAAAAGAGACTTCTAAAAACCAAAAATATTTATAAATAATTTATAAATAATTTATAAAATTCAGTACATAAACACCAATAGGTCCAAATCGACATTTAATCCTCTTGGAAAAGTGGTTTTAAGTCTATGAATCCACTCTGTTTCTTTCATGGCTAGCGCTTTTTCCGTATCACCCCCTCTCCAATGTGGAATTATCGTATCTATCCCTATGCATCTAAAATCTTGGAAACTAAAATGGGTGCAATTTATACAATGTTTGGGAACACTATGTTTTATATTTCCTCTTTTTATCCCATTAAAGTGTTCCAAGATTCTAATATGGAGTTTTCTTATTGTACGACCCACATATTGTACGCCACATTTACATTCAAGTAAATAAATTACATTTTTTGTCTGACAATTTATAAAAAAAATTTA
The DNA here is from genome assembly GCA_933207985.1 of Pelobates cultripes. NCBI lineage: Eukaryota > Metazoa > Chordata > Amphibia > Anura > Pelobatidae > Pelobates > Pelobates cultripes. Next base: position 111,978,469 of record OW240920.1, on the reverse strand, counting down.
TTTTAAAAACTTCCTTAGTGGCAGTGCAGGTAAATTCTGTTGTTTTCTGTTTTTGGAATTTACATGTACTGCACTGCCCACATTTAAAAAAACCTTTTGGTTTTTCTTTGAGGAAATTACCCGATGTGGCTTCTTCTTTAGTGGGTTTGATACGGGGTAAAGCGCTTGGAGCTAAAATAGATTTAAAATTCTGGGTCTTTTTGTAGATAATTTGGGGTTTACTTGGTAAAATATCCTTTAAAAATTGATCTTGTTTTAGAATGGGCCAAAATTTCTTGATAGTTTTCTCTACAAGATGAGCTTTATTATTGTATCTAGTTAAAAAGGAGATACTGTAATACTTCTTATTTTTCTTATATATCTTTTTATCTTTTAAAAGTTTATTTCTATCTTTGTTTTCTATCTGTTTTTCTGAATTGATCAAAAGTTGAGATGGATAGTGTCTTTTTTCAAATTTTTTGTTTAGCATTCTAACTTGTTCTTTAAAATCACTTTTGTTAGTACAATTTCTAAGGAGTCTCGTTTGTTGTCCCTTCGGTATATTATTCAGCCAATTAGGGTGGTGACAGCTAGAATATTCTATGAAGCTGTTCCCATCCGTTGGTTTAAAAAAAGTTTTATTACAAACTACTCCTGATGATACAAAGAAAGAAAGATCTAAAAAATTAATACTCTCCGTCTGAATTTCAGCCGTAAAACGCAATCCATAAGTAGTATTATTGATATATAATAAAAATTCTTCTAAAAGAGACCTATCCCCTTCCCAAATAATAAGGACGTCATCAATATATCTTCTCCAGAGCACCAGGTTCGCACCATATGGATTATTATTCCAAATTTTCTTCGCTTCCCAATCCGCCACAAAAATATTTGCATAACTAGGTGCGAACCTGGTGCCCATTGCAGTTCCACAAGTTTGGAGGTAATATGTACCTTCAAACCAAAAGAAATTGTGAAAAAGGATAAAACGAATGATGTCTAAAATTAAAGTGGCTTGTGCTTCATGCATATTTATATCCTTTCCCAGAATTTCTTTAATGGCCTCAATACCTTTCTCATGATCGATCGACGTATACAAAGATGAAACGTCTACCGTGGCCCAGATGTAATTATCTTTCCACACCATGCCTTCTACCTCTATAATAATTTGATTTGAATCTTTAATGTATGAGGGAGCTTTTGAAACATATTTCTGTAAAAAATGATCTATATACTCTGCAGCTGTTTCCTATACCTGCAAGGATAAATTGTGTATCAAAAGTCCAACCACAAAAACTAAATTTTATATGCTTATCAAAAATGAGTTTAAAACCTTAGCGAGTTAATTGGGTGACCTCTTCCCATAATATGGTTCCTTTTATAATTATATTATTTATTCTCTTCTGGGTCTGCAAAATGCTTTAAATTTACCAATACAAATATAATACAGTAGTTTAGGATTAGAATTGCCTCACTTATAATCATCAGAAATTGTCTGATCTCTATTAAAAATACCATTTCATCATTACCCTATGATCAATGAGGCATACTAGATGAATCTTAATTTTTGGGGGAAAAAAAACAAACCTATCTTTTACATCCATACAATTTTTCTTTTTCTTTTTATATAACTTAATGTTTTATGTTAACGATAACAAATTTTTATTTTTATTTCACATAAATAATTTAATGCACTTTAAAAGTAGAGTTAAATACTATAAATACTTTCCATTTAAAAATGGAAACGTGGATTCACGATTTTGAAAAGCAGGGGCCCCTACAACTCCTATTGCTCTTGGACTAGTATTCAATAATTAATCAGTTATTTAATAGATTATTACGCTGCCATTTCCATCTGTATCAATACTGAGACAAACAGATTCAAATATAATTTAAAATAACACAGTAAAATACCAATTAATCTACTTGTTAATTAAACTGTATACCTCAAAATGAGTATCCAAAACATGTATCACAAACACCATATACACAAAATAAACGTTCAACAGCTGTAATCAGAAATTATTATTGTAAGGTATACCAATTTTAGTTTTGTATCAGATTTATTTAAGAGTTTTGGTACCAAGGTTTTTTCTTATTAAAGAAGGGATCCCGTATGGGCCATATAGCGCGCTTGTCTTAAATATATGTATAACACTTGCTTTAACCAGTTGCAACATATGTACCCTGTCAATAGAATTTCTCTCTTATAATCTTATAGAACATTTGGACCAGATTACACAGACATGGTATCACCTGCATTTGTCAGAACTCTCAAAGACTCAACATTTATACTATTCCATGTTAAAGGCATGGCAAAATTTTGAGTTCCCAAAAGTCATAATAACACAGGTAAAAACCTTTGTCCATGGTTCTCTGATCCTACATACCTGACCAAACTCAAATCCCAGAGTCTTCAGTTGTGGTCACAAGGAATAAATCTCGGCATCCTCATACAACTTACAGATTTTCACAATTTTACAGAACACATACAATGTGAGACCTATTAGTCATAACAGGCAGTATTTCCTTAAAGCATAGAGAATTCTAAAGCATATACAACATGTGATGCACTGGATTACTTCAAGTACCTGTAGCAAGCACAAGTTAGCTTACAGCACAAGATGAAGTGTGTGGGACCACTGAAAATGTAAATTTTGCTCTTTACTTTATAATCATCTACATTTACAACATGAATTCTCTGCAACAAACACACAGGGCAGAAAGAATGTGGTGTTTGATGTTTTCAACGAATGAAGTGATTTTTGTCCCAATATGAAAATAGAGTGCTCATCATGCAAACAATTATACATCCCACTCTCATGAAAAAGTGTAGTGGTCTTATAGTACTTTTGTCCCAGTATGAAAACACTGGGCTCATCACGCAAACAATCATACATGCAGAGACACCATGTTTGCTCTAGAATTTGTAGCCCCCCTTGAATAACCTCTATTTCATCATCACCTTTACTTGTTCTTTTGACATTCCCTTAATCATTTTATTCCTTTAATTCTTATCCTCTCTTGTTAAACAGGGTACAAGTGAGGGGCTATATTCAAGCAACATACTGTTTGCAATTTTCCCCTGGATTAGGGGACAGATATTTTTTAGACTGGGAAGTACCCATTTCAAACTCAATGAGAATTGGATTTAGAATAGCTGATTATTCTGGGTTAAAGAACAGCCGTCTTGAAATCAAAAGTTCCCACAAAACTGCAATTTTTTCCAAGAGCTGGAGTGCTTAAAATCAGAAATTCCAATCCCTTGCAATGTTATATAAAAAAACCACAAAAGCCAAACAGAAATATCACAAGCAAGCAAAACAGAGGCTGGCGTACAGCCAAAACACTCATCAAGTACAGGGTTAAAACAATTCCGTCTTTTAACTCCTCTTTTTTTTTTCTTTTTCTTTAAACCATTTTAGCCTGCCAAAGGCAATATTTACATTTACATTACATTACAGCCTGCCAAAGGCTTGAATACCATTTTACAACCTTCCAAAGGTTAACCTCTTCCAAAGAGGATTTGTCTCCCATAGACAATTATGTACAATACAGCCTGCCAAAGGCTTTCCTCCTACCCAAGGAGTGATATAGGGATGTCTTTGCAAGACAAAATCCCTTAAAAGTCTACCAAAGACATTATGCCATAAAAATCCCCTTTAAATAAAAATTTAAATTTGCAAAGTGTGGAGGATGGGAAAAGGAAAAGTATAGGTGTCTGAAAGACACAATCCCTTACCTTCCATCTCCAATTGCACCCAAACTTCTGACACCAATTTGTTGGGGATAAAATTAGCTATACACGAAGACTTGATGAATGCTGGCTGAGCCCCTCCCTATTGTGCAACAGGATCCTGGGAATCAGTTAAGAAGACAGAGACGTGTTCCATAACCAATTACATTTTTATTTATACGTCAGTTATATTTATACATCATTTTCATGGTGGTTTGAGAACGATCATAAAGGCGTGACAATGACGTAGATTGTTTTTCACAAGTTATAAGCAGCAGCTTCTCGTTATATAACGCACATATATTTGATAAAAACCAGATATTTACAAATACCAAAATCTTGGACAATTAACAAGAACATTTAGCAATCCGTATTCTTTCCATAAATAGGATAATTATAAGGACAAAAAAAAATAAAAAATCAGTCATTTCAAATTCAAATTAACCCTTATATGAACAGCTAGGATAGATAGCAAAATGGATGTTCGGATCCAACAGGGACCTCCTGGTATTAAAATTTGTTACAGCAATAACAATTACAAGAATAAGCAGTATAATCCCTCCCCCAAAGTACATTCTTTTAAATGGGTGGCTGATCTTCTCATTGGTGTTCCCTTGGGCATTGTTTGCTTGTTCCAGCGCGCAATGAGAAGATCAGCCACCCATAAAAAAGAATGGACTCGGGGGGAGGGATTATACGGCTTATTCTTGTAATTGTTATTGCTGTTACAAATTTTAATACCAGGAGGTCACTGACTCTGTCATCTTCGGAACAGGAGGAGTGGTTTTACCCCCATCTCCATCAGGGGAGGCACCCTTGGGCTATATTCTTTCATCCTTCTAGTGAGTGATATTTCACTTAGCGCATTTAGACTCATTTAACAGTGTTACACTATTATTTGTTTTTTATTCACATTGTAGATCTGCAGCTGTATCCTCCTTTTGTTTTCATACATATGGTATTTAAAGGGATTATTGCTGGGATATCCCTGGAGGAGGCTGTCATCACTATCCATTGAGATAAGTGGTCTTTTTCACTTCCCTATCACATTTAGGTGTTAAGTGATTGTTTCTTTCTTGTATATATACAGATTGGTATTATGTTTGAAGGGTGCTGTGTCCAGCAGATCGGATAGTGAATGGAACAATTGACTGTGAATGGGAAGTCTTGAGGTGGCTGAGTGGCCCTTATAGTTATAGTTCTTATCTGGTATGATAATAGGAACCTTGGTTTGTTTGGGCATTGACTTAGCATGTGATGTTGAATGCCTGTTAAGTATAAACCTGCTATACTGTAGATCCCACAGCTAAACCATCTCGTATATGATACTCTAATAAAAACAATGTTAAAAAAAATGGAAATCATAAGATTTCCCTATTGTTTGCTGAGAGTGCTATTTGCATGAGTCTCTGGCCATGAGCCAACAGATTACTTTGTCCATAGTCATGTCCCACAACAGAGAGGTGGGAGTAGCTAGTCGGGAGGCAGTAGGTATTGTTATGTGAAATGCCTGAAAACAAAACCGAAACAGGTGATCAGCAGCCACATTATGTACATCAGGAACATGAATACGTACCAAGAAAAAATGGTTGCAAGTGGCCAGCCAAGTTAATTTCCTGAGGACGTTCAGTGACTGTGAGCACCCCTTGTTTATAATATGGCAAGTAGCCTGGTTATCCGAGAAACACCTCACCATCTGACCTGACCACAATGCACTCCACCCTACCACTGCGGCAACAATAGGATATAGCTTCTGTGTCACTGGCTTCAGACGGCCAACTGCCCCAGAGCCATTCGTCACCAAAAGTCCAGATTGTAGGTGATTTGTTAGTGATTGGTGGAATGAACATGGACTTCCCATTGCATGTAAAAATGAATTCACGCCACATTAGGAAATCAGAAGTAGCGTGTGTGTCTGGGGTGACACGGCTATAATCAGTATTGAGATCCGGGAGTAGTCAGAGAAGTCTCAAAATAAAGGACCTGCCTTGCAAAATTGAGTGATCCAATGAGAGATTGCAGTTTCTTGTGATTGCACGAACCTAATTGTACGTACAGATCAATATTCGCTAGGACGCGTTCAATTTTGTCACTAGGAAGGTTGGATTGCATAGCTAGTCCAGATGAATTCTTAAAAAAAAAATAATCATGGTATTGGGTTCCTCCATCTTTTTTGGAGAAACTGGGACACCCAATAATTCAAAAAGTCAGATTGCTTCCCGCAGACTGCGTAGGGGTGAGAGTTATCTTCAAGAGTGAGGAACTCTTCAAGGTACTGAATAACAGTGGGGCATCTGCACACGTTAAGCAGCAACCAGCATAAAGTTTCCGCAAAAATGATGAACATTTTTGAGCTGCTCTTAGAACCGAAGGTGAGCAGGGAGAAGAAATACAGACCTTGCCACTTAACGCCATACAGATGCCAAAGTGAAGGGTGTCTGGGGAGAAGTTTGAATGCATTAATAATGTCCAGTTTACTGAACTATGCACCTTCCCCTGCTGAGAAAATGGTATTGATGGCATTGCCAAGGGTGGTATACTGTAGGGATAATTCATCAGAAGGTGTCAGGGAATTTAAACTATGTACCATCATGGAATGAGGAGCAGAGAGGTCAATGATCAATCTTTTCTTCAGGGAGTTTTTTTTGCAGTGAAAATCCCAAGAGGATTCATCCTCCATGATGAAAAATGTGGGGACTGAAAAGAAACTAACAAAAAGCCATGATCAACCTCTATTTTAATCAAACAATCAACAGTCACTGGATCTTATAGGGCAGTTTTTAAGCTTGTGCACTCAATTGTGCCTGAAGGCATGTAGAGAATGCCCATGTGGAACCCCTTTGAAAAAACAGTCACCAGGAAATCCACCAAATATGGCAAGGTTTTTTACACAGCATGTTGGACAAAGCAACCACATTGTCGAGTATGGTTTAGGGAATATTTTATGTGGACACATAGTTTAAGTGTGAGCCCTATAGTAATATGAGCACACATGCAATAACTTGCACACACTGCACCCACAAGTGCTGGCATTAAAAGTATTGTAATAATGCGACTTGCCGATGAAAACAATAGCACGTCTCAATTTATCCTTGATAACCTTGTCTGGTTTTGCAGCAGGACTGGGTATGGAAAGGTTGGGAGAAACCTTGGATGTGTTAGGGCAAAGACTGACCGTGTAAGAAGTCGAGGAACAGCATGCATCGGTTGGTGTCCTGAGGCCCGCAAAGTGTCTGCAAAAAAGCTCAGTGTCTAGTTGGTTCCAGCCCGTTTTGATGTTGAACTGAGTTCACCTTTACAGAAAAGATCCGATGGTAGTTCTAAAAAGCTGTACCACCATATTTGTGCCCCGAGTTCACTAGCTTGTGCAAATACAAGTCAAATTCCTCCCTCCTGTTGGGGTAAAGAAGCAGGGTACATTCCTGTAAATATCAAAGGCCAACACAAATTTGGGGATTGACAATTTTCTATTCAGCCTGGGATCCCTTGCTTTTAATACCACAGACAGATCCCCATATGAATAGGACCGGTTATCGACAATATCCTGGGAGGCTATGAGGAGCGAAACAAGATTAACATCCTTGCCCACTGATGTCTTTTTTGACATTAGATGGTACCATATGAGAAGGATGATAACATTTGGGGTCGTCAAAGGAGCCAATGAATTACCCGGTTGTGCGAGAGGAAGTCCTAGTGGGTCAGTAGTAGTAGGTCCAGCTGGTGACATGGCCAGTCTGCCAGACTTTCCAGTCTGTCATTGATCTGTCTAATGGACAATAAGACAATGACATCATGGCATGGAGGTCTGACATGTAGGACCCACTGGACCCCTCCCCCAAATCAGTGTTATTCGTATTGGTACTCATAAGACTAAATAACTTGACTTTCCAGGCTGTAGCCAGAGCTCAGAATATTCAGCCTGTGAAGTTCAGCAGTAATTTACGGAATAGTCCATGTTCTAATGGAAGACGTGTCCATTCTGCTGGAATGAGTACTGAATCTAGCAGGGGACAAATCTTCTGCACCTTCGGGCACTTGAGACATACTAAAATGTAAAGTAACAATTAGTGTAATTCATTTAACGTACTGGCAAGCTACCTAGTGCCAAAATTCAGCTATTGCGAGTGACTGGTGAGGCCCAAGGGGATTTCATGGCCACCTAAAGTTGTGGGGGGTTGTTTGCCTTTTGGTGACTTTTGGCATAAGCTAGAATGGGAATGACAGGTGAGGCCCTCTCTATGGCACCATAGTAGGTGAATAATCATGAGTTGGACCGAAGGGCAAAATACCTCCAAGTATGAGGATAGGCGTTGGCCTCGTGGGACCACTAATAAGGCATAGGTCAGAAAAAGTAACATATATTGGACTTCCCTTAGAGCCAGTAGCTATACAAACAATGGATATAACGTATGGTAGAGTAGAAGTAATATGATGGAAATTGACATGCCTGGAATCGTGTATGTCAGGTATGCCGCATAGACTTAGTGAGAGTTCTATGGGTGAGACCTATAGAAATAATGACAACAGCTGTAGGAGAACTCGAATGTGATCTGTAATGAGGAGCACAAAGTAACCTGTAAAATTAAAACATGTTATTTATAACAAGTAATAGCCCATGAACCAGAAGACAGTCTATTCAACCTGGACAACCTTGAACATAGTGTATCAAAGACAAACAAAATATATTCACTTACAACAAGAGAAATATATGTTGGGTGGATTGGCGCTATCAATGAAAAAGAACAAACCAACAACCCCCAAGTGCCTAGAAAATCACCAAAAGGCACTATAGAAATACATAGAAAAGAGAAAAAAGCAGATGGGGGATTTAAAAGATGTATAAAAGGATAAAAATTTATACATAGCACAGGGGTCAAGTCCTGGTGAAAAAAGTGTGTGAACTAACCCAAGATTCCCGCCTCCCCCCCTCCCCCCCTTAAAAAAAAAAAAATTACACTCCTATGCATATAGTGCAGTGCAGGGTGTGTATAATGAATGTAGTGTGTTTGTAGTGAATGCAGAGTATGAATAATAAATGTAGTGTGTTTGTAGTGAGTGCAGTGTGAATAATAATTGTAGTGTATTTGTAGTGAGTGCAGAGTGTGTATAATGAATGCAGTGTGTTTTTAGTAAGTGCAGAGTGTGTATAATGAATGTAGTGTTTGTAGTGAGTGCAGTGTGTATAATAAATGTAGTGTATTTGTAGTGAGTGCAGTGTGTATAATAAATGTAGTGTGTTTGTAGTGAGTGCAGTGTGTATAGTGAATGTAGTGTTTTTGTAGTGAGTGCAGAGTGTGTATAATGAATGCAGAGTGTGTATAGTGAATGTAGTGTGTTTGTGAGTGCAGAGTGTGTATAATGAATGTAGTGTGTTTGTAGTAAGTGCAAATTGTGTATAATGAATTTAGTGTGTTTGTAGTGAGTGCAGTGTGTACAATGAATGCAGTGTATGTAGTGTGTTTGTAGTGAATGCAGAGTGTGTATAGTGAATGTAGTGTGTAGTGCGTGCCGAATGTTTATAATGAATGCAGAGCGTGTATAGTGAATGCAGAGGGTGTAAAGTGAATGTAGTGTGTTTGTAGTGAGTGAAGAGTGTGAATAATGAATGCAGTGTGTGCGTGTGCTGGATGATGTGTGTGTGCACGCTGGATGACGTGTGTGTGAGTGCTGGATGACGTGTGTGTGAGTGCTGGATGATGTGTGTGTGAGTGCTGGATGATGTGTGTGTGAGTGCTGGATGATGTGTGTGTGTGCTGGATGATGTGTGTGTGAGTGCTGGATGATGTGTGTGTGAGTGCTGGTGCTGGATGATATGTGTGTGTGACTGCTGGATGATGTGTGTGTGTGAGTGCTGGATGATGTGTGTGTGTGAGTGCTGGATGATGGGTGTGTGAGTGCTGGATGATGTGTGTGTGTGAGTGCTGGATGATGTGTGTGTGAGTGCTGGATGATATGTGTGTGAGTGCTGGATGATGGATGTGTGTGTGTGCTGGATGATGTGTGTGTGTGTGCTGGATGATATGTGTGTGTGAGTGCTGGATGATGTGTGTGTGTGAGTGCTGGATGATGTGTGTGTGAGTGCTGGATGATGTGTGTGTGTGCTGGATGATGTGTGTGTGAGTGCTGGATGATGGGTATGTGAGTGCTGGATGATGGGTGTGTGAGTGCTGGATGATGGGGGGGGACTTTTTTTTTTACTTTATGTATATTTTTTATTTTATTCCCCCCTCCCTGCTTCTTACCTTGTCAGGGAGGGGGGAGATCGCCTGGTGGTCCGGTGGAGGGAGCCAGCCGCTGCACAGAGGGGCCATCACACGCTGTGTTCCTTCTCCAGCTCTAACTCTCGCGAGACTTTGCCATGGTAACAGCCGCGGGTCTCGCGAGAGTTAAAGCTGGAGAAGGAACACAGCGTGTGCTGGCCCCTCTGTGCAGGTAGCAGGGCCGGTCCTGCAGGACAGGTAACGGGAACGGCGTTCCTGCTGTGGAAAAAGTGCAGGAACGCCGTTCCCATGCGTTCCTGCAGGACTCGAGCCCTGACATAGCATAATACTGTAAAGCCATTTACACAATATAAATCAGAGGTAATGGGTCACTCACGATATGTAGAGCCTTAGAAAGCAGGCTCTAACAGTGAAAGCTTTGAATAATAGGCTTATTCACGCTGTCTCCACTGGTATCTTGTTATCAGATGTTTTTTACCTCCTCACACCACGGATGCCACGACCAAATGGATTGGGATATGGAGCTTTACTTCAGTAAAAAATGTAAACATAAAAGAAACCATGGTACAATAAAGCAATAAAATAGAACACATACAAAGCATAACGCGTTTCGACTTCCGTCTTTTTCAAAGTGCATACGAAATGACCACTCTCTGCGTAATTTAAATCAGTCCTTTCCGGAAATTCATTCACTTCCGCGTTCTGATATCATTATGTGGTCGGTAGTTCTTACGTCGTTCATTCTCCAACCAAGATGAGTTCAATAACCAGGAAGTCCATCAAATTAAAGTGCCATTTTGGAAACTGACATTAAAGTTTGTATAATGTAACTTATATGGGGGAGAGACTGGTATGTGGAAATATGCATTAATAAATATTAAATACGTATCGAACAAGTTTTAATTATTATTATTATTATATTTATAGAGCGCCGTCAAATTCCGCAGCGCTTTACAATGGGTGGACGAACAGACATGTAGTTGTAACCAGACAAGTTGGACACACAAGAACAGAGGGGTTGAGGGCCCTGCTTAATGAGCTTACATGCTAAAATGACACAAAAAGGTAAGGATAGTATTAGACTAGTGACAGTTGCAGAAGAGGAATGAGTCAGGAGCTATTAACAGTTTAATTGATACACTTTTATGAAGAAGTGGGTTTTTAACGATTTTTTGAAGGAGTGGAGACTGGGTGAGCATCTAACGGAGGAGGGAAGCGAGTTCCACAGGAACGGTGCAGCCCTCGAGAAATCTTGAAGGCGAGCATCAGAGGTGGGAGTGCGGACAGAAGATAGACGTAAGTCTTCAGCAGATCGTAAGGGCCTAGACGGGACATACTTGAGTATAAGGGAGGATAGATAGGTGGGAGCAGCATTATGTAGAGATTTGAAAGCAAGAACCAGAATTTTAAATTGAGCTCTATATATTTTATAGGAAGCCAATGTAGGGACTGACAGAAGGGGCATGGGAGGTGCGGGCGGACAGGATGATGAGCCTCGCCACCGCATTCATTATGGACTGTAACGGCGCAAGTTGGGAGCAAATAAGACCGGTGAGAAGCGGATTACAGTAGTCAAGGCGAGAAAAGACAGTGGAATGGAAGTAGGGGCGGATGCGCGCAATGTTTTTGAGATGGAAATGACTGGATTTGGCAATAGATTGAACATGAGGCTTGAAGGAGAGGTCGGAGTCAAAGAGAACACCTAGGCAGCGAGCTTGCGTGGTGGAGCTGATGATAGCACCGTTGACTTGGAGGGAGACAGGCACAGTTGTAACAACACTTGAAGGAGGAAAGACCGGAATTTCAGTTTTGGTCAAGTTTAGTTTAAGGAAGTGGGCAGCCATCCAGTTAGAAACAGCAGAGAGGCAGTCAGAGACACTAGTCAAGAGGGACGGGGAGAGATCAGGAGAGGACATGTAGATTTGCGTGTCATCCGCATAGAAATGATATTGGAAGCCAGAAGAGCTTATGAGTTTACCAAGGGAGGCAGTATAGATGGAGAACAGTAGGGGACCAAGGACTGAACCTTGGGGGACACCAACAGAGAGGAGTTGGGGAGAAGAAGCAGAGCCAGAGAAGGAAACACAGAAAGAGTGCTGGGAGAGGTAGGAGGAGCACCAGGAGAGAGCAATATCTTGTAGACCGATATTGCGGAGGATGAGAATAAGCTGTTGATGATCAACAGTGTCAAAAGCTGCAGACAGGTCAAGGAGAATTAGGATAGAGTAGTGACCACGAGATTTTGCAGCGAGTAGATCATTGGATACTTTGGTCAGTGCCATTTCCACAGAGTGCTTAGCGCGGAAACCAGACTGAAGTGGTTCTAGCAGAGATTTGGATTTGAGGAAGTCTGTCAATCTCGCATACACATTTTTTTCAAGGATCTTGGATGCAAAAGTCAGTAGCGAGATAGGACGATAGTTGTATGGGGAGTTAGGCTCAAGATTGGGCTTCTTTAGAATTGGGGTTACAGTTGCATGTTTGAAGGGCAATGGAAATATACCAGAGGAGAGAGAGATTGAAAATTTTAGTGAGAAGTGGAGAAAGAGAAGAAGACAGAGTACGGATGAGATGCGAGGGAATTGGATCTAGGGAGCAGGTGGTGGGGCGGGAGGACTGGAGCAGAGCAGAAACCTCTTCCAATCTAGTGGGTGCAAATGAACATAGAACAGCAGAAGGAGTGAAGTTAGGGGAAGTATTGTAAGGGAAAGAAGAAAGATGAGAGATATCTTCCCTGATTGTAGAGATCTTGTCAGTGAATTGAGTTGCAAAGTTAGTAGGTGGAGGAGGAACAGCAGGGCGAAGAAGAGAGTTAAATGTGTGAAATAGCGTTTGGGTTCGCGGGAGAGTGTGGTTATGAGGGTATTGAAGTAATTAACTTTTGCAGAGAAAAGAGCCAAGCTGTATGAGCTCAGCATAAATTTATAGTGGAGAAAGTCAGATGTAGTGATGTCGCGAACCGTTCGCGAACTTGCCGCGAACGGTTCACCACGGTTCGTTCGCAGCGAACTCCGGTCAGCTGACACATCCCTGCCAATCTCCGGCAGACCCTCCCTCCCAGACCCTCCCACCTCCTGGACAGCATCCATGTTGAAGCTGTCTTCAACATGGATGCTGTCCAGGAAGTAGGAGGGTCTGGGAGGGAGGGAGGGTCTGCCGGAGATTGGCAGGGATGTGTCAGCTGACCAGAGTTCGCCACCAACGGTTCGCGGTGAACCGCGGCGAACCGTTCGCGGCAAGTTCGTGAACGGTTCGCGACATCACTAGTCAGATGCACAGTGAGACTTTCTCCAACAGCGTTCAGAAGTTCTGGAGCATTTTTGGAGGTATCAAGTGAGCTTGGTGTGCCAGGGTTGTTGTTGGGGGGGACTGCAGCATTTAAATGTACAAGGTGCCATGATGTCTAGTTGAGAGGAGAGGGTGGAATTGTAGAAGGAGGTAGCAGAACTAGGACAGGTGAGGTTTGAGATAGGTAAAAGGAGAGTTTGGAGATTAGTGAAGAGATGCTCTAGGTCAAGACATTGGAGGTTTCTGTGAGAGTGATGTTCAGACGGTGGTGTCAATTGGGTCTTACGTATGCCAATGTCAAAAGTCAGCAGATGGTGGTCAGATAGAGGAAAAAGAATATTGGAGAGATTAGAGGCAGTACAGAGGTTGGTGAAGGCAAGATCAAGAGTGTTTCCTGCTGTATGGGTTGCTAAATTGGACCATTGCGTAAGGCCAAAGGAGGAGGTTACAGAGAGCAGACGAGAGGCATCAGTGCAATTGGGGTTATTGATTGGGATAATGAAATCCCCAAGTATAAGGGAAGGAGTGCTAGATGAGAGGATAGGGGGAAGCCAGGAAGAAAAGTGCTCAATGACTAGTCTAATATAACTGGGGGTGCGGTAGATGATAGCAATTCTTAAAGGAGTGGGTTTAAATAGGCGGACAGTGTGAACTTCAAAAGAAGAAAAGGATAGGGCAGGGGGAGTTATGATTGGTTAAAAGGTACATTGAGGTGAGAGAAGGATGCCTACGCCGCCCCCTTTACAGTTGAGTCTAGGAGTGTGAGAATTGTAGCCCACCAAAACATAAAGAGGCAGGAGTAGTGCTATCAGAGAGGGACAGCCAGGTCTCTGTAAGTGCAAGCAGTGTGAGTGAGATTGAGATGAAAAAGTCGTGTATGATTGTTGATTTATATTTATACATATAAACATATCTGCATATATAGCATAATATTAACACTTCAACATAAGGAGAAGTTAATAACAATAACATAATTAAAAATGAATTTTTAATTAAAAAATAATTCAATTTTAAAAAATAAAATAAAAATAGAAATCAAATGATCTAAAAACCAAAGGAATAATCATATACTAAATGAGGGCTGCCATCTCAAAATCCACATTGAGTCCACCTGGAGATAAGGTGTCTAGATTGAAAATCCATCTCATCTCACAGCGGCTCAAGGCGCATTCAGCATGGCCCCCTCTCCAGTGAAACTTAATCATTTGAATTCCATGAAAGGTAAGCCCAGTAGGTTCTCCTCCGTGGACATTAAGAAAATGTGAAGAAACATTATGTTTTAAAAAACCTCTCCTTATGTTGTAAATATGCTCACGTAGCCTTGTCTTTAGGCTCCTAGATGTTCTACCCACATATTGTAGCCCACAAGGACACATGAGCATCACATTTTTTGTGTGACAGGTGATAAAGGAATTTATTTTAAAATTAGTAGAACCAATCCTGGACTTAAATTCCTCTATTCATTTGACCTAGGAGTGCAGTAAGCAGAAAATGCACTTCTTGGATATGGAAATTTCTGCACAGGGAGATAATATTACACGTACCTTTTTCAAGCCAGTGGATGTGAATGGATATATCCACAAGGAAAGTTGTCACTTCCACCCCTGGCTTGATAATATACCTAGGGGACAGTTTCTCTGGATGAGACGTAATTGTACTGATTTAAGCTCTTTTGACCTTCAAGCAGAATTCTTAAAGGGACAGCTTATTGATCGAGGCTATTGCGCTGATGATTTGGATCTGGAGATCCAGAAAATCAGAGCAATAGAGAGATCCCTTATTAACGTATAGACAAAAAAAATTCAGTGGATAGAAATGAAAAAATACCTATTATTTTTAACTATAATTAGGAACATAAAGAACTCAAAAGGATTCTTAATAGGAATTTGCATATCCTCCAACAGGATGGAGAGATTTTACCGTATTTGGATGATAAACCTAAACTAACATTTAGGGGAGCCAAGAACCTTAAACAAAAATTAACATCAAGTTATTTTTATAAATGCCCAAACCGAAGGATAATTTTCTAAGTATTAGCAAAGCTTTACAAAAAGGGTTCCACTATTGTGGAGAATGTATGGGCTGTACAAACTTCAAAAATAAACCGAAACGAAGAGAGGTCCAGGATTGGTTCTACTAATTTTAAAATAAATTCCTTTATCACCTGTCACACAAAAAATGTGGTGTATTTGCTCACGTGTCCTTGTGGGCTATTATATGTGGGTAGAACATCTAGGAGCCTAAAGACAAGGATACGTGAGTATATTTACAACATAAGGAGAGGTTTTTTAAAACAATGTTTCTTCACATTTTCTTAATGTCCATGGAGGAGACCCTACTGGGCTTACCTTTCATGGAATTCAGATGATTAAGTTTCACTGGAGAGGGGACCATGCCGAATCTGCCTTGAGCCGCTGTGAGATGAGATGGATTTTCAATCTAGACACCTTATCTCCAGGTGGACTCAATGTGGATTTTGAGATGGCAGCCCTCATTTAGTATATGATTATTCCTTTTGTTTTTAGATCATTTGATTTCTATTTTTATTTTATTTTTTTAAATTTAATTATTTTTTAATTAAAAGTTCATTTTTAATTATGTTATTATTGTTATTAACTTATCCTTATGTTGAGGTGTTTTTATGCTATATATGCAGATATGTTTATATTAAAACTTGTTTGATACGTATTTAATATTTATTAATGCATATTTCCACATACCAGTCTCTCCCATATATAAGTTACATTATACAGACTTTAATGCCAGTTTCCAAAATGGCACTTTAATATGATGGACTTCCTGGTTAATGAACTCATCTTGGTCGGAGAATGAACGACGTAAGAACTACCGACCACATAATGATATCAAAACACGGAAGTGAATGAAATTGGGCGGGAAATTGAATTTCCGGAAAGGACGGATTTAAATTATGCTGAGAGTGGTCATTTCGTATGCACTTTGAAAAAGACGGAAGTCGAAACGCGTTGTGCTTTGTATGTGTTCTATTTTATTGCTTTATTGTACCATGGTTTCTTTTATGTTATTTTAATTTTTTACTGAAGTAAAGCTTCATATCCCAATCCATTTGGTGGTGGCATCTGTGGTGTGGGGAGGTGAAAAACATCTGATAACAAGATACCAGTGGAGACAGCGTTAGAGCCTGCTTTCTAAGGCTCTACATATCGTGAGTGACCCATTACCTCTGATTTATATTGTGTAAATGGCTTTACAGTATTATGCTATGTATACATTTTTATCCTTTTTAGGCTGATCCAGAGACTTACCTATAACTAGAAAAGATACAATTTCTGGGGAAATTGTGTGAAGTGTTCTTGCCTCCACCAGTAGTCTACAACTGGAGTGGGCGACGTAACTGTTATCATTTATATAGCACATTTAATTGCAACGTTGTTGCACAGTTACATTAAACCATACATTTATAAAAACATTAGCAGGTGTTCAAAAGGCCCTGTCTATGACATCACTTGCTGCTGCAGCCTTGACAGGTCAGAGTATTTTGGTGGTTGCCATCTTCAAACGGTCATATTTAAAAACTATAACTCCTACAGCGAAGAGCTTTATATTGTGAGAATCACAAGACCCAGACCTACATTTTGATGCATAGTATGTCTCTGAAGTATTAAAATTGAAGGCACAGTCGCAGTTTAGAAATTGCACTTCAAATTTGAGCTTTGCAGAGTGAAGTTTCAATGAATGTCAATGGACGGCGTTAGTTGCAAACAAATGATTATATTGTGAAAACTATCAGGACTATGGCTTAGCCGTTGACATGTTTAGTGGCAGCAGGGATAGCTGAACGTTTTGATATAAGATTTGTGTAGGTGGGCCTGAAAATAAGGGAGTGGTGGCAGTTTAGAAATCATGTCCTGATTTTTCAGCTTTTGCCAGCTCCCACTCTAGCTTTGCCATTCATTCCTATGGGACAAATTTCGCCACAAGAACGACGATATTCCGTGAACCATTCGGCGAAACGTTCCACAAAGTAATAGCAATCCGATCGGGAACAATCTGCACGTTTTGGTAAATTTTGGTCTATGTAGTGTAAAAACTGTGGGAGGAGTTAGGGTGGCAAATTTGGCTATAATAAGAATAATATATATGTGAGATAACAATAAGTGTTCTTGCTATGCAAGAACACTTAATAATATATATGTGAGATAACAATAAGTGGTCTTGCTATGCAAGAACACTTAATAAGAATAATAATATATATGTGAGATAACATTAAGTGGTCTTGCTATGCAAGAACACTTAATAAGTATATTGCCATATTATCTTTTGCACCCCCCATCTGCTTTTTTCTCCTTTCTATAGTGTATGAAAGATTCAAGTGAAAACAGCAGCCCTGATTATGGAACATAATAATACAATGGATTTCACAATGAGTAATTGCAGAGAAACCTGAGCCATCAAGGCCAACGATGTTACAGAGACTGAGAGATCTTTTTAAGTTTTCTTATTTGTACCATCAATTCAGGACACACCAGGAGAGGAGAGCAAATAGTAGGAGAAGTGAATGTTGTCATTTGTCCTCATTTCTTTATAGGCAAAATTATGTCATAACTTATTTTAAACACTGGCCTTATAAGGAAACACCCCATATAAGGACTATACACCCAATCTCTCTATACTGCACATCCCAGAGTCCATATGGTACAGAATAGAAAACTAGCATCTGTTCTTTTGAACCCATTAGACATTCATACCTTTAGTATTTGAATAGGAACATGCATATCGTAATATATATTTGAATTTTCCCTCTGTTTATGATTTATCTAACAACCATAACACAATGTTATTTACCTGTCCATACATATATCATTCTTATCACATTCATTGGGTATAAAAATAGATGTGCTCATAGTTACCCGGTTGGTATATAAGATTCCTTGGAAGTATAGTGTATTACCTGGCTTACAGTTTCCCTTAGTGTATTTTCCTTCAGTTTAATCTTTTCATTTACGAGTATATACAGTTTTCTAATTCTACATTGCATAACTTCTTGTAGCACAATACATGTTGTAGATATACATATAACAATAATAAATGGATGAAATAAAATATTTACAATTGCTGATCCTACAAGAGTGTTTGTACTTTTAATTATTACATTCCACCAAGAGGAACTTGAAACAACTGACTATTCATGTTTTATCTCCTTTAAATTTACCCTTTTCATGTTCAAATTGAATTTCTGTATCTATCAATTGTTTTTGTAACGCATATAATACTTTGTTTTTCTTAGGAAAGACAAGGTATTATTATTATACCTTGTCCTTGTATTATACCTGCACACTTTCTCCATGGAGACGTTTGTTTGTGAAACATTTAATTGAAAAGGCATGATATATACTTTTTGTATAAGATTCTTCAATATATTAAAAGGAGCACTATAGGGTCAGGAATACATGTTTCCTATAGGGTTAAAACCACCATCTAGCCACCCTGGTCCCCTCATGCCTCCCTATATGTAGATATTTAGAAATAAAATCTTACTTGTATTCAAATCTGCAGCTGCTTATTTTGTCCGTTTCCTTTAGACCTGCCCACTGCCTGCTGTCATCAGCAGAAGTGGTAGCCTGATCCAATCACAATGCTTCCCCATAGGATTGGCAGAGACTGAGAAAGAGGCAGATCAGGGGCAGAGCCAGCATGATTCAAACACAGCCCTGGCCAATCAGCATCTCCACATAGAGATGAATTGAATCAATGAAAGTTCAGTGTCTGCATACAGAGGGAGAAGATACTGAATGTTTGGATGCATTTAAGGCAGTCATGACCCAGGAAGGATCTCTAACAGCCATCCTTGTATATGTATTAGTGGACCCCCAATGATACAATATATTTCAGTAATGTTTCTGAATGTGTACCTTTTAGAAAATGTAGCTCTTAGTAACTTATTATTGGACAAACTGTACACATACTTTATATTTTTCTAAGGGCGTTACAATTTCATGGGGATTTTTTACTGTTTCAATTTACCAGAACTTGAACTTTGGTTATGAAAACATAAACGATAAATAGTTTCCACTTGGTTATTTAAACATATTATTTTGGATGCAAAGTATAGACAACTAGAAAGATCTACCTGCTCAAGTTCAGTAATGTTATTATGAGAAACAAAATCAGGATATTGTAATTTATAAAATAATAATTTTGTGTTACTAATATGAATCTCTAACACCAACTGAAAATAATGTTTTTTCAATACCAGAAATTCGAATCAGAGAAGAACTTCTATAATTTATCATTTGTTATATCCCCAACCATTTGTTAACCCATAAATCTGTATGATTTTTAATGAACACAAACTCCACAGGTAAACTAAGTTTGAGTTCTATAGGAGTAACACCACCTTGTAATGCTTCTGTCATCACTTTAAAATCTGTAGAATATTCAACTTGTATCTCTAAACAAGCTCTGGATACCTGTGAAGAATCTGCATTTCCCATTATTCTGGTATCCCTGACTTTTGGCTCTCCCTCATCATTGTGTCTCCTTCTGTGTCCCTGACCTCGGCAAGTATTCTGACTATTCTTGGGTACATTAAGTCCGGCAATTCTAAGGCCCGGTAAGACGTTACCTTTTAGTCCTAGGTGTGATACAATTCTACGTGCTGGATCAACTAGTAATCCTTACACTTAGTATCTCAACACCTCGTCCTCATGTAGTTACTGAAGTTTGTGCAATGTTCACATACATATCACCTGACCAATTTAGCATTTCCTCTCCATTATCTTCAATCATGATATATGCATTTTGTAATATGTTGAGTTCCCATGATCAAATTTTTTACATTATCTTGTACAAATGAACTTTTTCTCCAACTTAATAAATCATTAGGACCTATTGTAATGTTTAAATTAATAACACTATCTCCTGTGAAATTAATTTGCACATTGCATACTCGTAGACACCCATCTTTTGTCCCAAAACAAAAATGACCTTTTAATACTGTACTGTACAGATACAGATTTAGTCTTTTCTGGCCAAGACCTCAGTGGTACCACTTCCAATGTAGACATTGCCTCCACCTTTAATTGCTTAACTAATCTATTTATGCAACAAATCAAAACTGGTTGGGAGATTGCGACGTTGGAAAATTACCAAAATAACTCATACCTAGAGGTCTTAGGGTCCAAAACATTCCAGCCACACATATTGAGGAAGAGGAATTTATTAAGAGTGGGAGGAGGCAGCGGTAAA
>OW240920.1:111931985-111957682 GCA_933207985.1 Pelobates cultripes | reverse complement strand
ACAATCACACAGCAAACATAGCTTTGTTCGGGTCCCATCCAGGAGGATGTGATCCCAGCTCTGCATCACTGTCAGAGGGGCAGATTGGAGAGGCGGACCTGGCAAAGTTCCTATCACTGAATGCTGTGCGATCGAGTAAGGAAGCTGCAATTGCGCAGCCAGCACACTTTTATTCTCGGAACCATCATGGAAGATATGCAACTTGTTGGGGAGGGGGTGGAGAAGTTGTTTTTGGCTAGGCTAGCAATAATTGAACAACGGGGAGATCAGTCAGAGTCCACACCAGCGATGCCCAGTGTCCCAGGCACAGATGGCCTGATCTATAATGCTACTTTTTTTGTTGTCCCTGGGGAGGGTTCCTTGATGTTTGGTGGGCCGAGAAGAATTTCCCATGGTTTATACCTCTGTTGGAGCTGCTCCGCAATGTTTCCAGATCCGTCTCTGCAAACATGGAAGACCCCCCCCCAAAGAGTTAATGTATTGTTGTGGTGTGTCCTTGTGTTTTTCCTTGGACTGATTCTGCCCTGGGAGAGGGGAATTGGGAGGGGGTGCTGGCTACCATATTGCCCACATACACAAGGAGACCAGGGACCTCTTGGACTGTGGACTCAGGGGGGTTCAACAGACTTGAAAGTCTGTCTATTTCTATGGGGGGAGATATGTGATAATAGCTTGATTTGTTTGGCGCAAGCCACAAGCTTCCTGTGCCATTTTTGTGACTGTTTTCCATGTATCTAGATCTCGTTTTATTGTGTACCTGTATTATACATAGAGCAGTGTGTGTGTCTGTATATGCAGTTGTGGGTTATCAAAAGGGGGGGCAGCAACTCTATAAACTATAGAGTATAGTTAGGTGTGAAATGTATTTTGTTGGCTTATCAAGTTACATGCTGCACTGTAAGTGACCACCTGCTGTGGGAGCTAGCAAGTCTATTGTGGCGGGACTGCCTAAACTGTGAATTGCCTTGTTTTATGTGTGTGGATGTACCCTCCTAGAATGTGTGTTTCCCCTTTTTCATATTCCTCTTTCTGTAATTTTGACCATAAACTCCTGCAATATACCTTTTGACCACCCCGGCACTTCATTTAGAACGTTTACTTAGAATGTTCACACCTCGCTAATGAGGTGTGAAAACCGCAGACCGCAAGGGAACGAGTGGTGCATGCTGCCCTTGGGTGGCCGCTGGTTCGTATTACCGAACGCCCACCAGGGGGAGCATTCGTATCCTGAACCGGCCAACATACACTGTCTAATATCCCGGTGTCAGGGATCACCTTATCTGCTCCCCAACGGAGCATTACTCACTCATCCCTTCCCCTTACCTGGGAGCGCTCTCCGGTCGATACCTGGGGCTTTGAGTCTGTGCCGACAAATGGGTGTAGGAGCGCCCATTCAAACTGGGTTCTCACCATTCTACTGGTTGGTCAGCACGAGTAAAGCGCTAATTGGTCGCCGCAGGGAGCGAGCAACCAATCCGAGAAGGAGCGCTTGTTCAAACGGGATTTCACGCCCTTCCGTCTGATTAGGCTGTGAAACCCTTTTCGACCTTGGGCAGTGATTGGTGCGACTAGGTTTTGAGCCTTGCAGCGGATTGGGGACATCAGGTGTGGCGAAACTAACCTCGCCACTGGGCACTGGAGAAGCCTGGTTGCTTGCCTGCTACCTCTGGACTATGGGCCCAAGGCAGAAAAGCGTATTCATGCTTTTCTGCTATGGCGTTTGGTAAATTCAATTTACCAAACCAACAGACGAATGACCGGACCACATGGGTATGGAGTGTGCAGGCAATTGCCCTCCCAGAAGCTGCAGTTAACCGCAGCTTAATTGACGAACGTTGGGTGGCCATCGTTCGTATAGCCGAACACGTGACGGCAGCCATCTTAAACTGTCGAATGCACAGTGGTGTTCATTGACAATTCTATGGAACTAAAAACGGACACTATTCTTCACGAACACCACTGAAGCCGCTGACTTCCCTTCTCCTGTATCCATTTGTTTATACGAATGCCGGGCCGTTCGGGACTTTGGCTGTGTGAACAGTGTTACCCCAGATAGCTATGCCGAGGAGCCTATTCGTATAATGACAGACTATGTGAAGACTTTGGCTCCATGGCGATTGAACTGTATGTATGTGATCTGAGCGCCCTTCGTTAATAATGTGCGCTCAGATCTAAGCTATCTGGGGATATGTTGAACATGCATATTTTATTCGGTAGTTTTAGTATTATGTATTTTTATGTCTTTTTTAGTAACATATAAAATGGAGGTTGTGCTCTATCCTCGGAGATAATTGAGTTACTTCCCAATTATCTCAAGGATAGAGAGGAGGGTCCCTATTGTCCAAAGAGGAGTGTTTACTGCTAAACTGTTCTTATTGGTCAATGTACAATTTGTGTCCTAGTTTCCCACCAGGTCCCTTATGGGAGTGCCCACCTGGTGGGAGACCTGCATAAATACCGGGCAGTCAGCCCCATTAAACCAGATCCCCTGTTGACCCTCAATACAGAGCCTCGTCTCGTACTTGTGGGGGGGGGGGGTTTATTCGTATGGTTTTACTATTTGGCTGTTTGGGAGTGTAAACCGTTCATATGTTTTTTTCCTGTTCGGCTGTTTGGAGCATTCGTATGGTTTGGAGCATTCGAATGGATATGCTGTTCGGAAGATTGGTGTATTTGGTAGCTGCCTGTGTATCTGGAAAGGGAATATCTCCTTAACCCCTTTAATGTCCGGGGTGCCGTTACAATTGGTGGCAAGCGGCGGGATGATTCCCACAGCCCAGAAGGACAGCTACAAGGCAACACCATCTTGTGGATTTACAAATTGAGGGCAACACTTGTCTCAGTACAGAGACCCTGGCTACAGCAGGATGGAACCAGTGTGTACCCTAACAACATTCATACATGAGGAAGGTGACCTGGATGATCGGGATGCAGTCAGGAAAGGCATCTGGCACGAGACCCTGTGGGATGTGCAGGGCGAGGGACTCCTCAGTGAGGAGCAGCGACGGCAGATGCGACTGGCACTGTGGATGCCCCTCCTGGGAGAGCAGCCCCTGAAAGAGTGGGTGAAGGAACTGGAGTTCCGGGTAGGGCAGGAGTTGTGGCTAGAGGATGCCTACCAGGAGCTCTGGTGGTATACAGCTCAGTATACACCCTGGACAGCGGACCACGACAACCTAGAGGGAGACGAGTTTGATGGCCCTGGCTTGCTGTTGGAGGCTTTCACAGAACCTGAATTCGGGAGCCCTTCGAAGACCCAATTCCGTGAAATCTATGACTACCAACATCTACTCCACTCCATTGAGGATATACAGCAGGAGAATGGAGTGGCAGATCCAGATCTGGAGACCATCAGCTGGGAGGATATGATACAAGTTTACTGGGAGAACCCCCAGTCGGCAGGTGGAGATGGGACTGAGGTCTCTTCACCAGCCCTACAGGGATGCTGGGTGGTTGGCCCAGATCCCCAACGGCAGTGTGAATTGCGGGGAGAGGAGAGCATCGTCTCCCTTCCCCAGTATAGTATCCTTTGCAGGGAACGGAGAGCATCGTCTCCCTTCCCCAGTGGCAGTATCCCTTGCAGGGAGAGAAGAGCAGCATCCTCCCTCCCCAGCGGCAGAGTGTACCACAGCGAGCAGAGAATCTTCCCAGCATTCTCTCCCCAGCAGCAGGACAATATATTGGGAGTAGAGACGGTTGGTCTTCCTCCCCAGCGGCAGAGATTGTGCACGGGAGAGGAGCCTGTTACTCTCTCTCTCTCCAGCAGCAGCAGCTTATCCCACAAAGGGGAGATACTGAACTCACTGACGGTACAGATGGGACCATGGTCTCTGTACCTGACCCACAGGGATGCTGGACGGCCTGTCCAGATCCCCAGCTACCCTCGCCGGGAAAGGCGAGCATCGTCCCCCTTCCCCAGTCGGTCTCGCTCCCCAGCAGCAGGAAAATGTATTGGGAGTGGAGACAATCGGTCCCCCTCCCAGCGGCAGTGTATGGGTCAGGGAGAGGAGTCTGTTATTCCCCCTCCCCAGCAGCAACTTATTCCTCCAAGAGGAGACCTTGGTCAGATGGGACCGTGGTCTCTGCTCCCGGTCTACAGGGACACGGGACAGCCTGTCCAGATCCCCAGCAGCAGGACTGTTTAGTGAAAGGGGAGACAGTCGGTCTCCCTCCCCAGCAACAGCATCGGTTCCAGGGAGAGGAGCTTACTACCCCCTCTTCCGAGTTAAGCTCCAACCAGGCTACTCCAGCTGAAGCGCTGGCACTAGGGCAGAGTACCGCTGGTCTCTGCCCACCAAGCAAACCACCGATCCAGAGTACCAGTGCCCAACACAGCCTTTGTGAAGCCCCTAGACAGAGACAGGCTACATGTTTCCCCAGGTGCAGTAACCATTTATTGTGGGTGGGCTACACTACTGATTATGTGTTGTGGGTGGGTTGCTGAACAAACCACGGCACTGACCGACAGGAGGTCAGATACCTTGTTAGTTTTTTTGGGAAAGGGGAGAGATGTGGTGAAACTAACCTCGACACTGGGCACTGGAGAAGCCTGGTTGCTCGCCTGCTACCTCTGGACTATGTGCCCCAGGTTAAAACCTTTGTTTCTCCCTGCAGAAAAGTGTATTCTTGCTTTTCTGCTACGGCATTCGGTAAATTCCATTTAATGAACCAACAGACGAATGACCAGACCACCTGGGTATGAAGTGTGCAGGTAATTGACCTCCCAGAAGCTGCAGTTAACCGCAGCTTAATTGACGAACACGTGGCAGCGACCATCTTAAACTGTCGAATGTACAGCGGTGTTCGCCGACGATTCTATGGAACTGAAAATGGACACTATTCTTCACGAACACCGCTGAAGCCGCCGACCTCCCTTCTCCTGTATCCATTCGTTTATATGAATGCCAGGCCGTTCGGGACTTTGGCTGTGTGAACAGTGTTACCCCAGATAGCTATGCCATGGAGCCTATTTGTATAACGAAAGACTATGTGAAAGACTTTGGCTCCATGGCGATTGAACTGTATGTATGTGATCTGAGCGCCATTCGGTAATAATGTGCGCTCAGATCTAAGCTATCTGGGGATATGTTGAACATGCATATTTTATTCAGTAGTTTTAGTATTATGTATTTTTATGTCTTTTTTAGTAACGTATAAAATGGAGGTTGTGCTCTATCCTCTGAGATAATTGAGTTACTTCCCAATTATCTCAAGGATAGAGAAGAGGGTCCCTATTGTCCAAAGGGGAGTGTTTACTGCTAAACTGTTCTTATTGGTCAATGTACAATTTGTGTCCTAGTTTCCCACCAGGTCCCCTATCTAAATAGTGCCACTTTTCTCCCACCAGTAGGTATCTAAATAGTGTCAATTGTCACAAGTGGATAAAATGTAACTTTTAATAAATCTATATAAAATAATAGAACAAAAAAAAATTGTATAAAATAATCATTACTTATAACAAATCTTGTATAAGAACGTTTTAGAATGAAAAATAATAAAAAATAAAAAAAAATTATAATAATCAAAAAAATAATAATAATAAACAAAGACCAAGATATTCAGTCCATATTGGATTAGTGGGTATTACTAGAACAGCACAAAAAGAAGAAATAAAAAACTGAATAATCAATACACTTATTTCTAATTGTAGTGTCCAAATAATCAAGACTGAATGGTGAACGGAATATACATATATGTATATTGATTGCACAATGCTGTAGGACAGTTGTCGTCACAGTTAGATAGCTAGACTCTTCTGCAGAGAGAGACTAGTGTAGAGAGTGAAAATGTTTCTATTATGCAGGATCTTTTATAGATCACCTAATCACCTTACAGTCTTAGCGAAGTTATTTGGAACAAGAATGCTATAGAGGTAGAAGACAGAGTGTAAAAAGTACCTATGATAGGGTGTAACAGGTAAATCTAACGTGCCTTTGTGGGCACCCCTTATCAAATGCCTACACTGATACTAGTCACCCCCGTAACAGTAGCAATTGAACAGAGCTTATGATAGATAAATAAGTGAAAATGTAGAGTAAATAGTGGACTGTCACTCGGTCGCAGGATGCCCATAAGGAGTAAGATGACTCGCAAAGTACCGGCAATACTGGTTGAGAGAAATCATGTTTGATATGTGCACAAATAAATTCCAGACCTAAAGGATAAAAACCACCTATTTAACGCATAGCACCTGCAAACGGCCCTTGGGCTACATTACAAATTAATTTCATTGGGCAATTACCAACATGTAAGAATGGATTAATGTATGCATCGGTAGTTCTGGATGTACAGTATTCTCTAAATGGTTGGAAGTAATTCCATTAACAAGAGATGATACACAAAGGACAGGTGAAGCATTAGGGATACACATTTTCTCAAGATGGGTATTTCCTAGACTTCTAGACTCAGACAGATCTACCCATTTCACAGGGAAAGTCATGCAAGCACTGTGTGCTATTCTAGACGTTGGGCAAAGATTCCATGTTCCGTATCATCCAAAATCTGCTGAGATTGTGGAACATATGAATTGAACATTGAAAGCTAGACTTTCAAAAATGTTACTTGAGAAAGGTGTCAGGAATGCTGGGGATCCTACACGCAGAATGCAAATACTAGTAATGTATACTGGACCTTAGGATGGCCGGACTAACACTACACACACAAAGAATAGTCAATAGCAAGCCGAGGTCAGGGGTACCAGAAAACAGGACCAACGATAATGTAATAGCTGATGTCATAGAACACAGAAGAGATAAGCGCTCTTGAGTCTATCAAGAACTACAACAGGGCAATAAGTCTCTCCCTGATTTCTCTTTAAATAACGTGTTCAATTAGATAGGTAACCACGCCCCCAAAATGTTCTCATTCGAACACCTTGGCGGGCCGTGGCATTCTTAGTGCCATGACATCAGTGCTCATTAGCAGCATCATAAAAGGAGGCAGGGTTATCGTGGCTGGCGTGAGAATCCCTGGGAACAAGCTGAGAGTTGGCAGGAGTATGTGACGCCAGCCTTTGACATACCCCTGAATGATACACAAGGTAACCTGACAAAAGGCAACACATGGGTACAGGCACTTCATGCTGTACTTATAGGTATTAGAGACACTATGTCTTCTGCTACATAATATACTTAATTTGAACTGATGACAAGCAGGAAAATGCAGTTGAATTTTCCTAATGAACCATACTTAAATACCCCACAGAAAAATGTGATTGCTAAAACAAATGGTTGCAAATGCTGCAGGAAAACTGGGAGCAAATCCTAATACCTGCAGCTACTCGTATGTCAAAAATGGCACCTCTTGATTTTTCTAAGTTTTTAAAGGGGGGCAAGGTCCTGATAAAAACTTTTAGAAAAACTGGACCTTGGGAGGCAAACTGGGAAGGTCCTTACAAAATAACAGATACAATGGGACAAAAAATGGTACAAGTGCAAATATCTCTCGATGGCTCACGAAATAAACGGAGGCAAAATGTTTTGGATTAATGCAGATCAGTGTAAATTGTATAAAAATACAACATAATATTATAATATATTGATACTTCTTGGTTTTTCTTGGTTTTATTTTAGTTTAGTTGTAAGCAGACCCACAAAGAAAAGTTGGCCGGTGAAAGAAGATCTTTTTGCAAAGATAACCATTTAGCAGAAAGAAGTTGTTTGTCAACATCCAGCTAACGTTGATGGCAACAGTTCTTGTAGTCATTATATTTTAGATGAACAAAAATATTTTTAATCAGGAATTAAAGGACGATGGGTGATGATGCACGTGCCGCTCGGAGAATGGGTGCTAAGTGGTAGAGTGGCAGCCAGAGGTGAGACTTTGAGGGAAGGAATAACGAACGCTGCACTTGATCCAGAAGCCGAGATCAAGAAGCCTGTAAGCAAAGCACAAAGAACGGGGGACTGTTAAACCTGTGCTATCATCGAGCTGGCTATCAGAGGCTCATATTAATGAGCAGAAGGAATTTTAAGAGACCGAGGTTATTCCACGTGGTCTGATTACCAGAATATTGAACAGCACTCAGCATAAAATCTCTGCACAAACCGCACTTAAAAGATTTCCAGCATGCACCAACAGGGCTCAAGTCCTCCATAAAAAGGAAGAAAATAAGATAAGTGCACAATAAATAGTAATTGAGCTGGATGCTATGTTTTAGCAAATAACTAAATGATTCATTTCTCAAGTTTTGAATAAGTTTGACTAATCGAAATTCTAAATTTTCTAAGTGATTACAATTGTTGATGTTATTCGATTTTGTCTTTTACTAAAATCGAATAACATCAACTAGCATATTACACAGTGATAGATAAAAAAAACATCCAAGAGATATCCTAATACGATTTTCACACTAAAAATTTCAAGCAGTAAGACAAAAAAAATATTCCCTGGAAAAATAAAGAAATAATTTTTTTATTTTTTTTCAATTTGACAATTTTTATTCATTTTGGGGAACAGAATGTAGAAAGGGGTAGGGGGAGTTGGATAATATGTAGAGAGATTTCTCCAGTACACTTTTGCAAGGCTTGTCATTTAGCATGTATAGTACAATGTGAACGCCCGTTCTACATCTTTCACATTAGTGTACATCTATCATTCCAAGTTGCAGCAACACAGTTATGAACTTTGGAGAGAATGGGGTACAGAAAAGAAATGGTCATAACATAACTTAACCTAACATAACATAACATTTTCCGCATGTCAGCCACACACCATTTGAAAACTGTAATCTATCCATCTACCCTGAGTTTCTGCTTAGTTTCCTTTCAGGGGGTGATAAACGTTGTTCGGGAATCTAGTTGTGGTTATGGCGTCAGGTAGCGCCGCTTCGGCTGCGTAGTTGGTTTTGTCTTGGGTGTGTGAGGGGGCTTTGTTCAGGTCGACCTTACTGGTGAAGGTTAGATGTGGTATGGTTGTGTCTTGGTGTCTCCCATTTGGTATACGCGATCCATGTGTTTGTGGTGTGTCAGCACATTTTAGGGAATCTCTGGCTGGAGCTGGGTGTTTACACTACATGGGGTATTGCTCGAGGGAGTTCAGTGCTCTTCCCCTCCACAGTCGTTTATGACTGTACTGCCCACTGCCTCTGCCATCTATCCCCTGCTACTTTGGTAGCACTGCTTACCCTAATTTGGAGGTTTGCCATCAGTTCATATCTCCAGTTGGCTGTGATTTGCTGGAGTAGTTCGGTTTTGGTTGGGGCAGTTGTTGTATTCCATTTTCTAGCAATTAGGGTGTCCGCTGCTATGATGATATGGAATAGGAGTTTACGCTCTACAGTCGGTACCCGCTTAAAATTCATGAATAGTAGACACATTTCCAGCGTGAGAGGTGTGTTTGATCTGTGATACCTTGGACTACTTTCCAGTATACCTGTATTTGTGGATACTGCCACCAGATATGGTACATGGTGCCCACTGCCGTGAGACATCTCCAGCATTTTTCAGATGTACCGGGTACATGCGTGCCAGTCTCGTTGGGACCAGGTACCATCTGTAATGCAATTTGCGTGCAAGTTCAAAGTGTGTCATGCATGCTGTGTTGCCTTTGTGTGCGGTATATGCTTCTTGCCATTGCTCGTTAGTAAATTGCTTGCCTATCTCTCCTTGCCACGCCTCCTTGTAGGGGTTTGTTGAGTCATGTTGTGAGTTGAGGAGTGCTCGGTACACCTCGGAGAGAGGCTTTTGCGGTTTCTGTGTATTGAGGCATAGTGACTCTACGGTGCTGAGTGTGGAGGAGGTCAAGGTTTGTGTTGTTTTTTGTAAGTATGATTTGAGTTGGAGGTATGAAAAAATGGCATTGTGCGGCAGTTGGTACTTACTTTGGAAGTCTGGGAAGGCCCTCCAGGAGTGCAGCCGCCTCTGTGCCAAATGGGAAGGCCCTCCAGGAGTGCAGCCGCCTCTGCTACATGTGTGCAGCCGCCTCTGTGCCAAACCTTATAGTTGAAGGAAGGGTTGTATAGGTGAATACTGTATATCAGAGTTGCCAGGGAGTGG
This sequence comes from Pelobates cultripes, assembly GCA_933207985.1. Lineage (NCBI taxonomy): Eukaryota > Metazoa > Chordata > Amphibia > Anura > Pelobatidae > Pelobates > Pelobates cultripes. The sequence goes on along the minus strand of OW240920.1, from coordinate 111,947,687 downwards.
GGATGTCCGGTGTATATATTACTCTGCATTGAGTCCCATGTGTGGAGGAGCAGTTTAGTGCTGTCTAACATGTCTGGTATCTTTGTGGGTCCAGAATATGTATTTGCAGCCTTTTGGGCATGTTCCATGTGCCTCTAGTGTAACCCACTGGGGTAAGTCATGTGTGGCGTGTGCTCTGATTATAGATGCGACCAATGCCACTTTATAGTACAATTTCACATCTGGTAGGTTGAGGCCTCCCCGGGGGATTTGTCTGTGGAGGATATGGGCCGCTACTCTGGGCTTTTTGTGTGCCCAGGCAAACTTTGTAATAGTTTTCTGTAGGGTGTTGAGGTATGACCGTGGGAGAGGTATTTGTAGTGTACGTGTCAAGTAGTGGAATTTGGGTAATAGCATCATTTTAAATGCAGCTATGCGGCCATGCCATGACAGGAAGTTATTTTCCCGAGCTTGGAAAATGCGAGTAAAGTCTTGCAACAGCTTGGTGTAGTTGCGTTGAAAGAGTTTGTGGGGCGTCTTGGTGATGTTAATCCCTAAGAATGTAATGTGTTCCTCTCAGTTGGCTCTGATCGTGTTTACTGAGTGTTTGTCCATTCCTATGCACATAGCTTGTGTTTTAGTAACATTGAGTCTGTAGTACGCCTGTTTGCCATAATTGTCTATTAGAGCCATGAGGTTCGGGAGTGAGATGTGTGTTTGTGTGAGCGTGAGTAAAATGTCATCGGCAAAGAGGTGTGCCTTGTATTCCCGGTCACCTATTGTTATGCCGTGTATATCAGTGTGTGTCCGAATCGCTTGCGCCAGTGGTTCTAGGGCTAGCACGTACAACAGTGGCGACAATGGGCAACCTTGTCTCGTCCCGTTCGTTATCATAAATTGGTCTGATATGAAGCCTGCGTTGAGGACGCGGGCTGCTGGTTTAGTGTATAATGCATTAATGACTGAGATAAACTTTTCTGGCATATGGAATTTTCTCAATATTTCCTCGAGGAACGTCAAGTTTAGGCGATCAAACACTTTCTTTGCGCCTGTAGGCTATGTAGGATATCTAGTACTTTCCTTGTGTAGTCTGATCCTTGTCGCCCTTTGCTAAAGCCCACTTGATCATCATGAATAAGAGTAGGCAGTATGTTCCCCAGTCTGAGTGCAAATATTTTTGCAAAAATGTTTGCATCTGAATTCAGGAGTGAAATGGGTCTGACATTTTGTGGGCTTGTGGGGGGTTTGTCGGGTTCCGGTAACGTGACTATATGGGTTAGTAGCATTTCTTGTGGTAATCGTTTGGTTCTGAGTGCATCATTGAATACTTCTGTAAGGTGTGGTATCAGAGTTATCTGGAATTTTTTATAGCATGTGTTGGGGAAACCGTCTGGGCCTGGTGATTTACCAGAGGGCAGAGATTTTATTGTATGTGCCACCTCTGCCGTGGTGATCGGGGTTTCGAGGTGTGGTAGTTGTATCTGCGCGAGAAATGTTTGTATGTTGCTTCGCGTGCGTTGGCGAGTGTTTTTGTCTCTATTGAGGTTGTAAAGATCAGAGTAGTAACTAGAGAACTCATTGCTAACGTCTTTGGGTGACAGTAGTTTCTTGCCATCTTTCGCGTAAAGTGTAGAGTTGTTTTTGCCATGTGAGTAGTTGGGCATTTGATTTGCTATATAGGTGGGATGCTCGCTTAATGAGTAAGCCTCTGACTACAGCTTTGTGTGCGAGCCAAAACGAGCAAGGCGTCTTATTGATGCTGAAGTACTCTTCCAGATTTGTGGCGAAGGAGGTTGTGAAATCCGTGTCATGAAGTAACAATTCATTGAGTTTCCGTGGGCTGCGTTGCTTATAATCTTATCTATCTTTTAGAGTGACTGTGAGGGGGGGGGGTCGGACCACCCCATGGGTTCTATTGTGCAGTTCATTACTTGGTTGAGATCTTTCCCTGGTATTAATATTCTGTCTATCCTAGAGTATGTGTTGTGAACATGTGAATAGTGGGTGTAATCCCTTTCTTCTGCGTGGGTGGTACGCCAAATGTCATATAGCTGATGATACAGCGGCCTGAGACGTGGACTGTGTCTTGGTATCGTGGAATCAAGGAGAGGGTCTAGTACATGGTTGAAGTCTCCACACATAAGTAAAAGGCCTTGCTGGATCTTAGTGTTTTTTTCTAGCACAGTCTGGAGAAATGGGCGTTGTTCAGTGTTAGGTGCGTAAATGTTAACTATCGTGTATGTTATTGTGTTGTTTCCCACCAGTATTATGTATCTGCCCTTCATGTCTGTTTCTTGCATGATCAGTTCAAATGCCACATCCCGGCTAATCAGTATCGATACACCTTTAGTTTTGTTCCGGGAAGTGGCATGGAACTGATGCGGGTATAGGGAAGTCAGCATTTGGGGATGTTCATTGGTTTTAAAGTGAGTCTCTTGAAGGCAGACTATGTCAGCTGCTTGCTTTTTAAGGTCTCTTTGCAGTTGGTGTCTCTGCACCGGGATATTCAATCCCCGAACATTGTGGCTATATAGTTTCATGTTGGGTCTAGGGACTACCAGACAACCCAAGCTAGATGTATTACCAGTCCTTAAAGTGGCCGGACTTAACGTGAAGAAAAGTAAGGAGAGTAACAGAATAATCAGACGAGCCGAGGTCAGGGCAGGAGAAGGAAGAATAAACGAGAAACAAAGCCAAGGGTCAAGGAAGCCAGAAATTATGGATAACCAGAGACAAGCCGAAGTCAGATACCAGGAAACACACAAATATACAGAATGCACTCTCGGGCTACAATAGACCATGACAGGGCAAGGAAGGGACGTAGGGGGGAGGTATAAATAGGGCTAAGAGAGATCTGATAGGCTAGGGAAGAGAATAGGAGAGATTATAAAAGGGTTACCAGGATTGCTGCAAAAATGCTACTATCGCTTTCAGATGCCGCGCGTGCATGTCGCGTGTCCATGGTCGCGTGCACCCAGGTGCGCGCGAACGCTGTGTCAGAAGCTGCAGAGCCAGGAGGAGCAGTGCGGATGGCGGGACCGGAGCGGCGTGGGCTGCGTGGAGGTATGACAGAACCCCCCCTCCAAAACAGCCCTCTGGAGTAGCACCAGAAGGGCGAGAAGGAAACCTGGCATGGAACGCACAAAGAAGTCGTGACGCATGGACCTCAGAAGCAGGGACCCATGAGCGTTCTTCAGCACCATAACCTCTCCAATGGACCAAATACTGAAGCGAGCCACGTGAGAGACGAGAATCAAGAACGTGTTGAACCTCGTACTCCTCCTGACCATGCACCAAAACGGGAGGAGGACGAGAATGGGATCTGGAGTGCCTATTACAAACCAGAGGCTTCAGGAGGGAGGTGTGGAAGACGTTGGGTATGCGAAGGTTTTTTGGCAGATCCAAAGTATAGGATACCGGATTGATTCTCTGAAGAACCCTGTAGGGACCAATATATTTAGGGGATAGCTTCATGGCAGGGACACGTAAACGGATATTTCGAGTAGACAACCAGACCCGATCACCCGGAAGATAGGAAGGTGCCGCTCTACGGTGCCTATTGGCAAAAGCTTTCTGTGAGAGTACACTCTTCTCCAGGATGGCTTGAAACTTTACCCAAGTATTACGTATAGAAGATAAGTGTTCATCCAGAATAGGCATTCCCTTATAAGAGAATGAAGCAGGAAGCAAATTAGGATGACGACCATACGTAACAAAGAAGGGACTGTGGCCAGAGGCAGAATGTTCAGCATTATTTCTAGCAAACGCAGCCCAGGGAAGAAGGTCCACCCAGTTGTCCTGGAGTTGAAATGTAAAGCAACGGAGATATTGTTCAAGACTTTGATTAGTCCGTTCAGCAGCACCATTCATTTGAGGATGGTAGGCAGAGGAAAAGTTGAGTTCAATACCCATATCTTTGCAAAAACCCCTCCAGAATTTCGATGATATCAGGCATACCGTGCAATCTTATTATTTCTTTAGTAAATATTTTCACTAATTCAGCCGAAGACGATAACTTTTTTAATGGGATGAAGTGTGCCATTTTAGAAAAGCGATCTACCACAACCAATATAACTGTGAAACCCTTAGAAGATGGTAAGTTGACTATAAAATCCATAGACAGTTGTGACCAAGGAACAGACGGCACAGGAAGAGGATGCAGAAGACCACTTGGAACGTGACGAGAAGGTTTAGCCTGTGAACATATATTGCAAGACAATACATAGGCCTTCACATCCTTTCTGAGGGACGGTCACCAGAACTGTCTGGAAAACAATGTAATAGTTTTGGACACTCCCATATGTCCGGCCATCTTACTATCATGATAGTCACGAAATACTTAATCTCTCAGTCGAGGTGGTACAAAATATCTCCCTGCAGGTTTATCACTAGGAGCTCCTTCTTGAGCATTTTGGATTTTGTACAAAAGAGGAGATGAGACTCTTGTTCTAGTCATAGCAATAATTATTTCTGGAGGTATAACGGGTTCGGTTATGTCTTCCTACTTAGCAAATTGTCTGGACAGTGAATCAGCTTTAGTGTTACGATTTCCCAGCCGATATGAAATCAGATAGTTGAAACGGGAGAGAAAAAGAGCCCAGCGTGCTTGTCTGGAAGAAAGCCTTTTGATAAGTTCTTATGATCAGTGAGAATCATGAGAGGTACCGAAGACCCTTCCAGTAAGTGACGCCATTCTTTAAGTGCAAGAATTATAGCCAATAATTCTCTATTACCTATATCGTAATTCTTTTCTGCAGGTGTCAATTTATGAGGAAAGAACCCGCATGGATGTAACAGAGCCATAGGAGAATCCCTCTGGGAAAGTACAGCCCCTACACTGGATTCGGAGGCATCTACTTCTAGGATAAAGGGTCTAAAGGGATTACGATGCATCAAGACTGGAGCTGATACAAAAGCTTCCTTTAATTGAGCGAAGGAAGTTTTAGCTTCATAAGACCAATTGATATGATTAGCTCCTTTTTTGGTCATAGCGGTAATAGGAGCTATAATCTGAGAAAAGTTTTTAATGAACCGTCTATAGTAATTTGCGAATCCAATAAATCTTTGTATAGATTTTAATCCAAGGGGTAAAGGCCATTCAATAATCGAGGAGAGTTTTTTAGGATCCATTTGAAAACCCTTAGCAGAGATCATGTAACCTAAGAAATGTATGGAGGTTTGATCGAATAAACATTTTTCGAGTTTACAAAAAAGACCGTTGGCAAGAAGTGTCTGTAGTATTTTCCTGACTTGTCTGTGATGGGTTTGAATATCAGGAGAGTGGATGAGTATATCATCAAGATATACTACGGCACATGTATGTAAAAAGTCTCTAAGGACATCTTTAATGAGATCCTGGAAGACGGCAGGAGCCTTACACAAACCGAAGGGCATTACAGTGTATTCATAATGCCCACTTCGTGTGTTGAATGCCGTCTTCCATTCATCTCCCTCTTTGATGCGAACAAGATTATATGCACTTCTTAGATCCAACTTAGTAAAAATCTTAGACCCACGAAGACGGTCAAAGCTCTGTTATTAATGGTATGAGATAAGCATTCTTAATAGTAATTCTGTTTAGTCCCCTATAATATATGCAGGGGCGAAGATCCCCCTCTTTTTCGAAACAAAAAAGAAACCGGCCCCTGCATGGGAGGAAGAACGTCTAATAAATCCTTTCCTTAAGGATTCTTGTTCATATTCTTCCATAACTTTATTCTCAATTTGAGATAGAGGGTAAACTCTTCCCTTAGGTGGCATAGTACCTGGAAGGAGTTTGATGGCACAATCGTAAGGCCTGTGAGGGGGTAGACGATCGGCCTCCACCTTTTCAAATACTTTCTTGAGATCCATATGCTGAGGAGGTATAACAGTGGAGAGTGGAGGAGAGGAAGGAATATTGAGAGAACAGAGTGTTTTAACCTGATTAACGCAGGTATGCATACAAGAAGGACTCCAGGATAATACCTGTCTTTCTCTCCAGTCTATAACAGGATTGTGTTTCTGTGACCAGGTTAGACCAAGAACTAGAGAACAAGAAGGAGAAGAAATTACTTGGAATATTATGTTTTCTCTATGCATAGCCCCTACTAACAAGATAACAGTCTTAGTTTGATGTGTCACATACGGGACTGTTAAAGGTCTACCATCTATGGCCTCAATGGCCAAGGGTGTTTTTCTCCTCTCAAAAGAAAGAGAAATAGATGACAAGTACATCTGGTTAATGAAGTTGTCAGCAGAACCAGAATGAATGAGGGCCATAGCTTGATGACACACCTTTCCCCAAGAAAGGGTTACAGGCATAAGACACCTGAATGTAGGGGATTTAGGGGACAAAGACATTACACCCAAGGCCGGTCCCCTAAACGATCTTAGGCGGTGGAGTTTTCCAGACGGGATGGGCAGTTATTACGTAGATGCCCCTTCTTGCCACAGTATAGGCACAACCCCTCTCTCCTTCTGTAAGTTTTCTCAGCCTCTGAAAGTCGGGTTGTACCCAACTGCATAGGTTCAGGATCAGAATCAGGTGCTGGTAAGGCAGGGAGTACAGGTGGCCTAGGATGAGGTGTGATTCTTCCTAGAACCCTTCTTTGCCTTTCTAAATGGAGAAGTTTCTATCTAACTGACATGTACTGAATTAACTCTTCAAGGTCTTCTGGTAGATCCCTGGCTGCCACCTCATCTTGTAATGATTCTGTAAGTCCCTCAAAGAAACAGCTGTCAGGGCACTATTGTTCCAGGCAAGTTCAGAAACTAAGGTACAAAATTCAATGGCGTAGTCAGGCACTGATCTGGAACCCTATTTTAATTTCAATAAGGCCTTTGCGGCTAATCTTTTCCTACCCGGAGGGTTGAATATGTTTTTAAAAGTTCTTAGGAATAGATCAAGATCATATACGATGGCATCATTCCTCTCCCATAGAGGATTTATCCAGGCTAAGGCTTTACCATCTAACAGATTCATAATGAAAGCTATTTTGGATCTATCGGTGGGAAAAGAATGAGGAGCCATTTCAAAATGTACTCCCACTTGGTTCAGAAAACCTCTTCACAAAGACGGATCCCCGGAGTAATGGGGAGGCGGGGTTAAGAGAATGGAAGGATTAGAATGAGGCGTGGATGGTAAAGATACAGTGCTTTGAGCGCCAAGCCCCCTCTCCTTCTTGCTGGATATGCGCTGTCATTGTAAGGATAGTTTGTAGTGCTTGAGCAAACTGATCCATTCTATGATCCAAACCTTCCATTCTGCATTCACAGGCTGCCATTTGTTGTCCCAAGTTTGCAGCGTCCATGGCCCTGTCGTAATGTCAAGGTTAGGTTCCCCAGCAACTATAGGACTACCATACAACCCAAACTAGACATATTACCGGTCCTTAAAATGGCCGGACTTAACGTGAAGAAAAGTAAGGAGAGTAACAGAATAATCAGACGAGCCGAGGTCAGGGCAGGAGAAGGAAGAATAAACGAGAAACAAAGCCAAGGGTCAAGGAAGCCAGAAATTACGGATAACCAGAGACAAGCCGAAGTCAGATACCAGGAAACACACAAGTATACAGAATGCACTCTCGGGCTACAATAGACCATGACAGGGCAAGGAAGTGATGTAGGAGGGAGGTATAAATAGGGCTAAGAGAGATCTGACAGGCTAGGGAAGAGAATAGGAGAGATTATAAAAGGGTTACCAGGATTGCTGCAAAAATGCTACTATCGCTTTCAGATGCCGCGCGTGCATGCCGCGCGTCCATGGTCACGCGTGCGCTCTGGCAGAAGCTGCAGAGCCAGGAGGAGCAGAGCGGACGGCGGGACCGGAGCGGCGTGGGCCGCGTGGAGGTATGACAGCTTGGACGTCTTTTATGTGAGTTATTCAAGAGAGACGTCGCCTTTCCCAGCGTCATCAAGCCAGGCGGCGCCCCCAAATGGTCCTCCAACTGTAGTGTGTTAAGGGTTGGAGGTTTGTATTGGGTTCTTAATGTGTTATTCGTGGCCAGGGTGAGGCATATGGTGTGTTGTGGGGTTGACGTTAAAGTACCTCCGGTTCCCTGTGACATGGGTTGAGGCCAGCATACCGAAAAGAGAACATATGTGACTACAAACATAAATTTAAAACAGTCATGCAATAAAGCATAGAAAAACAAAGCCATAGGGGCGTGTCCGACTTCCGGCCTGAACGGACGCATGGAGTAAGAGCTCCGCTCCATAACGAGCCATAAAGCACCCTATAACGCACAAAAAATATTAAAAAAAAGAATTCCTAATCGGAAGGCGAGTGAAGGGGACAGTACCTATCACGGAGATGTCTCCCTCGAAACAAACGAAGCTCACAGACCCGTCCAGACGAACAAAGAAGGACCGTCACAAAATGATCCAAGATGGCGCTGGAACGGAGATTCCCGCCCAGGCCTCAGAAAGCTCGACAGGTCTCGACCAGATCCCAGACCCTGAATTAGAGGGATACATCACTAAATTATATATCAAAACTATGCTCCAGGACCTGAGATCAACGATCAGAGAGGACTTTACTACAATTATTTCTGGAATACACCAAGAAATTGCGGAGCTGGGAGATCGCACTGACTACCTGGAGAAAAAAACGGAGGAACTATGCTCAGCCCATAATGCAGAGGCCGACAAACTCCAAGCACTGGAAGCTGATAATGCGAAGCTGTGGCAGAAAATGGCAGACATGGAGGACAGGTCGCGAAGGAACAATGTGAGGTTCTGAGGGATAGCGGAATCTGTCCTGCCTGAAAAACTCTACAGCTACATCACTACCATGTGTGCAGTGCTGGCCCCTACAGTCAGCGTCAATGCATGGGAGATTGATAGAGTGCACCGACTACCAAAGCCACCGCGCCTAGCTCCAGACATCCCAAAGATACCCTCCTCCAAGCGGCGAGGGCAACGAACAACTTACCGGCCCCGTATAGCATTGTATGCTGATTAATCAGCCTTAACTATGGCCCGACGCAGAGACTTCTCTACAATTACGAAAACGCTGCGCAATCACAAGCTGGCTTATAGATGGGGATTCCCCACGAAGCTACTGGTATGGCGTAATAGCAAACTACACGTGTTAGCTGATCCGGACCATGGACTTACCATCCTGAAGGAATGGGGGTTATGGGACCCCCAAGGCACGGCTAAACCTCCAGGGACCTCCCCACAGCGAATCCGTCCGGAATGGAAGATGGTGGGACAACACAACGCTAGACCGACACAAGGCACCGGTTCCTACAGATTAACTATGGGGGACTCGAGCATCACTTACACCACTAAGATGATACCCGACTATTCATCTATTGACTTTTCACGATCACCGATGAATAGCTGTCTACAGGACTGGTATTGTTTATCCAACAGCTTAATATTTGATTACTCTGTACACATTATGCTCCCGTCCCTTCTATTGCTTGGGTGCCCAAACACCTTCAGGTGTAATATTGTGCAGATAATGGCAGTGACGCTTAGTTGCATACAAAAAAAAAAAACTTACAGGGGACACGCTGGGGAGACGGGGTCCAGTTGGCATGACACCAAGACTGAAGATAAATACATGACACTAAAGACCTGAACCCAGCCCTTCACCCGTCTGGTCTACAGTACTGGGACACGTTAAGTAATAAACCTCACTGACCATGAGACTATATAGTAAAAGGCCATGCTCAGAAAGCTATGGCCTACCCATGACCCCATCCCTTATTGTTATACATCGGCAAAGTCCGGCCAAAAAAAAAAACGTTACTTGTTATCATTACTAAGGCTCGGGAATGAGCTAGCTCCACACGACCCCCCCTACTAGACAGCTCCCCAGTACATCCACGGTTATACTCTCAATGGAGAGTACTATGTATATACTTTATTTGTACTGTTCATGTTTATGTTTATGCTTTCTGTTTTTTCTTACCCTTAACCCTTTAATCATCTCACGACCAAGGTAGCTTGCCATTGACTAGGTCCCGGGTAACTGACTCTCATATATATCACACAGATCTCACCCACTATGGATACAATCAATGGAGTAGGTGTATAGCAGCCCCTGTCCTAAGGTTACACGGCCAAATACCGATCTATCACCTCCTGTAATATTTGTATTGTATATTTGATCTGCGCTGTCAAGTAGCCTGTTTGGCTCTATACAATGTCTGCATCCCCCTCCCCTTTTGCTTTATGTACCCTCCCACCCCCCGTTTTTCTCTGATTTGATGAATATGAAAAAGTTCAATAAAAATTTAAGACACTGAATAAAAAAAAAACAAAAAAAAAAAAAACAAAGCCATTATTGGGCATGAGTACCTAAAAGGAGTAATGTGGGGGTGAAGCCACCAGCTTCTGTCCTGCGTGAGCTACTACGAGAGATCAACCCCCAAAACATATCTTGTGTATTAAGGTATTAGGATCTGTATTGGTATTAGCCCAGAAAGATGTTGTCTAGGTGAAAGAACTGAAAATGTTTTATAACTGTCTCATTCCATAAGGACTGAGAATTTTTTTTTTTTACATAAATTATTTTTTTACATAATTTGTAGCTAGTAAAATGTCTATTTACTCATCTAACCGTAATCAGCATTATTCTACTTATATGTGATTAGTTAAAATGGCCGCTAAGAGCTTTTCTCCCCCCCCCTTAACATCGACTAACTACCTCGTGTAACAAGATGGCGCTGGAATCTGGGGGAGACCCTCATGGTCCCAGTGACATCACCCCTTGTAGGCAGAGCATTAAGAAAACCACTTAACACCTAACCAATTAATGATATATTATTTCTGTAGTGGTACTTACCTTACCCGGGGGCCGGCTGAGGTCCTCACTTCCCGCCGCACGCAGCTCCCAAATGCAGGCGGGCACGGACCGCGAGATGCGGTCACGTGTTCCGCCTAGCTCTAAGAGCGTGCCGCGCGTCTCGGGCACGCTCTTAAAGAGGCAGTGGGAGCCAAAAAATGAAATGTGCTCCCATTGGCCCCTGTCATCCCATGTTCCCCAGACACTCACATTTTGGGGGCGTGGATATGACAGGGGCCAATCAAAGTAAAGTTTAGGTTATTTATACTTACCTCTCCCTTAACTCCCTGCCCTATCGTGGTTTCTGTTTCAGTTCCCTTTAGCGCTTGTTGTGTTCAGTTGTGATTTTCGTGCTTGACCTTGGCTTTGTATCTGACTCCGTTTATCTCTCTATCCCTGTTTTGTCTTGTTTGCCGGCTTACTGACTACTGTGTACCAGACCTTGGCTAGTTTTTGTTCTCGCTGTCTCTTTGTTCCCTTGACCTCGGCTTGTTCTTGACTCTGTCTATTCTCTGCTATACGGCAAGTCCAGCCATTCTAAGGTCCGGTAAGTCGTATCTGATCTATCTGTCGATTGTTGAACTAAATCCTGCATGTAGGGGTAAACTACTGTGACAATTTCATGTTATCTCTGACAATGCATATGATGTAATTCTGCTTTAAAAGGGACTTGCCGTCCCCCTTGAATAAACATTCCTCAAGTTTTTTCATCAACCTGAAACTTGTGTCTGGTGTGAATTACTTCAGGGAGTGTGCACGCACTGTTTCTTTAATTTGGCCAGGGGCAGATACACAAAATAATCAATTTATTGATTAATTTCCACTTCAATTGGCACCCAACGTGGGGCTCTGGATTAGCCGGTTCGGAGGGCCGGAAACCAACGGACCGGAGCAGACCTCCGGAAAGTGGGACAACCGGAGCCTGATCACCTCCAAAATACAGCCGTTGCCTGTATTCTCCTGTTTTGTGTCGGTCTGCCTCCGTGTCCACTACCGGCTTCCAGAAGGCTACAAGAAGATTGGTAATCTCTTATCTGGTGCCTCTTTTAGCAAACCTGTCGATTGTCTATCTGCCTCCTGAGTGTTTGTATGAGTGTGTGTGTGACGGCCGGTGCAGGTGTTTTCTTTTTAAACATTAGCTTGACTGCCTAGCGGGCAGGGGATGCAGACAGCCGTTGAGGGGCTGGGAACCACACGGGTATTAGGGTCGGGATATTGCAGGCAGTCGGTGAGGGGCTGGTAACCACCCAGGTATTAGGGTCGGGATACTGCAGGCAGCCGGTGAGGGGCTGGGAACCACCCGGGTATTAGGGTCGGGATACTGCAGGCAGCCGGTGAGGGGCTGGGAACCACCCGGGTAATAGGGCTGGGACATTGCAGGCAGCCAGTGAGGGGCTGGGAACCACCTGACGGAAGGTGAGGTTTCACTGTACAGGGTTGTAGCCTAGAGAGAGAGGCTGGGATTGTTGATATTTGATGTTCTTTGTTTAATATGTACATTGCCATATTGTTGTCTGTCATTCTGTGGATTTTGTTCAATTGTTGTTACAGTGTGGGTACCCTGTTTGCTGCCCAGAGCTGTGTTAGCTGTGTTTTGTTACTGTATATGCACTTCTTGTATTTGTTGTCAATAGCAATGTTTCCCTATGGCATTCGATAGGTAAAACTACCGAATGCAGACCACCCTGTCACCCCTGTATACAGACTGTACCCCCTTGCTGGCTGGATTACGTTCGGCAGAAGTTTTGCACGAATGGCAGGTCTCGCCACCATTTCGGGACTTCCTCGTGTTCGCGGCCATTTTAGCTCCCGAACAGCGGTGTTTGCCCTTGAATGTCTGGAACTGAAAATGGACACTCAAACAGGCGAACACCGCTGAAGCCTCCAGACCTTCGGTAAAACCCCTTCCAAATTACCGAACGACCGGGCGTTCGGTAGAAAGACTTACCAACAGATGGGGAATCAAGCGAACCAAGGATGGTAGCCGGATGGTCGGGAGGTTTTTCATGCGATCTAAGACCGACTGCAGGGCCAGAATTCATGGAACTGTTTTCGGCTACTTTGCCCGTGCAGTCGGTCAAAACATCTAAGTCCTATATCTCCCGAACGGCTGAACCGAATGGACTGAGTTTTTAATATGTTGGTCTCCCAGACAATAGCTATCTGGACACCAAAATTATGCCTGTACCCCAAGTCCTTGGGGTACATCCAAACTTTGGGGGATTTCTGTTACGTTTTAATTGTGTTTAATGGTTATCTGAGGGGAGGAGATGTACAGTATGTATATTGTTAGGATTGGATGTATGGCTAATTATATGGGAGGCTCCCTTGCATGGGCAGAATCCCATAAAATGAGCATGCCTGTCATTAACACAATAGTAAATAAAGTGAATAAATCCCTAAATAAATAGGTGCTACTATCACCTTTGTGGGCCACACAAACCACAAACAAAGTGAATAATACAAAATAAACAAGAGGTGAGAGCACACAATACACAGAAAATACTACCCACACTGGAGTCAGGTTATCTGGAAAAGACCAAATAAACAAAACATAGAGTAGTATATCTTGATATAATATTTTAGCAAAAGGTGCCAATCACACTCACATAAATAGAGCCACTTATATAGCTGGCTCAAACTTGGTGCCTTGGATATGTAACACAGGACCTCCACTGGGAACTTCTTTCTTTCATTGAATGCAGAACTCTCCAAAACGCAGAATATGGAGTAAAAAATACTTTATTCTTGAAATAAGCTGAATTAAAACAAAGATAAACAAAAGTCCCAAACAGGAAAGTCCAATCACTTGACGCGTTTCGGCTGTCCGCCTTCCTCCGAAGTGATGTCTATATCCAAGGCATCTGTATTATATGCTTGAATTTTGGCGCCCTTTCTCTCTCTTCCGTCCTCCTGTTCCGGTTTCTGACGTCAGAACGTCCTCTGCGTCGCCACGTTCCGACGTCTATGTTTTGTTTATTTGGTCTTTTCCAGATAACCTGACTCCAGTGTGGGTAGTATTTTCTGTGTATTGTGTGCTCTCACCTCTTGTTTATTTTGTATTATGCCTGCCATTAAACCTTCAGTTCATCTTTGTACCCTTATTCTGACTACCTATGCTGTTTGGGAGTTCGTGTGTTTTACTGTGGGAATTATCCAGGAACACTATTGGATTTACAATTGGGAATTCCTCTACTATTACTACTGAACGGAGGGCTATATTCAATGGGCTCTGGCTGTTCGGGAGGAAACTGCCGATTAAGGTTTAAATGTACTTGGTTTCCTTACAACTGGTGGCAAGCGGCGGGATTCGAATCCCGAACGGACGTTTTAAAGCAAGCAAAGGAATGAATGGCGCAGCAGTACCAACAGCTTAAAAGAACCACGCTTAAGGATTTGCTGGAAGCTCGAGGCGTAATAGCAAGCAACAAAACAAAAGCCACATTAATTGCAGAGCTGTTACAGGGCGACAGAACCAGCACTACAGAAATGGAACCTGAGGAAGAAACGGTGATGCAGAAGGACATCAGATGGATGCTCAGTTTATTGGGACCTAATCCAGCAACAGAGGCGATGCTGCAGGTCATGGCACAAGCAAGGCAAGCACAGAAGGAGCGAGATGACAGACTACTACAGGGGGATTTGCTACACTCCCGGGAAGTACAAATGACATGCCAAAAAAGGTAAATTATGCTGCATTTAAAAACTTTAATGACAATGAAATGGAGATTGATAGTTATCTGCAAGACTTTGAAAGGCAATGTGCACTGGAGGGATTAGACTCCACCAAATGGGCTGCAGTACTGAGCAGCAAGTTGTCAGGCAGAGCATCAGAAGCAGCACGAGCAGTACCTGATGAAGATATTCATAATTGTGGAAAGATAAAAGACATTTTGTTGGCTAGATATGCGGTTACCCCTGAGGCATACAGAAAGAAATTCAGGGAACTGAGGAAAACAGGGAGGGATACCCATACTGAATGGGCATTCCGGCTACACAGGGCAGCCCGCAATTGGATGAAGGGCTGCCAAGCAACCACTCTGGAGTAGTGATGTGAACGGCGAACGCGAACTTCCGCAAATGTTCGCGAACCGGCGAACCGCCCGAAACGCCATTGACTTCAATGGGGAGGCGAATTTTAAGACACACAGGGACTCTTTCTGGCCACAATAGGGATGGAAAAGTTGTTTCAAGGGGACTAACACCTGGACTGTGGCATGCCGGAGGGGGATCCATGGCAAAACTCCCATGGAAAATTACACAGTTGATACAGAGTCTGGTTTTAATCCATAAAGGGCAGAAATCACCTAACATTCCTAAATCACAATGAATATGGATTGACACCTGACATATGACATATTGACACCTTGACATATGGATTGACACCTGTCCTCAGAGCCCCTGATGCACACGGACACAGAGCAGAATAGGGACTGGTCCCCCTACATAGGGTCACTTGGCAGATATGGATTGACACCTGTCCTAAGGATCCCTGATACACACTGACACAGAGCAGAATAGGGACTGTTCCCCACATCGGGTCACTTGGCAGATATGGATTGACACCTGTCCTAAGGTTCCTGATACACACTGACACAGAGCAGAATAGGGACTGTTCCCCCTACATGGGGTCACTTGGCAGATATGGATTGACACCTTGTTACAAACTGCTATTTGTAACGGGCCCTTTAAATGGCAAATTGCCATGGGTTGTGGAGAAGCCTATTTGCCAGCCTCCTCCCGCATGACAATGGCCCCTGGGAGATTGTGAAAATGTATGCACTTTTATTTGGTGTGTATGGCCCTTTAAGACTGTCGGTGGGCATATTGGGGCTTATGGACTCTTTATGTGACTGGTGCTGGCCCTTTAAACACCTTTTTTGGGACATCAGGAAGATTGGGACACTGCCCCTTTAAGGCCGTGTCCCAGACTTGTTGGGGAC
>OW240920.1:111891702-111930595 GCA_933207985.1 Pelobates cultripes | reverse complement strand
GGAGAAAAGTTCGGGGCCCCCTGGATCTCGTACGGGAGCACTGGGAGGGCAACACGGATGATGGAGGGATCCCTATAGTCCAATACGTATTGGAGTTCCGCGACCGGCTGCAAACTCTCACCGAATCAGTTCGGGAGAATCTGCAGGCGGCCCAGGACTGCCAAAAGAGGTGCTACGACAGGGGTGCCCGAGACAGAGTCCTAGACTTGGGCCAAAAAGTATTAGCATTGAGACCCGCCAAAAGAGATAAACTCCAGGCGGCCTGGCAGGGACTCTTTAAGGTGGTGGAGCGAATGAGCGATACCACCTTCATTGTAAGCAAATGTTCGGATGAGAGACTGACCAAAGTCTTCCATGTAAACATGCTGAAGCCTTACTACGAACGGACGGAAGATGTCGGCGCTGTATGTGCCCCCTCTTCCGAAGATAGCGAGGGACTCCCACTCCCCGATCTGTTAGATTCCTCTCCCTGCAGTATTGACCAGGTCAGTCTTGGTCAGAGCCTACAACCTATAGAGCGACAGGAAGCGGCCGGCTTACTCCGGGAATACCAGGGCATGTTTTCAGCCATCCTAGGCTATACCTCCACTGTGGTACACCGGGTAGATACCCAGGGAGAGACGCCACTACGGCAGCCGCCCTACCACATTCCCGAGGCCGTGCGTGAGAGCATGCTGGCAGAACTTGCCGACATGCTCAAGTTAGGGGTAATAGAACCCTCTCAAAGCCCTTGGGCCTCTCCGGTAGTACTAGTACCGAAGCGTGACGGCACCACACGCTTCTGTGTAGACTACCGGAGGCTCAACGACCGCACCAGAACAGACGCCTACCCCATGCCCAGAATAGATAAGTTACTGGACCATATGGCCGGAGGTAATTACTTGACCACTCTGGATTTGTGCAAAGGGTACTGGCAGATCCCCCTGGAGTCTGCCGCCATCCCCAAGTCGGCATTCGTCACTCCTTTTGGGCTTTACCAATTCAAGGTTATGCCCTTTGGGATGAAGAATGCCCCGGCTACGTTTCAGCGGATGGCTGACAGGCTCCTGGAGGGACTCCAGGACTTCGCATGTGCATATTTAGACGATATTGTTGTCTACAGCTGCACATGAGGAGACCATCTAGGCCACGTGTCCAGGGTGCTCGAGAGAATTCACCAAGCAGGGCTTACGTTGAAACTGGACAAATGTCACGTGGGTATGGCGGAGGTACAGTACCTCGGCCACAGGGTAGGGTCAGGTAAACAGCAGCCTGAGCCTGCCAAGATAGAGGCCATAGCTAGTTGGCCCCAACCTGGGACTAAGACCCAGGTCTTAGCCTTCTTAGGAACAGCCGGTTATTACCGGAAATTTGTCCCCGACTATAGCGCCCTTTCCAAACAGGTTACCTGGACCCCAGAGTGCGCGGCAGCCTTCCAGAAACTGAAAGCAGCATTGAGTGAGGATCCTGTGTTGGCAGCACCAGACTACTCTAAACAATTTCTTGTCCACACAGATGCCTCCATGTTTGGGCTGGGAGCCGTGTTAAGCCAGGTGGGAGACGACGGCATGGAACACCCGGTGGCCTATCTAAGTCGCAAACTGTTGCCCCGGGAAGTCAGCTATGCCACCGTGGAGAAGGAGTGCCTAGCCCTGGTGTGGGCCCTTAAGAAACTCCAACCTTATTTGTACGGCCGGCCGTTTACTCTGATGACCGACCACAACCCGTTGGTGTGGTTAAACCGGGTGGCTGGCGACAACCCTAGACTTTTACGGTGGAGCCTAGCCCTTCAACCGTACAACTTCACTATGCAATATCGTCCGGGCAAACAAAATGGTAATGCAGACGGTTTGTCCCGCCAAACGGAATTGGATGCTTAACCGGGACTGTTTCTTTGTTTCCCCTCGGACATCCCCAAGCCAACCCGTCAGGGTCTTGGCGGGTATGCCGACCTATGGACTTATAGGGGAGCAGTGTGAAGAAATGCCTTTTTTTGTTACTGTATATGCACTTCTTGTATTTGTTGTCAATAGCAATGTTTCCCTATGGCATTCGGTAGGTAAAACTACCGAATGCAGACCACCCTGTCACCCCTGTATACAGACTGTACCCCCTTGCTGGCTGGATTACGTTCGGCAGAAGTTTTGCACGAACGGCAGGTCTCGCCGCCATTTCGGGACTTCCTCGTGTTCGCGGCCATTTTAGCTCCCGAACAGCGGTGTTTGCCCTTGAATGTCTGGAACTGAAAACGGACACTCAAATAGGCGAACACCGCTGAAGCCTCCAGACCTTCGGTAAAATCCCTTCCAAACTACCGAACGACCGGGCGTTCGGTAGAAAGACTTACCAACAGATGGGGAATCAAGCGAACCAAGGATGGTAGCTGGATGGCTGGCCGTTCGGGAGGTTTTTCATGCGATCTAAGACCGACTGCAGGGCCAGAATTCATGGAACTGTTTTCGGCTACTTTGCCCGTGCAGTCGGTCAAAACATCTAAGTCCTATATCTCCCGAACGGCTGAACCGAATGGACTGAGTTTTTAATATGTTGGTCTCCCAGACAATAGCTATCCTTGGGGTACATCCAAACTTTGGGGAATTTCTGTTACGTTTTAATGGTTATCTGAGGGGAGGAGATGTACAGTATGTATATTGTTAGGATTGGATGTATGGCTAATTATATGGGAGGCTCCCTTGCATGGGCAGAATCCCATAAAATGAGCATGCCTGTCATTAAACCTTCAGTTCATCTTTGTACCCTTATTCTGACTACGTATGCTGTTTGGGAGTTCGTGTGTTTTACTGTGGGAATTATCCAGGAACACTATTGGATTTACAATTGGGAATTCGTCTACTATTACTACTGAACAGAGGGCTGTATTCACTGGGCTCTGGCTGTTCGGGAGGAAACTGCCGATTAAGGTTTAAATGTACTTGGTTTCCTTACACCCACGCTCGCCCGCCCTGGTCCGTTACCACCATCTCGGGTGGGCGGACCCCTGTGACTAGTCTACATTTAGGGAAGACGCACAGGACCCAGATCTTCTTCTTCTCCCTTCCCCTGTCTCTGTCACGTGGAACCCTTTGTTTGATAAAGATGGGGCAGGAACATGCTAGACCTGCTAAGGGATTTTTAGCTTGTGATATTGTTTTGAAGCTATATTGATAAGAAGCTATGTTGAAAATTAAGAAAATAGCTAAGATTTGTGGTTTCCAAATGTCGCCTAGTGGTAGGTTGCAGCCGGAGTTTTGGAGGAAACTGCTTGTTGACAAAGAGGGCTTCTTGCTGGATAACGGATTAACGAGAGCCATAGAGACTTGGTATCGGGTTGCTATGGATCTAGGGATCTCAAACGGGAGGGCTGGACAGAGGAAGAGTTAGACTTTGAGGGGCAGACGATTTATGTGTATCACTGAAATGTTTGCAATGATGATGTTTCCCCCATGATTTCCCGACCACCGCCCTATGATGGTGCCCAGACTACGTTAAGTAACTCCCGCCCAGCTTCCCCTGTTAACGCCCAAATGCCACCCCCTTGTGGGGTAGGACAAGTCCCCACCGCCTTATGTCCCATGCTCGGAGCTGATGGAGCTTATTACTATCCAGTACCATTACTCTCCTTCCCCCATGCTCCTACGTCCCAGCCGTCCTTCCAGCTCCGCACCGCCCCCGACCTAGCTCCGTCATTATCTCTACTCCCAGGCCCCTCTGAGCCTCCTCCCTCTCCTTTTCCTCCTCTAACTCCTTGTTCACTGCCCCTTCCACTGTCCCCACCTGTTTCTGTTGTTCCCCCTTCCATCCCTCCTTCCCCCGTCTCCGATTCCATCCCGTTGGTCCCTGCCCCCACCTCTCCTGCCTCATCTCCTGTGTCACCTCTCCCTACTGCTACCTCCACTACCCCAGCTTCTTCTTCTTCTTCTTCTTTTCCTTCTTCTACCACTCCCACCACCCCTGCTAGTCTGGTATCCTCCCTCCTCTCTGCTATTTCCGCTGCTTTAGAACCACGTCATCCTACTCCACCTCCTGTGCTCCTTGACGTCCCTTCCATTCCTGATCCTCCTCCTCCTCCTTCTCCTCTTCCTGCTGACCTGTCTCCTCTTTTCTCTATCCTATCGGCCTTAACCCATCCCACTGCCCTTACTCCTTCCGCTACGTCTTTTGATCCTCCTCCTCTTCATTCTTCTCCTCTTCCTGCTGACCTGTCTCCTCTCTTTTCTGTCCTCTCGGCCTTAACCCGTCCTACTGTCCCTACTCCTCCCACCACGTCCTCTGATCCTCCACCTCCTCCTCCTCCCATCGATCTGTCTCCTCTGACCAAAGTCTTCCATGTAAGAGTTCTCCTGACCTCTCGTGGGAAGATCTAGGCCCGATGGCTAAGTCCTGGAGTACAGCAACCCAAGAACAACTTGAACTAGCGGGAGTAACTAAAAAGATTATTAACCAGGGGGTTCCTCACAGCCACCGGTACTCCTGTGAAACATGGGGCAGCTATTGAAGAACTAATGGATGCCCTCCCTACTCTAACCCATCCCACTGCCCCTACTCCTCCCACTACACCATCTGGCCTTCTTCCCGCTATCTCACCGTCCGACCTGTCATCTGCTCTCGCCCTTGCCCTGTCCGCTCACCTGTCACGTCCAACCCAGCCTGTCCCTATCCCTACTCCTGCCTTCTCCATGCCCCTGGCCTCACACACCCCTGAGACAATCCCCAGTTATCCACTCATGGTGGTTGGCTCTGATGATGCTGCCACTTCGGGCCAGCCCTACGCAATGGGTGTCTCTCCGACAGCCTCAGGCTTCCATCCTACCACGTCATCATCACAGCCAGCCAGCTCACATAACACTGTTACCGGCTTCCCGAACCAGGCCCCTGTCACCCCGGCCGCTCCAGCCCTAGCCTCCCCTGATGTTACTTCCTATCAGGAGGGTCTCATCGCTCCGGGGATGATGATGTAGGTGAGCGTGACCTGCTCTGCCCTCAGGGTAATAGACCCTTACAGAGACAGGCTGTCACTGGTGTACATCTCCATGTACCCCCCTTTACCGAAGGTGCTCCTCCCATGTATGTCACGTTCAACCCCTCACAAGCAGCTACCTTGGTCACCTCCCTCCCTGATCCAGAGAAACAACCGATGCCCTTCTTTCGCAGAATGGCTCAGATTCGTAAAACGTACTCCCCTGCTTGGCGGGATCTCCCCAAGGGGGGAGTGGCCCATTACTGGTACAGCTTGGACATCAACCCAGAAGTCCAAATGGAATTTCAATTGCCCACTCCCACAGCACCACATGACGTGCAACCGGAGAACTTGTTGCATTGCACTCACACTTTAAAGACACTCCGGGCCCTTATTCATACTATGAAGAAGATTTGTTTCACCTAGTAGAAATTCGCATCACATTGACAGATTTATTATGTGATTTCAAAGGCAACATGGTCTCGTTGGTCCACCTTCCAATGGAAGTATCACACCTTTATCACCACTGGGAGGTGGCTGTCCCACATGTCTCATTTGCCAAGTCTCCTGACCTCTCTTGGGAAGATCTAGGCCCGATGGCTAAGTCCTGGAGTACAGCAACCCAAGAACAACTTCGGGAGTAACTAAAAAGATTATTAACTGCACTACAGTCAGTTACCCTCGGTACCATACCCTCCCATGGGGCAAGATCCAGAAGCCCCTCATGATTGTTTTGAACAGATGAAGATGGAAACCACCCACTTACCAACCGTGCATGAAACTGCCCTACTCAATCCAGACTGTAAACTGTGGATGGTTCCAGATTTGATGATGAACAAGGGCAATACCACACTGGATATGCAGTTACTACAGAATGTCGAATACTACAAGCTGCTGCGCTTGCACCGACAAAATCAGCCCAAGAGGCCGAGCTGACAGCCCTCATGGTGGCCTGTAAGCTGTCTGAAGTTACACGTGTCAATATTTATACAGATTCAAGATATGCCCTGGGGGTGGCACATGATTTTGGTCTAATCTGGAAAACCAGGGGGTTCCTCACAGCCACCGGTACTCCTGTGAAACATGGGGCAGCTATTGAAGAACTAATGGATGCCCTGTTACTACCTACGGAGCTGGCCGTACTAAAGGTAAAAGCCCACGGAAGGTTGAACTCAAAAGAAGCTCAGGGCAATCACCTGGCTGATCAGGCCGCTAAGGAAGCAGCACGGCAGGGGTGGAAAGTGGATAGAAGAGTGGCTACCGAGACTACCCCTATCTATACCATGCAAACCTTGCCCACAGACCTTAGGCTCTTGAAAGAACAGCAAGCAGCAGCAACCCCTCAAAAACAAAGCTGGAAGAACAGAGGGGCAATCCTTCGAATCAACCATCAACCTCAAGTTCTGCTTACCTAAAAACATGTACCCAGCTGTTGTCCAGTGGGCTCATGGACCAGCCCATCTGTCTAAACATCTGATGAACTCCCTAATCGATAAATACAGGCATTACAACTCTGACACAGAACTATTGTAGATCCTGTACGATTTGTGCCAAATGTAACCCTGGAAAGATTATCAAGGCTGCTCCTAATCACCTGGCCAAGCCACAGTATCCCTTCCAGAGAATACAGATTGATCATATCCAGATGCCGAAGAGCGGTCGATATGAGTATGCATTAGTCATTGTGGACATGTTCTCAGGATGGCCAGAGGCCATCCCAGCCGCTAATATTACTGCAAAGACCACAGCAAAGCACCTCCTTACAGAAATTGTCTGCCGATATGGAGTTCCAGAAGTGATTGCAACCTCCTTCACCGCTCTGTTGACACGAGAAGTCTGGGCAGCACTGGGGGTTACCCTTGCCTTCCACACACCTTATCACCCACAGAGTAGCGGTAATGTAGAACGCATGAATGGCACATTAAAAGCCAGAATGCTTAAAATGTCCATGGAGACCAATATGCCTTGGCCCGAGAGTCTTCCCCTAGCACTGTTCAGTGTACGATATACCCCTAGGGGGAAGTTCAGCCAATCTCCCTACGAGATCTTGTTCGGTACAGCACCAAGGTAAGGTTGTTATTTCCCCCAACAGCTCCAGATTCAGTCAGATGCTATGGTAGACTATGTAACTGCTCTCTCTCATGCCTTGACCAACATCCATGCCCAAGTGTTCTCTTCTATTCCAGATCCCGAATCGAATACAGGTACTCACAAGTTGCTTCCTGGTGATTGGGTTATGTCAAGAAATTCCTCAGGAAACATACTCTTGAACCACGATTCGATGGTCCTTACCAAGTGTGACAGATCAATCAGTGTAGAGACTGGTTGCTGGATTCGTCTGTTTGCCTGTTTTTGCCTTTTCGTGGAATTACCCGTTCTTATGCCTCTGTTCAGTGAATTGACTTTTTCCGCCGAATGAAACTACCGAACGGACGGCCAACCAGAAGAGAAGTGTGCTGCTGGTTAACCTATTGATCCCAATTAGAACGTTGTGGTTAACCGCAGACACTTCTCAATTAAGAACTGAATACCGGGTGGTCGTCGTTTGTATGTCGACCACGAGGCGGCGGCCATTTTAAAACATACGAAAGACCAGCGGTGCTCGGCATATATTTCATGGAACTGAAAACGGACACTCTTTCTGCCGAACACCGCTGAAGCCGTCGACCTCCCCTTCTCAATCGACAGAAGGATGCGAACACCGGCCGTTCGGGAGGTTTAAACATACGAATGGACTTACCCCAGATAGCCTTCCCATGGAGTCAATCGCATACCGAAGGACTGCAATAGACTTTGACTCCATGGCGATTGAACTATGCGTATGGGATCTGAGCGCTATTCGCCAATAATGTGCACTCAGATCCAGGCTATCTGGGGATATGTGATACGAATGGGTAGAATTCGAAAGAAGCAAAGTTATATATTTTTATGTGTTTCTCTATATTGTATTTAAAATGGCGATTTGTCCTTGTCCTGGAGACAATTCAATTAGTTCTCAATTATCTCCAGGGCAGAGGGGAGGAAATACTAATGCATGCTGGGAATATTCTGTGTCTGTGGATCCTAACTTGCTATATGTCTGTCTGTTGTTACAGTCTCCCATTTGGTCCCCTAGGGGAGTGTCCACCAAGTGGGAGACCTGCATAAATACGGGCAGGTAGCCCACAGTAAAGCCAGTTCTTGTTTTACCCTCAATGCGGAGCTTGGTCTCGTTATTGGGGGATTTATTACCGACGACTAGAGACTGCTGGATGGGATTATTAGCCGCTTGGGAGATATCTGCGTTCGGCTAATATTGGCGATTTGTGAGTTTGGAGCTCGTGGAGTGAAGTGCCCGTACGGATCCCGTTCGTGAGTTTGCAGCGTTCCCTTGCTTGCGGTTCGCATGATTGTACTGGATACGCATGCAGCCTATGCTATTGCGAGAGGGGAACATTCACTAAACGGCGGTTTGTACATTTCATGCTGAGGGTACCGTAACACCAAGTACTACTGACTACGGCTACCTCAGTAAAGTTGGCCGGAAAGAGTTCCTGGATACACGCTTCACATTGCAAGAAAGTGCTTGCTCCAGAGGAAGCCACCTCCGCTGAATCATGAGCTTCCTGTGTTTTCTTTTGCTGCTAGGCCTGATAGAGGCCCAACAAGTTGCTATAACTAAAGACAATCATGTTTACATGTTCTGGTACAATTCCTTAAACACACATGTGGCTACATTTACCTTTGATTACTGTGACATTGTTTCTTGCATTTTTCCACAAACACAACACTCTGCCATATACAAAGACATACCCAACAAGAAGGACCCATACATCTGCGTAACTGGAGGCCACTGGGGACTTCATTGTAGTTCCTGGAAAGCAGCTGGTTGGAATACTAGTAGACCTTGGGGCTATAAGCCCCAATGTGCTTTAGACAGAGTTGACGGAAATGGGAAGTCCTTATTATATAGAATGACCCTGAGTAAACATGCAGGGTCAACCCTGATGAAGCTTACCTTAAATATAGAACATCCCAGCCCAGGCAGGGCCGGACTGGCCCACCGGGATACCGGGAAATTTCCCGGTGGGCCACGGCACCTGGGGGCCGGCCGCGTTCCTGGCTGGAGCCGCAGGGCCGGGTGGCAGCTTCCCCGGTCCGGCGGCACTCCTCTCACTGCTGTGGCTGATGGAGGAGAAGCATGTCTCTGTATCATGCTCCCTCGCAGCTCCAGTACAGAGACATGCTCCTCTTCCATCAGCCACAGCAGTGACAGGAGCAGAGCCGCCGGACCGAGGAAGCTGCCACCTGGCCCGGCGGCTCCAGCCAGGAACCCGGCCGGCCCCCTGACTTCTCCAGTTAAAGGGTGGGGGAGAGGGGAATAGAGGGAGGAGGGAGAGACACAGGGAAAGGGGGGGAGGGAGATGGGGAGGAGGGGAGAGACACAGGGAGGAAAGAGGGGGGAGAGACACAGGGAAAGGGGGAGGGAGAGAGATGGGGAGAGACACAGGGAAAGGGGGAGAGAGAGATGGGGAGACACAGGAAAGGGGGAGAGAGATGGGGAGGAGGGAGAGACACAGGAAGAGGGGGGAGAGAGGGGGGAGGAGGAGAGAGACACAGGGAGAGAGATGGGGAGAGGAAAGAGGGAGAGAGATGGGGAGAGACACAGGGAAAGGGGGAGGGAGAGAGATGGGGAAAGGGGGTGAAAGAGGCAGAGGGGGAAGAGAGAGACAAAGAGGGAGAAATGAGAGAGAGACACACAAGGGGAGGGGAAGAAAGAGGCAGAGGGGGGAGAGAGAGACTGGGAAGGAGAGGGGAGACATTGATACAGAGGATAAGTGAGGGGGAGAAAGAAACATACAGAGTGACTGGGGAGACAAAAAGGCACACAGAGGGGCTGGAGATAAAGAGACACACATAGGGGCAGTATATATCACTGGTGGATGGGGGGGCAACGGAAATGGGAAGTCCTTATTATATAGAATGACCCTGAGTAAACATGCAGGGTCAACCCCGATGAAGCAGTGAGGGGGGGGAAGAAACATACAGAGTGACTGGGGGAGACAAAAAGGCACACAGAGGGGCTGGAGATAAAGAGGGGCAGTATATATCACTGGTGGGTGGGGGGGGGCAACGGGCCCCCCCCCCTCAAAGGCTTTCCCCTGCCGGCCGGCACCGTGCAGCCAGTCGGCAGTGGAGGAAGAGAGGACCTGGGGCAATGCTCCGGCTCTCACGAGGGTGAACTCTAGCCCTGGAGCTACGGGCTAGAGTTCACTCTCACCACTTCCTGGTGGTCCCAGTAATAGGAGTGAACTCTAGCCCCATACACACACACTGCCCCACACACACACACACACCATACACATTCACACACTGCCCACACACACACACACACCATACACATTTACACACTGCCCACCCACACACTGAATCTTTCACACACATTGCACCACTGCTTCTATACCCTACTACAGCCCCATATCCCAGCAGACTCCAGGTAAGTTGTCAAACTGTTCTTAAACGGTTTGACGACTTACTCTGGGAGGGGGTGCCGACGCTCCTGGCACCATAACCACTACACAGAGGAGTAGTGGTTATTGTGCATGGAATATTTCTTTAAATAATCTACAAGTGCCCCTCTCAGGCTCAGGCTCTGGATCCTCCACTAGTATATGACATGTATATTAATGTGTGTATTAGTTTTATATATATATATATATATATATATATATATATATATTATATATTACACATATTAATGTACATTTATAAATGCATAATACACAGAGAAATTTCATTAATATGTACCATATGTAATGAGCAGATATTGGCCCAGTCTTGTTGCTAGGTGCATACTCCAGCACAATAACATATTTAAAGTGAAGAGCACACCCACAGGACTTCAAAATAAAAAAATTTACAGTTGTGCCCTACATACATTCACCATTTCAGTCCCATTAACAAGCTTTCCTTAATATGTCAAGGTAGTTGGACTGAAACATTGATTACATGCAAAGGCACGTCTGCTTAAAATAAATCTGCACTTTTGTTTATTTTGAAGCCTATGAGTGCGCTTTTTACATTGAAGTACTTTTTAATTTTAAGTTATCTGTTCTAACTCTGTATCTGCACACTATGCTGGCGCGACGCATTATGGGGCTGGTAAATATATTTTTTTCACGGCTGCTTTTAATTCCCAGTCTGGCCCTGAGCCCAGGGGATGCTGGGGAGTATGTAATGGGTATGTATTGGAAGGGAGGTGGGTCACACAATCAATTGGGAACCTTCTATTTACAAGACATGCTTACTTCACCTGACTGGGTGGGTGTCACGTATTCATCCGCTTATAGAAATGTGGTTAATGACATTTACTGTCCACACAGGAAAAGTTGTGCCGAGCAGCAACCTAATCCACAGAAGGGTTAATGCTGAGCAGTAATTGTGCAAATGAAACCTGGTGTCATGTATTCATCCGCTTATAGAAAAGTGGTTAATGACATTTACTGTCCACACAGGAAAAGTTGTGCCGAGCAGCAACCTAATCCACAGAAGGGTTAATGCTGAGCAGCAATTATGCAAATGAAACCTGGTAACTGACTTTGGGGTCAAAGGCCGGTTACAGCCTATCAGAACTAAAGGAGGGGTATTTAGGCCCAGTTCTCAGCCTGCTCAGTGCCCTGTCGTGGTTTCCCTTGTGGTTGTCCGAGAGCGCGTTCCTGTTTATAGTTTTCTACCTGGTTTTTGACTTTGGCTTTGTTTATTGACTTCTCTATATTCTGGTATCCTGACTCCTGGCTTTCCTCATCGCTGTGTCCCTTTCTGTGTTCCCTGACCTCTGCTAGTATTTTTGACTATTCTTTGTACGTTAAATCCGGCCATTCTAAGGACTGGTAATACGTTACTTATTTGTCATCCGTGCTGTACAGTTCTACGTACTGGATCAAACAGTAATCCTGACAGTGGGTACTACTCAGATGACTATCAATCCACTCAAACCTCACATTAAGACTCTGCATGATATGGTTGCTATTGCTAACCCTACTTTTGAAGACACTATGGCAGTGGAAACCGAGTTCTCAGACACTAACCTGTGGCTAGAATGGATGAGGTATAATGCTAATTCACATAATAAGACTAACTGTTATGTATGTGGCGGGGCTAGACCCCATTTGGGTACAGTGCCCCTCAATCTACCTCCTGATGTTGAATTGTGTGTTCTAAGCCTCTATGCACAATCAACCACTAATTCATCAACATGTGAATCATGGAAAAAGGTGTATCCTATCACCCAGGGAAACATTAGACCACCTGATGGAGTCACAGTATACCCAGGCAACTACACCTGTTACTCAGTGCCTAAAAACACTGGTAAGTTCATGGGTAAGTTCCCATCCGGCTATTGTTCTGCCTACCACGACCCACCCATGGCGCTATTGGTAAATCATGTCAAAACAGTTGGGGACATATATTGGCTGTGTGGGGATAAACAATTAAGATTCCAATTATCCAGCTTATGGTGAGGGGAATGCACCTTGACTAAAGCTATAATGCCCATCCACATTATCCCAGATGGTCACCAAAGCCCATTTGACCCCATATGCACACATTCCAGAGCTAAAAGGGAAATCCCCATCCGTGGCAGCTTCGACCCACATGTTTCCATTGATGCCATCGGGGTTCCAAGGGGGGTACCCAATGAATTTAAGGCCAGAGATGAGGTAGCAGCCGGGTTTGAATCCTTGGTCCCACTAATTACTGCTAATAAGAATGTAAATTGGATTAATTATATCTACTATAAACAGCAACGGTTTGTTAATTATACTAAAGATGCCCTACAGGGCTTGGCAGAACAACTGCAAGCTGCCTCCCAAATGACATTCCAGAATAGAACGGCTCTGGATATGATCCTATCAGAAAAGGGGGGCGTATGTAAAATACTCCCCGATACCATGACATGTTGCACCTTTATCCCAGATAATATTGGACCCAATGGTAAAGTAACCATGGCAATAAAGAAACTAGATATTCTCTCCGATGAATTGCAAAAGAATTCTGGGGTCACTAACACATGGGATAGATGGTTCGGATGGATGAATGGATGGCAGAAAACCCTGGGACAGCGGTTTTCACAATGATAGTCATTTTCCTGTTCCTGACTTGTGGTGTGTTACCTTGCATACAGAAATATTTGCAGAGCGGGTAGCCATACTTGCGAGGGGGTGATGACGTGACACGTGATTGTGCACGCTCCCGCGGCTGAGAGACTCCGGTGTGAGGAGGAGAGGAGAGGTGGCGTCCAGCGCTTAAGAGCAGCGCGATGTCAAGATCCAATGCTACAGCTGCCTGATTACAGAAGCGGTATGCGGTATGCGGTAGGCTGTCTGCTGTCTGCTATTTGTTGAACACCGAGCACTGGCCGAACTGCTTAAGATTTAAGAACTGCTTAAGATTCAAGGTATAGGGGAGTTTTTTAAAACTATACACTTGTGCTGCAAAAAAAACAGAGGAAAATAAATTTTTTTTTTTTTTTTTTTTAAAGCTATGAAGATTTTTGGACTATGTTTAAATACTGCAATGGAGTTTTGATTGTTGAGGGGTCATTAATTGAGAAGGATTGCTGGAAACTGGAATGAAAATTTAACATAAGGGTTGGAGGAAGGCAACTGTCTGCAATTAAACAGCAACGACGGTGAAAATGTGTACTATATTTTGAACTTAGCACTATGTTGCCGTGAGAGAATTTCAATAGTAACTATTTTCATTGGTGTGTCAGACTGATACAATTTCTTGAGAGAGATCCATAATAGCAACAGTTTCAATAGTGAGACAGATTGATAGATTTAAACTGCTTTCTGTTTTTTTTTGGGAAGGCAGAAATTTATATCTAAACAAGGCTCCATTTATCTGTGGGGGCTTGAAATTGAGATAGCAATTGTGACGAGACCAATCTCGCCACATTGCATTGGAGAAGCCTGGTTGCTCGCCTGCTGCCTTTGGACTATGGCCCCCTTTTAAAAGACTTTATTTTTTGCCTGCAGAAAAGCTTCATTCGTGCTTTTCTGCCTGGGGTTCAGTAGATTTGTTTGAATGTGTTATACCCCAGATAGGAATCCCATGGAGCCCATTAGTATGAAACTGACTGTAAAGACTTTGGCTCCATGGCGATTAAACTGTATTTGTGTGGTCCGAGCGCCATTCACTTAATAATGTGCGCTCAGACCTGAGCTATCTGGGATATGTGAAATGTCTGTGTGTTATGTGTAAAATGTAACTTTATGTATTTTAAAGTGTTTTACTGTCTTTGTGTCTTTTTGCAACCATGTGCTTAATGGAGTCTTGTGTCTGTCCTGGGAGATAATTGAATTACTCTCCAGGATAGAAGACTCTGAAACTGGTTTGGGCCAGAAAGCCATGCTTCATTTAGTCACAAAGGACTTTTTACTAACTTTTGAACCCCTGGTCTGATTCATGTCATTTTTTTAATATGTTGTTCCCCTGAATGGATTGATTGTGTATTTGTAATTTTATGTGAATGTGATGTATGGTTTTAGAGTTATGAAAGTTGGGTAGAAAGTATGTTTTAACTGTATGTATAATTGAGTTTCCTCTCAGGATAAGGGGAGGGAATATGTGGGATGTAACTGTGATGTGATTGGGTGTTTACTACCTCCCTGTGGGCGGTCCTGTATTTGCAAGACTGTAATAAAAACCAGGTTGGGTGTGCCAGCACCTCAGACCACTGCTTGACCCTCAACACGGAGCCTTGTCTCCTTCTTGGGGGGATTCACTGTATGCTGTTAGAGACTGATTGCCAGGAGTGTAAGCTGTTCGTCTGCTTTTCCTGTTCGTCTGCTAGCAGCTATTTGGGAGGTTCCAGTTCGGGAGTTGGAGTGCTATTTTGTATCCAGTTCGTGAGTTTTGGTGTTCTGCAGTAGCTGTGCCTGGATCTCTGGAAAGGGGGCCGATCGCCTAAACGGTTTTTACCCCTTGTGTGCAAAACGGTCCGTTACAGCAATCAAACACTCTCTGGGCGCTGCCTAAAGGAGATTGAACGTCTGAGACGACTATCAGCTGTGGGGATTGAAGACTGCTGAAATTTGGAGTTAAATCACAGCAGGAGAGCGAGCTAGTGGGAGATATCCACAATTAAAAGCTCCATTTGGTAGAGGGGTCTGTCTGCACGATCGTGATTAAATAGTTTTTAGTCAATACTACTCTCCTAACAGACAGAGGTGCTCCCTTAAAGGTGAATAGAAGGGTAAGGAAAGCATGTCTCCCAAAAGAGATAAGGATAAAGATAAAGCAACAACGGCTAATATGGACAAAAATAAAAATATAAATTCCTTCTATTCACCTAAATCTCAAAAGCGATCACTAATTAAAAGATCATCTCTGGGAGATCGCAGAGAATCAGCCTCACTAATACCAGAATCCTTTTCGGCAACTCCCCAATATACCAGCCAACAAACTCTTAATGAAGCTTTGGAAGCTCTTTATTTGAAATTAAAACAAGATCTGGAAGATAATTCCAATATATTAAGGCTGGAAATAGCTAATATATCCTCTATACTGCAAAATCAGGCAGACACTCTCCAGAAAATCCAAACATCTACCGAAGATTTAACTTTAAAATACAACCAATTGGATGAGAAGATTAAAGCATTAGAGATAAAGGTTACCGATTTGGAAGACAGATCTCGAAGGAACAATATAAAATTGAGAGGAGTTCCTGAAGCTATTAAGTATGATCAATTAGATCAATTCTTAAAATCCTTCTTTCAAAATCTAATGCCTGAGTTGTCACTTGGAGAATTCCCATTTGAACAACATCATAGGCTATACAGACCAAAGAACTTGTCGGCAGACATACCTAGGGACATTATTGTTTGTTTCTCTAACAACTATATTAAAAATTCAATTATGCAGTCGGCACAAAATTTTTTTATAACAGACCCTCAATTTAAAGATATTAAGTTATATTCAGATCTATCTTTGATGACCAGGTTGGCAAGGAAAAAATACGCCGTCCAGACTAGCATTCTGAGGAAGCATGGAATTAGATATAGATGGAATTTCCCTACAGCATTATTGGTATTCTTTCAAAATCAACAATTTCTCTTTAAAGAAGTCTCGGCGGCCCAAGAAAAAATCCAATCTTGGAACTTACAGTAGTTATCTTCTTGAGTCGACCAATTAACGACCACCTACCTGGAACAAGATACTGACTACTCATTGTGTCTACCAAACTATTGACCACCTTTTGGAATAAGATAATGATTAATTACTATCACTTTAAATTTTATTTTATTTTTTTTTTTATTTTTTTTGTTGTATAAGAATTAACTGTGAAGACAGACTAGATTAGTGAATGCCCAAGTTTAATGGGCAGAGTTATGTCTAAAGTTAAGAATGTTCGCTTATGGATAAGGGTATATGGTAACATTTGCAATTTAAAGGGAAAGAGAAAAAAAAAGAAAAGAAAAACATTTATACTGTTTTCATATGAGGGGCTGGACACAAGTTATGATTTAAGGCAATGTTAACCTGATATAATGTTGGAGTTATATAATTATGTCATAGCAGACAGTTATGGCATACTATCTTTGGTTAATTTGCCTCTCTTCCACTACTCTCCTCTGTCTTGATATAATTTTTCACGCTATATCTCTGATGAGCAATTGATGATGGCATAATTGGATAAATATAAGAGTGGTATAAAGCACATAGTAATTTATAGATGGTTTTCTTTTTGATTGTTTTTTTCTTTTTTTTTTTTTTCTTCTCTTTCACATATTTTTCACATATTTGTATTTACACTGTTGGATTACAATTGGCACAGTGAGATATTATTAATACACTTCTCCAATTATGGAGTTGACAGTAAGGAATTTTAGAGATTCTACATTGGTATTTAGTAGTAATATAAGCTTCTGTCACAATAATCATGATTTGATATTATCTAGTATTAATAATAATGGAAGCAAATTATTTATACACGAGTGGTAGTACAATTTCATATTATACCTATTTGTATATGATATAACTATGGTTATTTATGGGTTTTAAAGGGGTAAAGTAGGTGAAGCGATATAGTAATAGTTAGATAACTTACAAGAGGCAACGTTGATTTAGATCACAATAGATAGGGGGAGTCGGGCCATGTGTATATATATATCAAGGTTATATTTAGATAGAAGGGTCATAGGAGGGGAATGGAGAGGGAGGACCTGTAATATTATATTTAGAGCTGGAGGGATATGTCGAACAGAACTAGAACAGCAAATTATTGCAATATGGTTTTTCAAACTAATGTGATATTATATCTTAGACAAACTGACTTATTTATTGAAGGTTATAGTATTAAATAAAGGTTGGATATTTGGTATATTGTTTGGTATCTGTGGAGAAATATTTTTTTTTTCTTCTCCTCTTTTTTTTTTTTTTCTTTTCCATTAGTGTTTTACTTTAGTAATGATAGGTAGGTCCGTTGAGGTAGATAGGAGTCCATAGGTCTCATTATATTGCTTCTTCCTGGGATATGTTCCATATCTTATATTATACCTTGGAATTATAATGATTGAGGGAAGGGAGAGGAGAGGGAGATTAGTACTATCATAATGGATAGCTGCAAAATACATCAAGTAATGTCTGATTAGTATTTACTGGGTTATGGATCTAGGGGCTAGTGTGGTCAAATATTCCAGTCAAAGTTGACAACATTGTGGAGTGCCATCTGATCGACTATGGGCTGGATACTTGGAATGCCGTTTGGTTTTTGAAGAGTTTTGAGGTCTTCCTCCTCTTGCCAGGGTTTCTATTCCTGCAACCATAGGCAGGTCTTGTTCAAGGGGTTCCGTGTACATGCGTGCATATATATACATATGTGTATATATGTATACGTTTCCCTATTGGATTATCAAGAGGTGGTTTGTCCCCCCTCTTGAACTATTTTTTATGTTTTATGTATCTTACAATGTAAATGTGTACTCTTTTTTTTGTTTCTGTTTTTTTTTTTTTGCTTCTCTGAGACTCGATTTGGGGTGTAATCAGGACAACAGGTGTTATGATGACACTTAATGTGATATCATGGAATGTCCAGGGTCTGAACTCCCCACAGAAAAGAGGAGCGGTCTATACATTTCTAAATGGAAATGATATTGATATTGCTTTTATTCAGGAGACACATTGGATTACTCCCCCAGAGAGACTCTGGAAGTTTAAGAAATTCCCGTTGATATTTTCCTCCAATATGGAGGGGAATAAAAAAAAAAAGAGGTACTTCTATCATAATCTCTAACAGAATTAATTTTGAAATGAAACATCTATCTGGGGACCCTATGGGAAGATATGTGATACTTATTGCAAAAATTAATGGTATTATATATACCTTGGTTAATATTTACGCACCAAATTCGTGTCCAGGGGACTTCTTGGATAAAACTATGGAAAAGGTTGATGAATTAGCATGTGGTAACATCATAATTGGGGGAGACTTTAATTGTGTATTGGATCCAACACGGGATAAAAGCCATAAAAATGTCAGAGATTATAAATTTGTAAATACCTATGTTTCTGATTTTTCCAAATTTCTAGATAGGAATTCCTTATTTGACTGTTGGAGGACCTTGAATCCTAGTGAGAGAGATTACACTTTCTTTTCACATGTCCACCAGACCTATTCTCGAATAGACATGTTTTTGGTGAAAGCTGGGTTTTTGAGTTCTATTATTAAATCCAACATTGGTTCCATAATTGAATCAGATCACGCCCCAGTATTCATTAAGGTTAAGATAAAAGGTGGTTTTAGACCAAGGACAAGGTGGAGACTTAACGAAAGCCTCTTGAAATCAGAGTGCAATATGAATTTTTTGTCATCTGAAATTGAAAACTTTTTGATTACTAATGATAACGGGGAAGTTTCTACGGTAACGGTATGGTGTACCCTTAAAAGCTATATAAGGGGACTATTGATTAAACTTGGCTCTGAATTTAAAAGGAAGAAGGGAGAATCTTTGCAAGAGCTAAGAATAAAATTGGCAAATAAGGAACGTCTAAGTAAAAATATGGTGAATAAAGACCTAATTGAAGAAATAGCTAAATTAAGGGAAACTATTAAGGATAGAATTTATGATATGGTCAACAAAAATATACTATTCCTTAAACAAAGATGGTACCATAATAACAATAAAATAAATAAAGACCTTTCTAATAAAATTAAAAATAACCTTAAAGATAAATCTATAAAAAAAATTGTCTTAGGCGATAAACATCTAATGTCACCAAAGGATATTGCAAATGCATTTGCGGAATTTTATAAATCTTTATATAACCTAAAGGAGGTAGGGAAGAGTAGAGAAGAAATGGATACATTTTTGAATAACCTTAAATTACCAAAAATTAATCAAAAGAAGCTGGAAATGCTGAATGCCCCATTTTTATTATCAGAAGTAACAGAAGCAATAGATAAGTTAAAATTGGATAAGGCTCCAGGCCCAGATGGCTTCTCAACAATGTTTTATAAAACTTTTTCTGGACTCATTTCCCCTATCCTCTTAGAGATGTTTACGAAGGCGTCCGTGGATACCCCCTTCCCCGATGAGATGTTATTGGCTTCAATTATTCCTAAACCCAAGGTAGGGAAAGACCCAACATTTATTACTAACTATAGACCTATATCTCTCATTAACTTAGATATAAAGATATTCTCTCAAATATTGTCCAACAGACTTAAAGAGGTAATTGGAGAACTGATTGACGTCGATCAGTCTGGATTTGTGCGAGGGAGAGGTACTACAGATAATACACGTAGGATATTTAACTTAATACATAGAATAAATGAATATAAATGGGGATCTGTTATCATGGCCCTCGATGCTGAGAAGGCCTTTGACAGAGTCAATTGGAGACTCTGTCATGGGCCAATTTGGCTTAGAGGGTCAGTTTAGATATAAAACTATGTTGCTATATAGGAGTTCTACAGCTAAAATAATTAATCCTTTCGCTGAGTCTGACCATTTTGAGGTCAAAAATGGTACTAGACAGGGTTGCCCTTTGGCTCCCCTGTTATATATCCTTACAATTGAACCTTTGGCCACTTTGATCAGACAAGATACTAATGTAAGGGGGGTCAAGTCTCTTAATGGGGAAACCAAGGTTTCACTTTTCGCAGACGATGTCCTCCTTACCTTGACGGATCCGATGGTTTCAATTCCATCGGTACTGGATGTTATATCCATCTACAGTAGTTTCTCCAATTATAAGGTCAATATGAAAAAAAAACAAATTTTAGCCTCTTTTTTATCTGAGGCTCAGAAAGATTTTCTGACTGTACACTTCCAACTCTCATGGGCAAAAGATACTATTGGTTATTTGGGGATTAAAATATCCTTTGATATAGAGAGGACGATAGAAACAAACTATGATAAATTATTAAGAGATTTGCAACAACTGGTAGATAATTGGAGGAAGATTGAGTCCTCATGGATAGGAAGACTAAATATGATCAAGGCATTTCTGATACCTAAACTTATATATTATTTTAGGGCGATTCCTTATAGACTGGGGAAAGGTATTCTTAATCGTTTTCAAACTTTGATCTCCAAATGTATTTGGGCAAATAAACCACCTAGGATAGCTTTTGACACTCTTCGAAGGAACTATCAGAAGGGTGGTATAGCATTTCCAGATGTTGATAAAATTCACGAAGCATGTATGGAGACTCATCTCTTACAGTGGTTGGACAAGGAACAGGGACATATATCATGGCTTACCCTGGAGCAGGAGGATAGCCCTAGATATAAATTGTTTATTCTCTTTTGGATGGGTATGTTAAATTTGGGTGAATTGGATACTTCCAAAATCCTAAATAAAAAACTGAAGCTAGAAGATAAATTATTATATGGGGTTCCATTAGTGGTCCTACAACACGTAATGGATAACATTAATGTTCAATCTTGGACACACCTAGGCCTAGTGAAGATCTCGGATTTATGGGATGGATGTAAACCCATCCCATTTATACAATTGCAAGAAAAGTTTAATCTTTCCCCTAGAGATCTTTTTCAATATCTAAAGATTAAGAACTTTTTACTATCTCGGACAATACTCAAGGATCATAGCGTTAACCCCCTTATTGTTTTATATAAAAAGAAGGGAGGGATTTCTAGATTTACTAAGGTGCTAGAATTAATGGAACAAGACTCTCATGCTACCTCCTTTGTTAAATGGGAACAAGATATTGGGGAATCTTTTTCACTTAAGGAATGGACCAAAGCTACACTCCTAGTTAAGCGCTGTATACATAGCGTCTCTCTCTATGAAACACATTTAAAGATAATATATAGGTGGTATATGGTACCATCTAGACTCTATAAAATATCATCTGTACATTCTAAGAATTGTTGGAGATGTGGAAATGAGGAGGGCACTATTTATCATATATGGTGGGAATGTCACGGTCTTGATAATATAAAAATTCAAATGTTTGGCCTTATTAATTCCTTTTTTAAGGAGATAAAAGAAATTAGCCCTCAACTTTTTCTCTTTAATATTGGTTTCCCCTCGCAAGATAAATATCAAAAATATCTTTTGACCCATATATTTTTTTCCATTAAAATATGTATAGCTAGGGCTTGGAAATCTTCTATTCCATTAATATGGCACAATATTATGGAGCAAATAGATTATCAATACAGGATGGAATTAAATCCCTTTTTTGGTATTAGAGATGTGGCCAAATTTTGGTTACCCTGGACAAACAGACAGAATTCATGATCACATATTGTGGTTCCCCCCATATCGAGTCTCAGAGAATGTAATTTATTTTGTATTAAAAAAAAAAAATGTATTCTTATTTTTTTTTTTTTTCTTATTATCATTTCATTTATCTATCTATTTGTATGTCTATTATTGCAATAGCTATACCACGGAAATTTCTGGTGTTAATTATTTTTGATAGTGATCGGTAGTAGACAAATGTAACGTGAATGAAATATACATCGGGTGTATGATGGTTTTCAATGGAAACACTGTATTTTATGTGGAATCATTCGGTGTTTTATTTTGTACAGTGCCTACTTTACAGTATATTGCCAGTTTACATATGCTATTAGCAGTTATATTGATGGTTTTTTTTTTTTTTGTTTAGTTTTTGTCGCGTCTCTTTTTTTTCTTTTTTTTTAACATTCTTTTCTGTATCTGGATGTTTTAATGTGCCTTTGGGGTACCTCTCATGCAAATGTTAAAAATTTTATATGACAAAAATAAAGAAATATAAAAAAGAAAAAAAAAAAAGAAATATTTGCAGAAGACAGTTGGACAAACTATAGACAACGTAACTCCTACCTTTCTACACTAAGACGTCACTGACATAGAATGTGACACACCACATACACCTGTCAGAGTATTTATATCGGCAGACATCTTGTGCTATGATAGAAATTAAAAGTGTATATGCTGAGTCACTCTGAACAGAGCAGACTCCATTTTGTTATTTTCAAGTTAACAAAGAGACACGAAATTTCTATCCTTTCTGTAAAACTAACCACGTTCCCAGAGCTAAAGGAATGCATAGTATATACAAACCAAGTGATAAGGAGAACGGGGGTTGGATAGACTGTCTTAAATGCTAATGGAATAAATGCATTCTAAACCCAGACATTTGTGACAGAGGAGATTAAATAATAAAATTTTACTTTCTATATGTACAATATCCCATTGTAAGTTTAAGGTGGAACTTAGTTCACGAGCTGCCATATCAGAAATTATAGCAGGAATTGCGGACACCAAGTCTGGACAAAACTTAAAGAAACTGTTTGAACTGACAGCAAATCTAAGTTATGGTGGTCATTTGAGATAAGCAAAATGATGTCAAAATAGCCACCAGGAAAAGTTAACTCTTTCCTGGATAGGTATGTTTAGTGGGACAAGACTGCCCTCTATAGACCAAATACCTAAATTGCGATCCCTAGGTAAGCACACCTCTAGTGCTTCTATTGGGTCATCAACTAATGATGTACAGAGAGTCTGGCCCTTTAAAAGTTAGGACAAAGGGAAGACAGAGGGTATGCAAAGGAGAAAGAAGAAGGTAGACGAGGGAGGCAAAGGGTATGCAAAGAAAGCAAAGAACTGAGCAGTCGGGAGCAATGACACTCTAGGACACTCAGAAATTCCTACACACCTCCATGCAGAGAGAGACATCCAAACAAGTTCCTGAGACTACCTACCAATCTGAGGAAATATCTACTCAACTGGTAATTATACTGGTTTCATTTAATTAATTAAATTAATTAAAATTTACTAATAGCATGATATATGACTGGATAAATCACGGTCAGATTTCCATATTAAGAAATCTTAGTTAACTAAGGAATATATAGTTATAAACATTCCATTATGCAGGTGGAATTAAGAATAATTATATATTAATGTGATATTATCACATGTTAGCATACCGCTGCTTTTATCCAGGTGTATTGATTTGCTCTAATATAAGATAAGATATCTTTTAGACAAATTAAATTCTGCTTATATAACATGGTAGATTCTCTTATTGGATGGTTCCAGGAAATGACTAATGAACTGGTTTAAATGTTATTTTATTTAAAATTACATAAGAATAGATCTTAATTACCTAGGAGATCTAGCCAGCATTGAAAGGGTTATTCTAACTGTTAGCCAGGGTTTTATGGCCCTTCACTGTGAAAAGCTTCACTTTCAGTCTCTGTGTAAGGATACCTCATAAATCGTGTAAGCCTTGACAGAAAATGCTGTTTAGCCATTGAAACATGTATAACCATTCCTTTGTATTGCATACCATTTTATACTGGATATTCATTGATTATTGTCATGCATGTTACATAATATTATTTGTTAATTATTGGTTATTATAAATAAATCTATTTTTATAACATTGTGATATTATTTATATGAAATACATTCCACTTAACACGATAACGATCTTTGGGATCTGAGAATTGAATTAGTGGGCAATTCTCACTGTTTACTATTATTATCCCATAAATATCCCCACACACCCCTCCAGTCTCACCAATTTAAACAGACAACTGCATTCCTTTAGGGATAGCATAGGGATAGCGTATGTCTCTACGGGCAAGAGTCTCAAGTGTGGAGATGTAGTGGACTAGCCGCTACGGGATACCCGCGGAGTAAAGCGTTCTAGGCCCGTTAAGACAGATGAGCTGCAGGCAGCTAGGGACATATTAGGGACAGTAGCAGTTTTCTTTAGTAAATAGCCATTTTAAGGGGGGACTGTTGTGGAAATGATACATTTACATAATTTGTAGCTAGTAAAATGTCTATTTACTCATCTAACCGTAATCAGCATTATTCTACTTATATGTGATTAGTTAAAATGGCCGCTAAGAGCTTTTGTCCTCCCCCCCTTAACATCGACTAACTACCTCGTGTAACAAGATGGCGCTGGAATCTGGGGGAGACCCTCATGGTCCCAGTGACATCACACCTTGTAGGCAGAGCATTAAGAAAACCACTTAACACCTAACCAATTAATGATATTGTGACGAGACCAATCTTGCCACATTGCACTGCAGAAGCCTGGTTGCTCATCTGTTGCCTTTAGACTATGGCCCCATGTTAAAAAGACATCTGTTTTACCTGCAGAAAAGATTTATTCGTTCTTTTCTGCTTGGTGTTCGGTAGATTCAATCTACCGAACAACTGCATGAATAACTGGACCACCTGGGAGCTGGAGTGTGCCGGCAATTAGCCTCCCTGAAGCTTCAGTTAACCGCAGCTTAATTCACGAATGCTGGGTGGCTGCCATTCGTATCACGAACACGAGGTCGCGGCCAGTTTAAACATGTGAATGCACAGCGGTGTTCGACGCTTAATTCATGGAACTGAAATCGGACACAGTTTTGCGCGAACACCGCTGAAGCCGCCGACCTCCCTTCTTGTTCGGTGAAAGTGCACGAACGGCCCGGTGTTCGGTAATTTTGTTTGAATGCGTTATACCCCAGATAGGAATCCCATGGAGCCCATTCGAATGAAACTGACTGTGTAAAGACTTTAGCTCCATGGCGATTAAACTGTATTCATGTGGTCTGAGCGCCATTCGCTTAATAATGTGCGCTCAGACCTGAGCAATCTGGGGATATGTTAAATGTATGCTTTTAATGTTATGTGTCTTACATAGTGTATTTTAACAGTAATTCCTGTTTTAGTATCCCCACGTGCATAATGGCGATTTGCCTTTGTCTTGGGAGATAATTGAATTACTTCTCAATTATCTCCCAGGCAGAGGGGAAGAAGCCAGGATGCATTGTGGGAATATAATGTGACTATGTGTCCTATTTGTCTACTTGTCTGTCTTTTGTCACAGTCTCCCATTTGGTCCCCTAGGGGAGTGTCCACCAGGTGGGAGACCTGCATAAATACTGGGCAGGTAGCCCTCATTAAACAGACCACTGCTTGACCCTCAACACGGAGCCTTGTCTCGTCTTTGGGGGGATTTACTGAATGCTGATAGAGACTGATTGCTAGGAGTGTAAGCCGCTTGGATGCTTTTCCTATTCGTCTGCTAGCAGTGATTCGTATGGTTCCAGTTTGTGTGTTTGGAGTGCTATATTGGATGCCGTTCGGGAGTTTGGAGCATTCCCTTATTGGCGGTTCGTGAGTTTGGTGTTCTACAATAGCTGTGCCTGCATCTCTGGAAAGGGGGGCGATCGCCTAAACGTTTTTACCCCTTGTGTGCAAAACGGTCCGTTACAGATATATTATTTCATGTTATCTCTGACAATGTATATGGTGTAATTCTGCTTTAAAAGGGACTTGCCGTCCCCCTTGAATAAACATTCCTCAAGTTTTTCATCAACCTGAAACTTGTGTCTTGTGTGAATTACTTCAGGGAGCTTGCACGCACTGTTTCTTTAATTTGGCCAGGGGCAGATACACAAAATAATCAATTTATTGATTGACTTCCACTTCAAATTATTATCAGTAATTCGTGGACACAGTACCTGTGGGACCAGTCCTGAATATACCTTAGTACGTAAATCTTCCCTTCCTTTTCACTTTACGTTATTCCGAGGTAGGGTTATAGGTTTAGGGGGAGGTAGTATCCCCTTCCCAGGTCTAATAACCTGTATCTCATATTTTGTGAGGCCGCGGCCTAAAATAACCCCACTGTCGTACGGTATGTCCCCAGCCCCACCTTAGTGAGAATAAGTAGCTGTAACTGTAATCAGCAATAATATGTAGATTTGGCTTAGTACTTATAGTTAGTCATTTGTTTTGGTGGGGTGAATCTCTTTTGGTCTCTGATATGCGGGACCTAGGTCAGATGTCCATCTCGTCGATGCAAGGAGTCGAGGTAAGGGAAGCCCTTATAGGCCTTATAGGCCTATTCTGTACTTGGGGAGTGGGGCAACAGGGTGTAATCATTAGGCAACAGTCCAGAGTTGGGGAACCTGTAAAAGAAAGTGATACTTGCGGCCCTTAGGAGTCTCGGAACAAGAGGAAGGGAAAGGTAGTCCGTCTTCTTGCTTGTCAGGGTTTCTTCGCCCACTCAGCCTGCAGGCGCGCTGTTCTTTGAGGTAGTGCTGCCACTGGTGCTGGTGAAATGCCCCAGTCCCGGAGGATGCGGCGGCCGTCGATCTTGGAGGCGATGATCATCGTTCTGCCATTTCTCTGCACCAGGTGTTTCGTGGGGAACCCCCACCTGTAATCGATGTGTTGGTCTCTCAAAGCCCCGGTAATGGTTGTGAAGGTCTTCCTGATGCGCAATGTGGTGGCGGATAGGTCTGCGAAGATCTGTTTTGGGAGTAACTTCTGTGGCAGGTCTTTTTTTAGCTCAGCTCGCCCGCAACACCAAATCTTTTGCATGATAATAGTGCATTTTCAAGAGCACGTCTCGTGGCCGGGAGGAACTGCGGTTTCGCCACTCTGTGAATCCGGTCTATGAGGAGCATATCTATTGGTAAGTCCGGCACCAGTGTGTGGAATAGCTCCGTGGCATATGTCTGCAAGTCAGGTGGGGAGACAGACTCAAGGACACCTCTCAGGCGGAGGTTGCTCCGGCGGGAGCGATCCTCCATATCTGCCAGCTTGTTCCATCTGTGGTGTGAGTTCCTCCACCTTGGTCTCCAAGGTGTTGAGAGCCTCCGCATGGGCGGACATTTTGGCCTCGAGGTCAGCGGTTCTCGTGCCCAACTCCAGTATGACTTTTGGAGGGTACCCTGGAGTTTAGTGGCCATGTCGTCAAACATGGTCTGTATGATCGCAGGTGTGAGGGCTGTGGCAGGTGACAGGGGGTCTCGGGCCTGGTCTGAGTCGTCTTCTGCGCCATCTTGGCTCTCTTCTAGATGTATGGCCTTTCACTCCGAAGAAGTTAGCTTTTTCGGCCCGTTCAGCTTGTCTTTTTCCCTTGTAATGCGACATATACTTTGCGAGGATATTGAGATTGTATGTCTGCTTTAGTTTCAGCCTTGTTTCGTGTGTTTTTTTGGGGCTAACTGCTTGTTTTGAGGGCTGATTTCTGCGGAGCTAGCAGCTCATGCAACTGCTCTCACCAAGGCCCAGAACACACCCCCAATAAAAAAAATTTTAAGACATTTCTTATGCAACTAGATCAGCAAGAATTACATTTATAGACCAAACTCGGATTTTGAGGTCAAACGATCTACACTATAAATGGACGTTCTCTACAGCTCTACAGCTTTCCCACAATGGAGGCATATATTCCTTCTCTGATCCAAAGGAACTACAAGAACAATTTACTTTATGTAACATATGTAATCACAAGAAACAAGATAATTTGATAACAACAAAGAAAACTCTCTCTCTCTCTTTAAAATGAACTACAGAGGTGTTATTTACACTAATAATAATAACAGAAGGAAATAATAAGTTTATAGGATCAATCACAAAATCACTTACGTAATATTATTCCTTATAAAGAAGGTGGTGCAAAAGGGGTGGGGGGTGGAGGAAGGGTGGGAGGAAATAAAAGGAGAAGAATGGTATAGGGGAAGAATAAGAATGTTCTAAATGTAAAATAATGTTTTGATATCTTTAGAATTCTGATAATTCTTACTAAGTTTTGCGCAGAAATAAAAATTTCTACAAAAAAAGACATTGGGTAAGAGGAGGGACGGAAGGTTGTAAATGAAATAGGAAAGAATGATGTAAGAAAATTTAAATACAAGGAGCACTCACTTTAAGGTAAATGTTAAATGTATACATTTTAAGTTAAATATGTTACCTCTTCTCTAAAGTAATATTTTATATATTCAATAGACTTAATATTGAGTTCTTAGCGTAACAATTCAGATTTCATTACTATATAATAACACAGAATGGAAATATTGAGGAAATAATGGGTTTTAATTGAGATAAGATAAATCTACTTGATATCTATATAATTCTGAATATAGACCCTCCTGTTTTGTTTTTTTCTTGTCTCTTCCATGCTCTCTTCCTCCTTCCCCTTCTTCCTCTTATCTAAGACTCATGGCGAGAGAACTGGATGGGGGGTGGGGAGGGACAGGGAGGAGACGAAAAAAATAAGAATAATGAAAATGTTCATCTACCCAAAAAAGTGTTATTGTATGTATAATTGTAGACTAATGGGAAATAAGAAATTCTAAATATAATCTTATAATAAGGGATTAATATTATAAACACATTACATGCACACATTACATGCAAATAAAGCACTTTCAATAGCTAATCCTAATCTCAAATCTCACACATACATATCTCTTTATTGGAAATTAAATCTGCT
Organism: Pelobates cultripes; assembly: GCA_933207985.1. Lineage (NCBI taxonomy): Eukaryota > Metazoa > Chordata > Amphibia > Anura > Pelobatidae > Pelobates > Pelobates cultripes. Next base: position 111,901,916 of record OW240920.1, on the reverse strand, counting down.
TGGGGCCCAAAATTGGTCCCTGAGACGGCAGTAGGGTAAAAGTAGTGAATTGGGGAAATTACACAGCTCTTTAAATGTAAGGATGTTTTGTGGTATGCAAGTGTTTCTTATCTTTTTTTTTTTTTTATTGGTCCCTTTGAGAGAGTAGAGGAGACATATGTAAGATTTCATGTGGGTTCCTGCTGTGAACTTAAGCTTTTGGAATTTTAAGAAATATCCAAATGTATATTATACGAATATGATAGGTTAAAAAAAAAAAAGAGTAGTAGCGATAATTATATCAAATAAAATTAAAATAGAAACTATTCATCACATCTCAGATGATAAAGGACAATATCAAATTCTAATCACTTAGCTTAATGATATACTATACACACTCATTAACATCTAAGCCCCAAATCGAACGCCTTCAAAATATTTGAATTCAATTTATCATAAAACCGAGACCATATCTACTGGCAGATTAATTATTGGAGGAGATTTTAACTGTGTAATTAACGCAAAACTAGATAGAAATCACAAAGGAAGCTCTCCTAGTGGTTATCTGAGAAATGCATCAGATAAAGAAATGCAAGGTTTCTTAACAACTAGCTCCTTATATGATTGCGGCGAGTGATGCACCCAATAGATAGAGAATACACTTTCTTTTCTTCAGTTCATGAATATTCTCGAATAGACTTTTTCTTAACCACCTCTAATCTCTTAAATCAAATACTGAAAATTGATATTGGTTAAATAAAATGGACTGCTCAAGACTGCTCCAGTCTTTCTTACAGTCCCCAATAACATGGATTATAAGTAAAGAACTAGATGGAGACTGAATGAGTACTTATTAGACTCTGAACATCACCTATTCTATTTGCATACTGAAATAAAAAAAATAGCTTGATATTAACGTTACAAGTGATACCTCATTTACTGTTTTATGGTGCACACTTAAATGTTTTATACGAGGACCGCTTATAAAAATAGGCACCCCCCCAAAAAAACAGAGCTCTTTATTAGATCTTTACATTGTTCTAGAAAAAAAATGAAAGAATAAATATGAATAATGTATGTCCTGAAAGAACTAAAATTATAAATATAATCAAAGAAGAAATTAATAAAAGGCTCTACTTCAAGTCGAAACAGCTATCACTTGATTACAACAAAAGTGGTATCATAATAATAATAAAGTAGGGAAACTATTATGAAACAAATTAAAACCGATAAACATAAAATTATTAATAAATTAATAGTAAATAATAACTAGCTATATTCTCCAAAAGAAATTGCTGAAGCTTTTGCTAAGTATTTTAAAAAACTAAAAATAGACTCCCCCACCAAAGATAATATAAATAACTTTTTGGGCAATATAGAAATTCCTAGGATTACAGAAGAAATTCTAAATAAAGTTAACAAACCCTTATCAGAATCAGAATCAGAAATTAGAAAGGTAATAGGAGATCTAAAAACACATAAAGCTCCAGGCCCAGGTGGATACTCAGCAAAATTTTAAAAAAAATTACAGGATGTTCTTACACCTATATTATCTAAAACATCCCATGAGTTTCCTACTAAGGGCATTCCAAGTGAGATGCTTTAAGCCACAATATTTCCCATCCTAAAACTTGGAAAGGACCCCACAGTGATGTCTAATTATAGACCCGATATCTCTAATTAATAATTATGTAAATTTTCTTTCCAAGATTATAGCTAATTGTTTGGGACCTGTGATTCCAAACATTATACATAAAGACCAATTAGGATTTGTTAGGGACAGAAATCCAATTGATAACACTAGGAAAATTTAAAATATCATACATAAAACAGAAATATCAAAGACTAGTGTAGCTTTCTTGGCCTTGGATGCTGAAAAAGCTTCTGGAATTTTTTGGATCAGGTTTTAGAGAGCTTTGGTATAACAGGTTTTATTAAGAACAATATACTCAAATCCATCAGCTAAAATACAAGGGCCTCAATTCGAATCAACTTGGTTTACTATTACTAATGGAACTCGTCAAAGATGCCCATTAGCACCTATACTTGACATACTGTCTATTTAACCATTTGCAAATATGATTTGGCAAAATGATGACATTTTAAGGATTCAAATTGGTAATTGAACCTGTAAAATAACTTCATATGCAGACAACGTTTTTCTGTCCCTGTCAAGTTCTCTAAGATCAATTGGAACGGCACTTACCTTAATATATAGATTCAGCAAATTTTCCAATAATAAAATCAATATTAATAAATCTCAAATTCTAGTCAACTCTCTTTCATATCAAGACCTTTTTTTGCTTAAATCTTGTGGCGAAACCGACCTCGCCACTGGGCATTGGAGAAGACTGATTGCCAGCCTCCTGCCATGTGACTATGGCCCCTGGGATGTATTGCCCTTTAAAGACATGATTTGGGCATAAGGGATTTGTGTTGTGCTGCTGCTGGTCCTTTAAGAACCATCTGGGGACATACTGTGGAGTTACTGGGTGGCCACCATTTCCTGTATCAGAGGCACATGGTGAGAACAATGGAGGAAGCACATGGTGAGAACAATGGATGGCGGCCATTTTAACTCACAGACACTGTTGGACTTTTCAACACGGTGCCATCTCGCCAGTATTTGGTGCACAGAGACATCGTGCAGTGGTTTTGGACTATACAGCAGGGGACACATTATACAGTGATTGTTTTTCAATTAGCCTGTATATGTTCTGCAGAATCTGCATTAAACTGTATCTTCCAAAATACTGAACGGATCTGGGTGAATTTTTATGGGGTTATTGCATGTTTTGGGGTCCCTGTGATGTGTTTTATTGTATCACAAGCAGAGGGGAGGATTTTGTGTGGGAGTGTCTTTCTGTAATGTACGTGTGTTATTGGTTGTTCTGTAAAACACTGTGGGCAGTACTAAGTTTGTGGATTGGGAATAAAAGAGGCTGTATGTGCCAGTCCAGTCAGTTCCTGCTTAACCCTCAAAGTGAAGTGTCGTCTCATTATTGGGGGAGGATTTATTGTATGCTGTTCCAGTTTGACTGCTAGCAGTATAAACCTATTTGCATGGTTTTTCCTATTCAGCTGTATACAACATTCACATGCATGAGAGGATTCATATGCTCCTATGGTTCGGTGGTTTTGGTGTCTGCTGCAGTGCTTGAAGTCCTCAGGAAGTGCTAGGAGCATCCTTTAACGGAGGTACCCAGTCGGGGTGCCAGGTGATCCGTTACATTGGTGGCAAGCGGTGGGATGGCATCCTAGTGCGAGGAGAAGCAGCTCGGAGACACTGGTAACGTTTGGAGTTACAAATTGAGGGCAACGCTAGTATCCGTACAGTGCCCCTGGCTAAGGCAGGATGGAATCGGCTGGTTTTCGTACAGCATTCCATGATGAGGAGGAGGAGGCGGCCGCGGACTACAGGGATGCAGACAGACAGGAACTCTGGTATGATGCCCTGGAAGATGTCCAGTGGCGGCGAGGTGAGAGTCTCCCCAGTGATGAGCAGCGGCTACAGAAGCATGTGGCGATGCGGACGTATCTATTGGGAGAGCAGCCCCTGGATGAGTGGGTGACAAGACTAGAGACCCTGGTATGGCGAGAGATCTGGCTAGACAACACATACCAGGCCCTCTGGTGGCATACCATTCGACTTACCCCCTGGACGGCCGAGCACGACTTACCGGAGGGGGATGATTATGATGGCCCGGGTTTATTATGGGATGCCTTGGAGGATGACATTGATCTTGGCAGCACGGAGGGGTCTAGGTTTTGGGACATCTACGACTACCGGATGGGCATGTATGTCTGGGCTGACGAATGTGAGGTGAGCAAAGACATGACCCACCTGGTAACAAGGGAGTGGGAGCTGGAGCAGGACTACCAACACCTGCTCAGCTTCGTGCAGCCCCAACCTACCCGACAAGCAGAACTAGACCTCATTGACTGGTCCTGGGAAGACCTCCAGATGGCAGGTAGAGATGGGACTGAGGTCTCTCTACCGGCCCTACAGGGATACTGGGCAGCCAACCCAGATCTCCAGCGACAGTGTGAGTCCCAGGGAGCCGAAGGTGCCGGCCGTCCTCCCCAGCGGCAGTGTGAGTTCCAGGGAGCCGAAGGTGTCGTCCTTCCTCCTCAGCGGCAGTGTGAGTCCCAGGGAGCCGAAGGTGTCGTCCTTCCTCCTCAGCGGCAGTGTTAGTTCCAGGGAGCCGAAGGTGCTGTCCTTCCTCCCCAGCGGCAGTGTGAGTTCCGGGGAGCCGAAGGTATTGTCCTTCCTCCCCAGCGGCAGAGTGTGTCCTTAGGAGAGGAGACAGTTGGTCCCTCTCCCCAGCAGTCCAGTGAGTCACAGGGAGCCGAAGGTGCCGTCCTTCCTCCCCAGTGGCAGTGTGTCCTGCAGGGAGAGTCCCCCTCTCCACCAGCAGAGAGAGAGTCAGGGAGAAGAGCTTGTTACAGCGGCAGCGTAGCCCACCAAGGGGAGACACTAAGCCCCCCACCAGCGCAGATGGGACCGTGGTCTCTGCGCCCAAGCTACAGGGGGTAGGGACAGTCGGTCCTGTCCCCCATCAGCAGGGCTGTATATCCAAAGGGGAGACAGCCTGTCTGCCCCTCCAGCAGCAACACCAGGTCCAGCGGGAGAAGCCTACTAACCCTTCTCCTCAGCTGGGCTGCAACCAGGCCCTTGGTAGCGCTGGCACCAGGGCAGAGTACCGCTGGTCTCTGCCCACTCAGCAACCCACCAATCCGGAAGGCTAGTACCCCCCAGAGCCGTGGTGGAGCCCCTGGACATGGACAAGCTACCCACTACCCCAGGTGCAGTAACCAATTCTTGTGGGTGGGCCACTCTGTTGATTATGTTTTATGGGTGGGTTGCTGGACTAACCAAGGCACTGACCAACAGGAGGTCAGATACCTTGTTAGTCTTTTTGGGAAAGGGGAGAAATGTGGTGAAACCGAACTCGCCACTGGGCATTGGAGAAGACTGATTGCCAGCCTCCTGCCATGTGACTATGGCCCCTGGGATGTATTGCCCTTTAAAGACATGATTTGGGCATAAGGGATTTGTGTTGTGCTGCTGCTGGCCCTTTAAGAACCATCTGGGGACATTCTGTGGAGTTACTGGGTGGCCACCATTTCCATTTTGTTGGTGATTTTTTTTTTTTTTTTAATTCTTTATTTTACTTGTGCATGTGGTTACAAAACACGCTTGCAACGCCACAATAGCGACTGCGAGCAATTCCATGACAATCATTGGCATAGTTAAGAGGTTGCACATTTTACATTTGAAATGTTTAACAAGCAAGTAATGCGTAGAGTGATTAAAGAAAATAAGTACACATGGTAAAGCAGGGTAAATATGACTTCGGTGTGGTGCCTAATGTGTACTAAAAATGTGCTTGAGACATCAACTTCACAACAACCGGTTGATACCTGATGTGTGAGAGATTAGTTTGCGTTTCTAGTGCATGTGCCCCTAGGTGAGCCCTACTGTGTTTTTAGTGAGCTGTTGCAGGGGTTGGGAGGGCTAGGTTCAGTAGTATGGTTATAATATAATATAATATTTTATTTTTTATTTTTTCCCCCTCGCTGTTGCTGTGAATATGGTTGTGAGGTTGGGGGTGTTCGGTTACAGGGTGTAAGATAGCCCTGTCCGCCGTTAATAGGTTTGTGTTGTTTTATATCTGATGAGGGCGGGCGGGGGGGGGAACGGAGGTTAATTAATCTGATGGGTGGCATAGGTCTATGTGTAATGTGTGTAGGTGGCTGGCATCATTATTTGTGTCCTGCTGGGGGAAGAGTTCAGACATGGATGATAACAGGCAAAGCTTGCCATATAAGCAAATTAAACAGAACGACCACCATAACTGAGGAGTCTAAAAAATAAAAATAAAAACAAAAATATTAACTCTGTTAGAATTAGGTCCAACTGTCCCGGGCAGAGTTTTAGCATGGTTTTCGTGTCCCCGAGTCCTTCATGCTGGGTTGTCAACAGGGATTCCATGTCTGGGCCGTAGAGGTACAAAGGTGTGCACCCTATCAGGATCCCACCTGTGCTTTGGTGTGGTGGTCCCGGTGTGTGCCGTGGGGCGCATTTCATCTTGAGGCAGTCCCAACGTGGCTAGTAGGTCTTGCGCACCCTGCAGGTCGTATACTTCGTGTGTGTTCTCGCCCTGGTGTACTAGCAGGGTGCGGTTGAGGCGCCACCTATATGTTATGCCTTTCTGTTGAAGAAGCGTAGTGAACGGCCGGAGCGACCTCCTCCAGGCCAGAGTGCTACTGGTTAAGTCTGTAAAGAAGGTAAGCGATATTGATTCAAAGGTGTACTGGGCATGATTCCTTGCCGCCGCCATAGTTGCTGCTCTGTCATCCCTGCGCTGGAAGTGGATTATGGTATCTCTGGTAGCTGTTTTTGGGGCTTTGGCTGATTTAGGTACCCTGTAAACTCCGTCCAGACTTACTGCTTTTGCTTGACGTGATGGTAGTAGCGCCGAAAGAAGTCTTCGCACGAAGTGCGGTAGTTCCTCCGCCGGCATGTTATCAGGTATGCCCCGTATCTTTATGTTGGCCGTTCGGCGTGTGTCCTCCAGTGCGGCGAATCGCCGCTCAAAGGCCTCTGTTTTGCTTTGCAGGCCCCTTATCTCCTGTTGCATGGAGGCAATTTGGGTCGTAGCGGTAGTGGACGTCTGTTCCAGGGTGCTCAGTCTCCCGGTTATGCCCTGGAGGTCCGCTCGGAGGCCCGCCATTTCTGCCTGGATCGTGGTCTGTAGGCCTGCCAGAAGCGTCTTAAGCACCGCTGTAGTAACAGGTGCATTGTCGAGGTCCTGGGGCTTGGGTGTTGTCACCGGTAGGCCGAGGGGTATGTGTGTGTCCTCCCCCTGGGAGAAGTCATCAGACAGGTCCGAATAAGTTTCTGGGTAGTCGGCCATCTTGGGCCCAGTTGCTCCCTGTGCCTGTCTCCACATAGCTCCGATGTCTAGGCCATGTCTCGGCTGGTCGGGCTTTTGTTTCTTACTTTTTCGTCCCATATCAGTTCCCCTGCTGTAGCCTGGGGTTTTCAGCGGTTTTGGTTATTTTTTTTCAGAAAAATTAGCCGTTTTTAGAGATAAATTGCAGGAGCTGCTGTGCCATGCGGCTTCTCTGCTCTGCAGCTTGACTCCGCCCCTGCCACCATTTCCTGTATCAGAGGCACATGGTGAGAACAATGGAGGAAGCACATGGTGAGAACAATGGATGGCGGCCATTTTACCTCACAGACACTGTTTGGACTTTTCAACACGGTGCCATCTCGCCAGTGTTTGGTGCACAGAGACATCGTGCAGTGGTTTTGGACTATACAGCAGGGGACACATTATACAGTGATTGTTTTTCATTTAGCCTGTATATGTTCTGCAGAATCTGCATTAAACTGTATCTTCCAAAGTACTGAACGGATCTGGGTGAATTTTGGATATGTGGTTAACCCAGATCCCCCGGTTCCAAGGATATGGGGTTATTGCATGTTTTGGGGTCCCTGTGATGTGTTTTATGAAACTGTATTTCCCTGTCTGTGATAATTAGATTACCCATTGTGTAAGGAAATTGTATCACAAGCAGAGGGGAGGATTTTGTGTGGGAGTGTCTTTCTGTAATGTACGTGTGTTATTGGTTGTTCTGTAAAACACTGTGGGCAGTACTAAGTTTGTGGATTGGGAATAAAAGAGGCTGTATGTGCCAGTCCAGTCAGTTCCTGGTTAACCCTCAAAGTGAAGTGTCGTCTCATTATTGGGGGAGGATTTATTGTATGCTGTTCCAGTTTGACTGCTAGGAGTATAAACCTATTTGCATGTTTTTTCCTATTCAGCTGTATACAACATTCACATGCATGAGAGCATTCATATGCTCCTACGGTTCGGTGGTTTTGGTGTCTGCTGCAGTGCTTGGAGTCCTCAGGAAGTGCTAGGAGCATCCTTTAACGGAGGTACCCAGTCGGGGTGCCAGGTGATCCGTTACAAATTTCAATTCAGTTTCGACTGGAATAAAACCTACATAGAATATTTAGTTATTAAACTCTTATTGAATAGTCGAAAAATGGTAGAGCCTAATTATATTGATATATACGAGATTCCCTTTAATCTTATCTTGTTTCTTGTAAAGGATTGGAGATATTGTGGCTAGGCAGAATTAATGTTTTCAGTGCTTATGTAATTCTTAAAATCACTTACTTATTTAGGACTAGTGATGTCGCGAACCCGAAATTTTCGGTTCGCGAACGGCGAACGCGAACTTCCGCAAATGTTCGCGAACCGGCGAACCGCCCGAAACGCCATTGACTTCAATGGGGAGGCGAATTTTAAAACACACAGGGACTCTTTCTGGCCACAATAGGGATGGAAAAGTTGTTTCAAGGGGACTAACACCTGGACTGTGGCATGCCGGAGGGGGATCCATGGCAAAACTCCCATGGAAAATTACACAGTTGATACAGAGTCTGGTTTTAATCCATAAAGGGCAGAAATCACCTAACATTCCTAAATCACAATCAATATGGATTGACACCTGACATATGACATATTGACACCTTGACATATGGATTGACACCTGTCCTCAGAGCCCCTGATGCACACGGACACAGAGCAGAATAGAGACTGGTCCCCCTACATAGGGTCACTTGGCAGATATGGATTGACACCTGTCCTAAGGATCCCTGATACACACTGACACAGAGCAGAATAGGGACTGTTCCCCCTACATCGGGTCACTTGGCAGATATGGATTGACACCTGTCCTAAGGTTCCCTGGTACACACTGACACAGAGCAGAATAGGGACTGGTCCCCTACATCGGGTCACTTGGCAGATATGGATTGACACCTTGTTACAAACTGCTATTTGTAACGGGCCCTTTAAATGGCAAATTGCCCTGCTTCCCTGGGTTGTGGAGAAGCCTACTTGCCAGCCTCCTCCCGCATGACTATGGCCCCTGGGAGATTGTGCAAATGTATGCACTTTTATTTGGTGTGTATGGCCCTTTAAGACTGTCGGTGGGCATATTGGGGCTTATGGACTCTTTATGTGACTGGTGCTGGCCCTTTAAACACCTTTTTGGGACATCAGGAAGATTGGGACACTGCCCCTTTAAGGCCGTGTCCCCAGACTTGTTGGGGACACGGCCCCTTTAAGACGGTGTCCCCTGTGTCCCCAGACCTGGTGCAAACCCTTTGTGCCTGCCTTGCTATTTCCCACTTGGTTCAGTAAATGGGAAATTATTTCAGCTGCAGAGACTAAGTCCCATTCGGCGATGGGACTTAGTCTTTTTTTCAGCCGTTTTTTTCAGCCTTATTTCAGCTGCAGAGACTAAGTCCCATTCGGCGATGGGACTTAGTCTTTTTTTCAGCCGTTTTTTTCAGCCTTATTTCAGCTGCAGAGACTAAGTCCCATTCGCCATGGGACTTAGTCTTTTTTTCAGCCGTTTTTTTCAGCCTTATTTCAGCTGCAGAGACTAAGTCCCATTCGCGATGGGACTTAGTCGTTTTTTCAGCCTGAAATAGACCGACCTCACAGCCCAAATCTATGGAACTGTTTTGGGCAGGAAAATGTGCTTGCGGTCGGTCATAAAGGGACCTCCAGCTAACTTTTTAACCCCTGGATGGATTTGGCTGATTTTTGGTTATGTTTATGTTTTAAGTGTGCTGATTCCAAATATGTAATTATGAAGATGGGATGTGTAGTTTTAAAGTTACAGGGTATGGCTAAAAACTGTATTTTTACTGCATGTGTTTAATTATGTTAATCTCTTCCCAAACGTCATTTCGTTCAAAGTGGAGAGAATGTTAAAAAAATATATTTTTGTTCTGAGTGTGAGAAATGCTTTTCAGCCACTTCTAATCTTAAGCATCATTTGAGGAGCCATACAGGAGAGAAACCTTATTTGTGGTGTGTTTAGTTTTGTTCTGATCAGTTTAATACCTTCCGCGTCTCCTATCAGTGGACGTGTATATGGCAGCCATTTTAGGAACCGTACACCTGGGACCCGAGCAAGGTCACCTCGTTCAACAGGCGACAACATTTGTCCCTGGAAAGCTATCCTGGACATTCTGTACAATTTGTATGGATATGGCAGTGATTTCTGTAACAGGGAGATGGAAGAAGATGCTTGGTCGGTCCTCTTAATTCAAATTTGGGGCACTGCGCGGTCAAGCTAATGTGCCACCAGATAGGAGTGGTGTGTTTAGTATTGTTCTGATCAGTTTAATACCTTCCAAG